>OY720344.1:2186579-2786579 GCA_963082975.1 Labia minor
CGTAACAATTATGGTAGGTCATCGTAGGATGACCCTAGGTTTTCGGCATAAAAAATAATTTTTAGTAAGAAATATGAATAATATATTTTTTTAATATTTTAATGATGTAAAATGAACGAATTTATTATTTATTTTTTAAAATTTCATTTTTTAATTTTCCCGTAAAAATTATGAAAGGTCATTGTAGGATGACCCTAGGTTTTCGGCATAAAAAATAATTTTTAGTAAGAAATATGAATAATATATTTTTTTAATATTTTTATGATGTAAAATGAACGAATTTATTATTTATTTTTAAAAATTTCATTTTTTAATTTTCCCGTAAAAATTATGAAAGGTCATCGTAGGATGACCCTAGGTTTTCGGCATAAAAAATTAATTATTCATCAGAAATATCAATAATATATTTTTTTAATATTTTTATGATGTAAAATGAACGAATTTATTATTTATTTTTTAAAATTTCATTTTTTAATTTTCCCGTAAAAATTATGAAAGGTCATCTTAGGATGACCCTAGGTTTTCGGCATAAAAAAATAATTATTCATCAGAAATATCAATAATATATTTTTTTAATATTTTTATGATGTAAAATGAACGAATTTATTATTTATTTTTAAAACATTTCATTTTTTAATTTTCCCGTAACAATTATGGAAGGTCATCGTAGGAAGACCCTAGGTTTTCGGCATAAAAAATAATTTTTAGTAAGAAAAATGAATAATATATTTTTTTAATATTTTTATGATGTAAAATTAACGAATTATATTATTTATTTTTTAAAATTTCATTTTTTAATTTTCCCGTAAAAATTATGAAAGGTCATCTTAGGATGACCCTAGGTTTTCGGCATAAAAAATAATTTTTAGTAAGAAAAATGAATAATATATTTTTTTAATATTTTTATGATGTAAAATGAACGAATTTATTATTTATTTTTTATAATTTCATTTTTTAATTTTCCCGTAAAAATTATGAAAGGTCATCTTAGGATGACCCTAGGTTTTCGGCATAAAAAAATAATTATTCATCAGAAATATCAATAATATATTTTTTTAATATTTTTATGATGTAAAATGAACGAATTTATTATTTATTTTTAAAACATTTCATTTTTTAATTTTCCCGTAAAAATTATGAAAGGTCATCGTAGGATGACCCTAGGTTTTCGGCATAAAAAATTAATTATTCATCAGAAATATCAATAATATATTTTTTTAATATTTTTATGATGTAAAATGAACGAATTTATTATTTATTTTTAAAAATTTCATTTTTTAATTTTCCCGTAAAAATTATGAAAGGTCATATTAGGATGACCCTAGGTTTTCGGCATAAAAAAATAATTATTCATCAGAAATATCAATAATATATTTTTTTAATATTTTTATGATGTAAAATGAACGAATTTATTATTTATTTTTAAAACATTTCATTTTTTAATTTTCCCGTAAAAATTATGAAAGGTCATCGTAGGATGACCCTAGGTTTTCGGCATAAAAAAATAATTTTTAGTTAGAAATATGAATAATATATTTTTTTAATATTTTTATGATGTAAAATGAACGAATTTATTATTTATTTTTAAAAATTTCATTTTTTAATTTTCCCGTAAAAATTATGAAAGGTCATCGTAGGATGACCCTAGGTTTTCAAAATAAAAAATTAATTATTCATCAGAAATATCAATAATATATTTTTTTAATATGTTTATGTTGTAAAATGAACGAATTTATTATTTATTTTTTAAAATTTCATTTTTTAATTTTCCCTTAAGAATTATGAAAGGTCATCTTAGGATGACCCTAGGTTTTCGGCATAAAAAAATAATTTTTAGTAAGAAATATGAATAATATATTTTTTTAATATTTTTATGATGTAAAATGAACGAATTTATTATTTATTTATAAAAATTTCATTTTTTAATTTTCCCGTAACAATTATGGAAGGTCATCGTAGGATGACCCTAGGTTTTCGGCATAAAAAATAATTTTTAGTAAGAAAAATGAATAATATATTTTTTTAATATTTTTATGATGTAAAATGAACGAATTTATTATTTATTTTTTATAATTTCATTTTTTAATTTTCCCGTAAAAATTATGAAAGGTCATCTTAGGATGACCCTAGGTTTTCGGCATAAAAAAATAATTATTCATCAGAAATATGAATAATATATTTTTTTAATATTTTTATGATGTAAAATGAACGAATTTATTATTTATTTTTAAAACATTTAATTTTTTAATTTTCCCGTAAAAATTATGAAAGGTCATCGTAGGATGACCCTAGGTTTTCGGCATAAAAAATTAATTATTCATCAGAAATATCAATAATATATTTTTTTAATATTTTTATGATGTAAAATGAACGAATTTATTATTTATTTTTAAAACATTTCATTTTTTAATTTTCCCGTAACAATTATGGTAGGTCATCGTAGGATGACCCTAGGTTTTCGGCATAAAAAATAATTTTTAGTAAGAAATATGAATAATATATTTTTTTAATATTTTAATGATGTAAAATGAACGAATTTATTATTTATTTTTTAAAATTTCATTTTTTAATTTTCCCGTAAAAATTATGAAAGGTCATTGTAGGATGACCCTAGGTTTTCGGCATAAAAAATAATTTTTAGTAAGAAATATGAATAATATATTTTTTTAATATTTTTATGATGTAAAATGAACGAATTTATTATTTATTTTTAAAAATTTCATTTTTTAATTTTCCCGTAAAAATTATGAAAGGTCATCGTAGGATGACCCTAGGTTTTCGGCATAAAAAATTAATTATTCATCAGAAATATCAATAATATATTTTTTTAATATTTTTATGATGTAAAATGAACGAATTTATTATTTATTTTTTAAAATTTCATTTTTTAATTTTCCCGTAAAAATTATGAAAGGTCATCTTAGGATGACCCTAGGTTTTCGGCATAAAAAAATAATTATTCATCAGAAATATCAATAATATATTTTTTTAATATTTTTATGATGTAAAATGAACGAATTTATTATTTATTTTTAAAACATTTCATTTTTTAATTTTCCCGTAACAATTATGGAAGGTCATCGTAGGATGACCCTAGGTTTTCGGCATAAAAAATAATTTTTAGTAAGAAAAATGAATAATATATTTTTTTAATATTTTTATGATGTAAAATTAACGAATTATATTATTTATTTTTTAAAATTTCATTTTTTAATTTTCCCGTAAAAATTATGAAAGGTCATCTTAGGATGACCCTAGGTTTTCGGCATAAAAAATAATTTTTAGTAAGAAAAATGAATAATATATTTTTTTAATATTTTTATGATGTAAAATGAACGAATTTATTATTTATTTTTTATAATTTCATTTTTTAATTTTCCCGTAAAAATTATGAAAGGTCATCTTAGGATGACCCTAGGTTTTCGGCATAAAAAAATAATTATTCATCAGAAATATCAATAATATATTTTTTTTAATATTTTTATGATGTAAAATGAACGAATTTATTATTTATTTTTAAAACATTTCATTTTTTAATTTTCCCGTAAAAATTATGAAAGGTCATCGTAGGATGACCCTAGGTTTTCGGCATAAAAAATTAATTATTCATCAGAAATATCAATAATATATTTTTTTAATATTTTTATGATGTAAAATGAACGAATTTATTATTTATTTTTAAAAATTTCATTTTTTAATTTTCCCGTAAAAATTATGAAAGGTCATATTAGGATGACCCTAGGTTTTCGGCATAAAAAAATAATTATTCATCAGAAATATCAATAATATATTTTTTTAATATTTTTATGATGTAAAATGAACGAATTTATTATTTATTTTTAAAACATTTCATTTTTTAATTTTCCCGTAAAAATTATGAAAGGTCATCGTAGGATGACCCTAGGTTTTCGGCATAAAAAAATAATTTTTAGTTAGAAATATGAATAATATATTTTTTTAATATTTTTATGATGTAAAATGAACGAATTTATTATTTATTTTTAAAAATTTCATTTTTTAATTTTCCCGTAAAAATTATGAAAGGTCATCGTAGGATGACCCTAGGTTTTCAAAATAAAAAATTAATTATTCATCAGAAATATCAATAATATATTTTTTTAATATGTTTATGTTGTAAAATGAACGAATTTATTATTTATTTTTTAAAATTTCATTTTTTAATTTTCCCTTAAGAATTATGAAAGGTCATCTTAGGATGACCCTAGGTTTTCGGCATAAAAAAATAATTTTTAGTAAGAAATATGAATAATATATTTTTTTAATATTTTTATGATGTAAAATGAACGAATTTATTATTTATTTTTAAAACATTTAATTTTTTAATTTTCCCGTAAAAATTATGAAAGGTCATCGTAGGATGACCCTAGGTTTTCGGCATAAAAAATTAATTATTCTTCAGAAATATCAATAATATATTTTTTTAATATTTTTATGATGTAAAATGAACGAATTTATTATTTATTTTTAAAAATTTCATTTTTTAATTTTCCCGTAAAAATTATGAAAGGTCATATTAGGATGACCCTAGGTTTTCGGCATAAAAAAATAATTATTCATCAGAAATATCAATAATATATTTTTTTAATATTTTTATGATGTAAAATGAACGAATTTATTATTTATTTTTAAAACATTTCATTTTTTCATTTTCCCGTAAAAATTATGAAAGGTCATCGTAGGATGACCGTAGGTTTTCGGCATAAAAAAATAATTTTTAGTAAGAAATATGAATAATATATTTTTTTAATATTTTTATGATGTAAAATGAACGAATTTATTATTTATTTTTAAAAATTTCATTTTTTAATTTTCCCGTAAAAATTATGAAAGGTCATCTTAGGATGACCCTAGGTTTTCGGCATAAAAAAATAATTTTTAGTAAGAAATATGAATAATATATTTTTTTAATATTTTTATGATGTAAAATGAACGAATTTATTAGTTATTTTTAAAAATTTCATTTTTAATTTTCCCGTAAAAATTATGAAAGGTCATCGTAAGATGACCCTAGGTTTTCGGCATAAAAAATTACTTATTCATCAGAAATATCAATAATATATTTTTTTAATATTTTTATGATGTAAAATGAACGAATTTATTATTTATTTTTAAAACATTTCATTTTTTCATTTTCCCGTAAAAATTATGAAAGGTCATCTTAGGATGACCCTAGGTTTTCGGCATAAAAAAATAATTATTCATCAGAAATATCAATAATATATTTTTTTAATATTTTTATGATGTAAAATGAACGAATTTATTATTTATTTTTAAAACATTTCATTTTTTAATTTTCCCGTAAAAATTATGAAAGGTCATCTTAGGATGAGCCTAGGTTTTCGGCATAAAAAAATAATTATTCATCAGAAATATCAATAATATATTTTTTTAATATTTTTATGATGTAAAATGAACGAATTTATTATTTATTTTTAAAACATTTCATTTTTTCATTTTCCCGTAAAAATTATGAAAGGTCATCGTAGGATGACCGTAGGTTTTCGGCATAAAAAAATAATTTTTAGTAAGAAATATGAATAATATATTTTTTTAATATTTTTATGATGTAAAATGAACGAATTTATTATTTATTTTTAAAACATTTAATTTTTTAATTTTCCCGTAAAAATTATGAAAGGTCATCGTAGGATGACCCTAGGTTTTCGGCATAAAAAATTAATTATTCATCAGAAATATCAATAATATATTTTTTTAATATTTTTATGATGTAAAATGAACGAATTTATTATTTATTTTTAAAACATTTCATTTTTTCATTTTCCCGTAAAAATTATGAAAGGTCATCGTAGGATGACCCTAGGTTTTCGGCATAAAAAAATAATTTTTAGTTAGAAATATGAATAATATATTTTTTTAATATTTTTATGATGTAAAATGAACGAATTTATTATTTATTTTTAAAAATTTCATTTTTTAAATTTCCCGTAAAAATTATGAAAGGTCATCGTAGGATGACCCTAGGTTTTCAACATAAAAAATTAATTATTCATCAGAAATATCAATAATATATTTTTTTAATATTTTTATGTTGTAAAATGAACGAATTTATTATTTATTTTTTAAAATTTCATTTTTTAATTTTACCGTAAAAATTATGAAAGGTCATCGTAGGATGACCCTAGGTTTTCGGCATAAAAAAATAATTATTCATCAGAAATATCAATAATATATTTTTTTAATATTTTTATGTTGTAAAATGAACGAATTTATTATTTATTTTTTAAAATTTCATTTTTTAATTTTCCCGTAAAAATTATGAAAGGTCATCGTAGGATGACCCTAGGTTTTCGGCATAAAAAATAATTTTTAGTAAGAAATATGAATAATATATTTTTTTAATATTTTTATGATGTAAAATGAACGAATTTATTATTTATTTTTAAAAATTTCATTTTTTAATTTTCCCGTAAAAATTATGAAAGGTCATCTTAGGATGACCCTAGGTTTTCGGCATAAAAAAATAATTATTCATCAGAAATATCAATAATATATTTTTTTAATATTTTTATGATGTAAAATGAACGAATTTATTATTTATTTTTAAAACATTTCATTTTTTAATTTTCCCGTAACAATTATGGAAGGTCATCGTAGGATGACCCTAGGTTTTCGGCATAAAAAATTATTTTTAGTAAGAAAAATGAATAATATATTTTTTTAATATTTTTATGATGTAAAATGAACGAATTTATTATTTATTTTTTAAAATTTCATTTTTTAATTTTCCCGTAAAAATTATGAAAGGTCATCTTAGGATGACCCTAGGTTTTCGGCATAAAAAAATAATTATTCATCAGAAATATCAATAATATATTTTTTTAATATTTTTATGATGTAAAATGAACGAATTTATTATTTATTTTTTAAAATTTCATTTTTTAATTTTCCCGTAAAAATTATGAAAGGTCATCGTAGGATGACCATAGGTTTTCGGCATAAAAAATTAATTATTCATCAGAAATATCAATAATATATTTTTTTAATATTTTTATGATGTAAAATGAACGAATTTATTATTTATTTTTAAAACATTTCATTTTTTAATTTTCCCGTAACAATTATGGAAGGTCATCGTAGGATGACCCTAGGTTTTCGGCATAAAAAATTATTTTTAGTAAGAAAAATGAATAATATATTTTTTTAATATTTTTATGATGTAAAATGAACGAATTTATTATTTATTTTTTAAAATTTCATTTTTTAATTTTCCCGTAAAAATTATGAAAGGTCATCTTAGGATGACCCTAGGTTTTCGGCATAAAAAAATAATTATTCATCAGAAATATCAATAATATATTTTTTTAATATTTTTATGATGTAAAATGAACGAATTTATTATTTATTTTTTAAAATTTCATTTTTTAATTTTCCCGTAAAAATTATGAAAGGTCATCTTAGGATGACCCTAGGTTTTCGGCATAAAAAAATAATTATTCATCAGAAATATCAATAATATATTTTTTTAATATTTTTATGATGTAAAATGAACGAATTTATTATTTATTTTTAAAAATTTCATTTTTTAATTTTACCGTAAAAATTATGAAAGGTCATCTTAGGATGACCCTAGGTTTTCGGCATAAAAAAATAATTATTCATCAGAAATATCAATAATATATTTTTTTAATATTTTTATGTTGTAAAATGAACGAATTTATTATTTATTTTTTAAAATTTCATTTTTTAATTTTCCCGTAAAAATTATGAAAGGTCATCGTAGGATGACCCTAGGTTTTCGGCATAAAAAATAATTTTTAGTAAGAAATATGAATAATATATTTTTTTAATATTTTTATGATGTAAAATGAACGAATTTATTATTTATTTTTAAAAATTTCATTTTTTAATTTTCCCGTAAAAATTATGAAAGGTCATCTTAGGATGACCCTAGGTTTTCGGCATAAAAAAATAATTATTCATCAGAAATATCAATAATATATTTTTTTAATATTTTTATGATGTAAAATGAACGAATTTATTATTTATTTTTAAAACATTTCATTTTTTAATTTTCCCGTAACAATTATGGTAGGTCATCGTAGGATGACCCTAGGTTTTCGGCATAAAAAATAATTTTTAGTAAGAAATATGAATAATATATTTTTTTAATATTTTAATGATGTAAAATGAACGAATTTATTATTTATTTTTTAAAATTTCATTTTTTAATTTTCCCGTAAAAATTATGAAAGGTCATTGTAGGATGACCCTAGGTTTTCGGCATAAAAAATAATTTTTAGTAAAAAATATGAATAATATATTTTTTTAATATTTTTATGATGTAAAATGAACGAATTTATTATTTATTTTTAAAAATTTCATTTTTTAATTTTCCCGTAAAAATTATGAAAGGTCATCGTAGGATGACCCTAGGTTTTCGGCATAAAAAATTAATTATTCATCAGAAATATCAATAATATATTTTTTTAATATTTTTATGATGTAAAATGAACGAATTTATTATTTATTTTTTAAAATTTCATTTTTTAATTTTCCCGTAAAAATTATGAAAGGTCATCTTAGGATGACCCTAGGTTTTCGGCATAAAAAAATAATTATTCATCAGAAATATCAATAATATATTTTTTTAATATTTTTATGATGTAAAATGAACGAATTTATTATTTATTTTTAAAACATTTCATTTTTTAATTTTCCCGTAACAATTATGGAAGGTCATCGTAGGATGACCCTAGGTTTTCGGCATAAAAAATAATTTTTAGTAAGAAAAATGAATAATATATTTTTTTAATATTTTTATGATGTAAAATTAAGGAATTATATTATTTATTTTTTAAAATTTCATTTTTTAATTTTCCCGTAAAAATTATGAAAGGTCATCTTAGGATGACCCTAGGTTTTCGGCATAAAAAATAATTTTTAGTAAGAAAAATGAATAATATATTTTTTTAATATTTTTATGATGTAAAATGAACGAATTTATTATTTATTTTTTATAATTTCATTTTTTAATTTCCCCGTAAAAATTATGAAAGGTCATCTTAGGATGACCCTAGGTTTTCGGCATAAAAAAATAATTATTCATCAGAAATATCAATAATATATTTTTTTAATATTTTTATGATGTAAAATGATCGAATTTATTATTTATTTTTAAAACATTTCATTTTTTAATTTTCCCGTAACAATTATGGTAGGTCATCGTAGGATGACCCTAGGTTTTCGGCATAAAAAATAATTTTTAGTAAGAAATATGAATAATATATTTTTTTAATATTTTAATGATGTAAAATGAACGAATTTATTATTTATTTTTTAAAATTTCATTTTTTAATTTTCCCGTAAAAATTATGAAAGGTCATTGTAGGATGACCCTAGGTTTTCGGCATAAAAAATAATTTTTAGTAAGAAATATGAATAATATATTTTTTTAATATTTTTATGATGTAAAATGAACGAATTTATTATTTATTTTTAAAAATTTCATTTTTTAATTTTCCCGTAAAAATTATGAAAGGTCATCGTAGGATGACCCTAGGTTTTCGGCATAAAAAATTAATTATTCATCAGAAATATCAATAATATATTTTTTTAATATTTTTATGATGTAAAATGAACGAATTTATTATTTATTTTTTAAAATTTCATTTTTTAATTTTCCCGTAAAAATTATGAAAGGTCATCTTAGGATGACCCTAGGTTTTCGGCATAAAAAAATAATTATTCATCAGAAATATCAATAATATATTTTTTTAATATTTTTATGATGTAAAATGAACGAATTTATTATTTATTTTTAAAACATTTCATTTTTTAATTTTCCCGTAACAATTATGGAAGGTCATCGTAGGAAGACCCTAGGTTTTCGGCATAAAAAATAATTTTTAGTAAGAAAAATGAATAATATATTTTTTTAATATTTTTATGATGTAAAATTAACGAATTATATTATTTATTTTTTAAAATTTCATTTTTTAATTTTCCCGTAAAAATTATGAAAGGTCATCTTAGGATGACCCTAGGTTTTCGGCATAAAAAATAATTTTTAGTAAGAAAAATGAATAATATATTTTTTTAATATTTTTATGATGTAAAATGAACGAATTTATTATTTATTTTTTATAATTTCATTTTTTAATTTTCCCGTAAAAATTATGAAAGGTCATCTTAGGATGACCCTAGGTTTTCGGCATAAAAAAATAATTATTCATCAGAAATATCAATAATATATTTTTTTAATATTTTTATGATGTAAAATGAACGAATTTATTATTTATTTTTAAAACATTTCATTTTTTAATTTTCCCGTAAAAATTATGAAAGGTCATCGTAGGATGACCCTAGGTTTTCGGCATAAAAAATTAATTATTCATCAGAAATATCAATAATATATTTTTTTAATATTTTTATGATGTAAAATGAACGAATTTATTATTTATTTTTAAAAATTTCATTTTTTAATTTTCCCGTAAAAATTATGAAAGGTCATATTAGGATGACCCTAGGTTTTCGGCATAAAAAAATAATTATTCATCAGAAATATCAATAATATATTTTTTTAATATTTTTATGATGTAAAATGAACGAATTTATTATTTATTTTTAAAACATTTCATTTTTTAATTTTCCCGTAAAAATTATGAAAGGTCATCGTAGGATGACCCTAGGTTTTCGGCATAAAAAAATAATTTTTAGTTAGAAATATGAATAATATATTTTTTTAATATTTTTATGATGTAAAATGAACGAATTTATTATTTATTTTTAAAAATTTCATTTTTTAATTTTCCCGTAAAAATTATGAAAGGTCATCGTAGGATGACCCTAGGTTTTCAAAATAAAAAATTAATTATTCATCAGAAATATCAATAATATATTTTTTTAATATGTTTATGTTGTAAAATGAACGAATTTATTATTTATTTTTTAAAATTTCATTTTTTAATTTTCCCTTAAGAATTATGAAAGGTCATCTTAGGATGACCCTAGGTTTTCGGCATAAAAAAATAATTTTTAGTAAGAAATATGAATAATATATTTTTTTAATATTTTTATGATGTAAAATGAACGAATTTATTATTTATTTATAAAAATTTCATTTTTTAATTTTCCCGTAACAATTATGGAAGGTCATCGTAGGATGACCCTAGGTTTTCGGCATAAAAAATAATTTTTAGTAAGAAAAATGAATAATATATTTTTTTAATATTTTTATGATGTAAAATGAACGAATTTATTATTTATTTTTTATAATTTCATTTTTTAATTTTCCCGTAAAAATTATGAAAGGTCATCTTAGGATGACCCTAGGTTTTCGGCATAAAAAAATAATTATTCATCAGAAATATGAATAATATATTTTTTTAATATTTTTATGATGTAAAATGAACGAATTTATTATTTATTTTTAAAACATTTAATTTTTTAATTTTCCCGTAAAAATTATGAAAGGTCATCGTAGGATGACCCTAGGTTTTCGGCATAAAAAATTAATTATTCATCAGAAATATCAATAATATATTTTTTTAATATTTTTATGATGTAAAATGAACGAATTTATTATTTATTTTAAAAAATTTCATTTTTAATTTTCCCGTAAAAATTATGAAAGGTCATATTAGGATGACCCTAGGTTTTCGGCATAAAAAAATAATTATTCATCAGAAATATCAATAATATATTTTTTTAATATTTTTATGATGTAAAATGAACGAATTTATTATTTATTTTTTAAAATTTCATTTTTTCATTTTCCCGTAACAATTATGAAAGGTCATCGTAGGATGACCCTAGGTTTTCGGCATAAAAAATAATTTTTAGTAAGAAATATGAATAATATATTTTTTTAATATTTTTATGATGTAAAATGAACGAATTTATTATTTATTTTTAAAAATTTCATTTTTTAATTTTCCCGTAAAAATTATGAAAGGTCATCTTAGGATGACCCTAGGTTTTCGGCATAAAAAAATAATTATTCATCAGAAATATCAATAATATATTTTTTTAATATTTTTATGATGTAAAATGAACGAATTTATTATTTATTTTTAAAACATTTCATTTTTTAATTTTCCCGTAACAATTATGGAAGGTCATCGTAGGATGACCCTAGGTTTTCGGCATAAAAAATTATTTTTAGTAAGAAAAATGAATAATATATTTTTTTAATATTTTTATGATGTAAAATGAACGAATTTATTATTTATTTTTTAAAATTTCATTTTTTAATTTTCCCGTAAAAATTATGAAAGGTCATCTTAGGATGACCCTACGTTTTCGGCATAAAAAAATAATTATTCATCAGAAATATCAATAATATATTTTTTTAATATTTTTATGATGTAAAATGAACGAATTTATTATTTATTTTTTAAAATTTCATTTTTTAATTTTCCCGTAAAAATTATGAAAGGTCATCGTAGGATGACCATAGGTTTTCGGCATAAAAAATTAATTATTCATCAGAAATATCAATAATATATTTTTTTAATATTTTTATGATGTAAAATGAACGAATTTATTATTTATTTTTAAAACATTTCATTTTTTAATTTTCCCGTAACAATTATGGAAGGTCATCGTAGGATGACCCTAGGTTTTCGGCATAAAAAATTATTTTTAGTAAGAAAAATGAATAATATATTTTTTTAATATTTTTATGATGTAAAATGAACGAATTTATTATTTATTTTTTAAAATTTCATTTTTTAATTTTCCCGTAAAAATTATGAAAGGTCATCTTAGGATGACCCTAGGTTTTCGGCATAAAAAAATAATTATTCATCAGAAATATCAATAATATATTTTTTTAATATTTTTATGATGTAAAATGAACGAATTTATTATTTATTTTTTAAAATTTCATTTTTTAATTTTCCCGTAAAAATTATGAAAGGTCATCTTAGGATGACCCTAGGTTTTCGGCATAAAAAAATAATTATTCATCAGAAATATCAATAATATATTTTTTTAATATTTTTATGATGTAAAATGAACGAATTTATTATTTATTTTTAAAAATTTCATTTTTTAATTTTACCGTAAAAATTATGAAAGGTCATCTTAGGATGACCCTAGGTTTTCGGCATAAAAAAATAATTATTCATCAGAAATATCAATAATATATTTTTTTAATATTTTTATGTTGTAAAATGAACGAATTTATTATTTATTTTTTAAAATTTCATTTTTTAATTTTCCCGTAAAAATTATGAAAGGTCATCGTAGGATGACCCTAGGTTTTCGGCATAAAAAATAATTTTTAGTAAGAAATATGAATAATATATTTTTTTAATATTTTTATGATGTAAAATGAACGAATTTATTATTTATTTTTAAAAATTTCATTTTTTAATTTTCCCGTAAAAATTATGAAAGGTCATCTTAGGATGACCCTAGGTTTTCGGCATAAAAAAATAATTATTCATCAGAAATATCAATAATATATTTTTTTAATATTTTTATGATGTAAAATGAACGAATTTATTATTTATTTTTAAAACATTTCATTTTTTAATTTTCCCGTAACAATTATGGTAGGTCATCGTAGGATGACCCTAGGTTTTCGGCATAAAAAATAATTTTTAGTAAGAAATATGAATAATATATTTTTTTAATATTTTAATGATGTAAAATGAACGAATTTATTATTTATTTTTTAAAATTTCATTTTTTAATTTTCCCGTAAAAATTATGAAAGGTCATTGTAGGATGACCCTAGGTTTTCGGCATAAAAAATAATTTTTAGTAAGAAATATGAATAATATATTTTTTTAATATTTTTATGATGTAAAATGAACGAATTTATTATTTATTTTTAAAAATTTCATTTTTTAATTTTCCCGTAAAAATTATGAAAGGTCATCGTAGGATGACCCTAGGTTTTCGGCATAAAAAATTAATTATTCATCAGAAATATCAATAATATATTTTTTTAATATTTTTATGATGTAAAATGAACGAATTTATTATTTATTTTTTAAAATTTCATTTTTTAATTTTCCCGTAAAAATTATGAAAGGTCATCTTAGGATGACCCTAGGTTTTCGGCATAAAAAAATAATTATTCATCAGAAATATCAATAATATATTTTTTTAATATTTTTATGATGTAAAATGAACGAATTTATTATTTATTTTTAAAACATTTCATTTTTTAATTTTCCCGTAACAATTATGGAAGGTCATCGTAGGATGACCCTAGGTTTTCGGCATAAAAAATAATTTTTAGTAAGAAAAATGAATAATATATTTTTTTAATATTTTTATGATGTAAAATTAACGAATTATATTATTTATTTTTTAAAATTTCATTTTTTAATTTTCCCGTAAAAATTATGAAAGGTCATCTTAGGATGACCCTAGGTTTTCGGCATAAAAAAATAATTATTCATCAGAAATATCAATAATATATTTTTTTAATATTTTTATGATGTAAAATGAACGAATTTATTATTTATTTTTAAAACATTTCATTTTTTAATTTTCCCGTAAAAATTATGAAAGGTCATCGTAGGATGACCCTAGGTTTTCGGCATAAAAAATTAATTATTCATCAGAAATATCAATAATATATTTTTTTAATATTTTTATGATGTAAAATGAACGAATTTATTATTTATTTTTAAAAATTTCATTTTTTAATTTTCCCGTAAAAATTATGAAAGGTCATCTTAGGATGACCCTAGGTTTTCGGCATAAAAAAATAATTATTCATCAGAAATATCAATAATATATTTTTTTAATATTTTTATGATGTAAAATGAACGAATTTATTATTTATTTTTAAAACATTTCATTTTTTAATTTTCCCGTAACAATTATGGAAGGTCATCGTAGGATGACCCTAGGTTTTCGGCATAAAAAATTATTTTTAGTAAGAAAAATGAATAATATATTTTTTTAATATTTTTATGATGTAAAATGAACGAATTTATTATTTATTTTTTAAAATTTCATTTTTTAATTTTCCCGTAAAAATTATGAAAGGTCATCTTAGGATGACCCTACGTTTTCGGCATAAAAAAATAATTATTCATCAGAAATATCAATAATATATTTTTTTAATATTTTTATGATGTAAAATGAACGAATTTATTATTTATTTTTTAAAATTTCATTTTTTAATTTTCCCGTAAAAATTATGAAAGGTCATCGTAGGATGACCATAGGTTTTCGGCATAAAAAATTAATTATTCATCAGAAATATCAATAATATATTTTTTTAATATTTTTATGATGTAAAATGAACGAATTTATTATTTATTTTTAAAACATTTCATTTTTTAATTTTCCCGTAACAATTATGGAAGGTCATCGTAGGATGACC
Organism: Labia minor; assembly: GCA_963082975.1. NCBI lineage: Eukaryota > Metazoa > Arthropoda > Insecta > Dermaptera > Spongiphoridae > Labia > Labia minor. The sequence continues at coordinate 2,201,914 of OY720344.1, forward strand.
CTAGGTTTTCGGCATAAAAAATTATTTTTAGTAAGAAAAATGAATAATATATTTTTTTAATATTTTTATGATGTAAAATGAACGAATTTATTATTTATTTTTTAAAATTTCATTTTTTAATTTTCCCGTAAAAATTATGAAAGGTCATCTTAGGATGACCCTAGGTTTTCGGCATAAAAAAATAATTATTCATCAGAAATATCAATAATATATTTTTTTAATATTTTTATGATGTAAAATGAACGAATTTATTATTTATTTTTTAAAATTTCATTTTTTAATTTTCCCGTAAAAATTATGAAAGGTCATCTTAGGATGACCCTAGGTTTTCGGCATAAAAAAATAATTATTCATCAGAAATATCAATAATATATTTTTTTAATATTTTTATGATGTAAAATGAACGAATTTATTATTTATTTTTAAAAATTTCATTTTTTAATTTTACCGTAAAAATTATGAAAGGTCATCTTAGGATGACCCTAGGTTTTCGGCATAAAAAAATAATTATTCATCAGAAATATCAATAATATATTTTTTTAATATTTTTATGTTGTAAAATGAACGAATTTATTATTTATTTTTTAAAATTTCATTTTTTAATTTTCCCGTAAAAATTATGAAAGGTCATCGTAGGATGACCCTAGGTTTTCGGCATAAAAAATAATTTTTAGTAAGAAATATGAATAATATATTTTTTTAATATTTTTATGATGTAAAATGAACGAATTTATTATTTATTTTTAAAAATTTCATTTTTTAATTTTCCCGTAAAAATTATGAAAGGTCATCTTAGGATGACCCTAGGTTTTCGGCATAAAAAAATAATTATTCATCAGAAATATCAATAATATATTTTTTTAATATTTTTATGATGTAAAATGAACGAATTTATTATTTATTTTTAAAACATTTCATTTTTTAATTTTCCCGTAACAATTATGGTAGGTCATCGTAGGATGACCCTAGGTTTTCGGCATAAAAAATAATTTTTAGTAAGAAATATGAATAATATATTTTTTTAATATTTTAATGATGTAAAATGAACGAATTTATTATTTATTTTTTAAAATTTCATTTTTTAATTTTCCCGTAAAAATTATGAAAGGTCATTGTAGGATGACCCTAGGTTTTCGGCATAAAAAATAATTTTTAGTAAGAAATATGAATAATATATTTTTTTAATATTTTTATGATGTAAAATGAACGAATTTATTATTTATTTTTAAAAATTTCATTTTTTAATTTTCCCGTAAAAATTATGAAAGGTCATCGTAGGATGACCCTAGGTTTTCGGCATAAAAAATTAATTATTCATCAGAAATATCAATAATATATTTTTTTAATATTTTTATGATGTAAAATGAACGAATTTATTATTTATTTTTTAAAATTTCATTTTTTAATTTTCCCGTAAAAATTATGAAAGGTCATCTTAGGATGACCCTAGGTTTTCGGCATAAAAAAATAATTATTCATCAGAAATATCAATAATATATTTTTTTAATATTTTTATGATGTAAAATGAACGAATTTATTATTTATTTTTAAAACATTTCATTTTTTAATTTTCCCGTAACAATTATGGAAGGTCATCGTAGGATGACCCTAGGTTTTCGGCATAAAAAATAATTTTTAGTAAGAAAAATGAATAATATATTTTTTTAATATTTTTATGATGTAAAATTAACGAATTATATTATTTATTTTTTAAAATTTCATTTTTTAATTTTCCCGTAAAAATTATGAAAGGTCATCTTAGGATGACCCTAGGTTTTCGGCATAAAAAATAATTTTTAGTAAGAAAAATGAATAATATATTTTTTTAATATTTTTATGATGTAAAATGAACGAATTTATTATTTATTTTTTATAATTTCATTTTTTAATTTTCCCGTAAAAATTATGAAAGGTCATCTTAGGATGACCCTAGGTTTTCGGCATAAAAAAATAATTATTCATCAGAAATATCAATAATATATTTTTTTAATATTTTTATGATGTAAAATGAACGAATTTATTATTTATTTTTAAAACATTTCATTTTTTAATTTTCCCGTAAAAATTATGAAAGGTCATCGTAGGATGACCCTAGGTTTTCGGCATAAAAAATTAATTATTCATCAGAAATATCAATAATATATTTTTTTAATATTTTTATGATGTAAAATGAACGAATTTATTATTTATTTTTAAAAATTTCATTTTTTAATTTTCCCGTAAAAATTATGAAAGGTCATATTAGGATGACCCTAGGTTTTCGGCATAAAAAAATAATTATTCATCAGAAATATCAATAATATATTTTTTTAATATTTTTATGATGTAAAATGAACGAATTTATTATTTATTTTTAAAACATTTCATTTTTTAATTTTCCCGTAAAAATTATGAAAGGTCATCGTAGGATGACCCTAGGTTTTCGGCATAAAAAAATAATTTTTAGTTAGAAATATGAATAATATATTTTTTTAATATTTTTATGATGTAAAATGAACGAATTTATTATTTATTTTTAAAAATTTCATTTTTTAATTTTCCCGTAAAAATTATGAAAGGTCATCGTAGGATGACCCTAGGTTTTCAAAATAAAAAATTAATTATTCATCAGAAATATCAATAATATATTTTTTTAATATGTTTATGTTGTAAAATGAACGAATTTATTATTTATTTTTTAAAATTTCATTTTTTAATTTTCCCTTAAGAATTATGAAAGGTCATCTTAGGATGACCCTAGGTTTTCGGCATAAAAAAATAATTTTTAGTAAGAAATATGAATAATATATTTTTTTAATATTTTTATGATGTAAAATGAACGAATTTATTATTTATTTTTAAAACATTTAATTTTTTAATTTTCCCGTAAAAATTATGAAAGGTCATCGTAGGATGACCCTAGGTTTTCGGCATAAAAAATTAATTATTCATCAGAAATATCAATAATATATTTTTTTAATATTTTTATGATGTAAAATGAACGAATTTATTATTTATTTTTAAAAATTTCATTTTTTAATTTTCCCGTAAAAATTATGAAAGGTCATATTAGGATGACCCTAGGTTTTCGGCATAAAAAAATAATTATTCATCAGAAATATCAATAATATATTTTTTTAATATTTTTATGATGTAAAATGAACGAATTTATTATTTATTTTTAAAACATTTCATTTTTTCATTTTCCCGTAAAAATTATGAAAGGTCATCGTAGGATGACCGTAGGTTTTCGGCATAAAAAAATAATTTTTAGTAAGAAATATGAATAATATATTTTTTTAATATTTTTATGATGTAAAATGAACGAATTTATTATTTATTTTTAAAAATTTCATTTTTTAATTTTCCCGTAAAAATTATGAAAGGTCATCTTAGGATGACCCTAGGTTTTCGGCATAAAAAAATAATTTTTAGTAAGAAATATGAATAATATATTTTTTTAATATTTTTATGATGTAAAATGAACGAATTTATTAGTTATTTTTAAAAATTTCATTTTTAATTTTCCCGTAAAAATTATGAAAGGTCATCGTAAGATGACCCTAGGTTTTCGGCATAAAAAATTACTTATTCATCAGAAATATCAATAATATATTTTTTTAATATTTTTATGATGTAAAATGAACGAATTTATTATTTATTTTTAAAACATTTCATTTTTTCATTTTCCCGTAAAAATTATGAAAGGTCATCTTAGGATGACCCTAGGTTTTCGGCATAAAAAAATAATTATTCATCAGAAATATCAATAATATATTTTTTTAATATTTTTATGATGTAAAATGAACGAATTTATTATTTATTTTTAAAACATTTCATTTTTTAATTTTCCCGTAAAAATTATGAAAGGTCATCTTAGGATGAGCCTAGGTTTTCGGCATAAAAAAATAATTATTCATCAGAAATATCAATAATATATTTTTTTAATATTTTTATGATGTAAAATGAACGAATTTATTATTTATTTTTAAAAATTTCATTTTTTAATTTTCCCGTAAAAATTATGAAAGGTCATCTTAGGATGACCCTAGGTTTTCGGCATAAAAAAATAATTATTCATCAGAAATATCAATAATATATTTTTTTAATATTTTTATGATGTAAAATGAACGAATTTATTATTTATTTTTAAAACATTTCATTTTTTAATTTTCCCGTAACAATTATGGAAGGTCATCGTAGGATGACCCTAGGTTTTCGGCATAAAAAATAATTTTTAGTAAGAAAAATGAATAATATATTTTTTTAATATTTTTATGATGTAAAATGAACGAATTTATTATTTATTTTTTATAATTTCATTTTTTAATTTTCCCGTAAAAATTATGAAAGGTCATCTTAGGATGACCCTAGGTTTTCGGCATAAAAAAATAATTATTCATCAGAAATATGAATAATATATTTTTTTAATATTTTTATGATGTAAAATGAACGAATTTATTATTTATTTTTAAAACATTTAATTTTTTAATTTTCCCGTAAAAATTATGAAAGGTCATCGTAGGATGACCCTAGGTTTTCGGCATAAAAAATTAATTATTCATCAGAAATATCAATAATATATTTTTTTAATATTTTTATGATGTAAAATGAACGAATTTATTATTTATTTTTAAAAATTTCATTTTTAATTTTCCCGTAAAAATTATGAAAGGTCATATTAGGATGACCCTAGGTTTTCGGCATAAAAAAATAATTATTCATCAGAAATATCAATAATATATTTTTTTAATATTTTTATGATGTAAAATGAACGAATTTATTATTTATTTTTAAAACATTTCATTTTTTCATTTTCCCGTAAAAATTATGAAAGGTCATCGTAGGATGACCCTAGGTTTTCGGCATAAAAAAATAATTTTTAGTTAGAAATATGAATAATATATTTTTTTAATATTTTTATGATGTAAAATGAACGAATTTATTATTTATTTTTAAAAATTTCATTTTTTAAATTTCCCGTAAAAATTATGAAAGGTCATCGTAGGATGACCCTAGGTTTTCAACATAAAAAATTAATTATTCATCAGAAATATCAATAATATATTTTTTTAATATTTTTATGTTGTAAAATGAACGAATTTATTATTTATTTTTTAAAATTTCATTTTTTAATTTTACCGTAAAAATTATGAAAGGTCATCGTAGGATGACCCTAGGTTTTCGGCATAAAAAAATAATTATTCATCAGAAATATCAATAATATATTTTTTTAATATTTTTATGTTGTAAAATGAACGAATTTATTATTTATTTTTTAAAATTTCATTTTTTAATTTTCCCGTAAAAATTATGAAAGGTCATCGTAGGATGACCCTAGGTTTTCGGCATAAAAAATAATTTTTAGTAAGAAATATGAATAATATATTTTTTTAATATTTTTATGATGTAAAATGAACGAATTTATTATTTATTTTTAAAAATTTCATTTTTTAATTTTCCCGTAAAAATTATGAAAGGTCATCTTAGGATGACCCTAGGTTTTCGGCATAAAAAAATAATTATTCATCAGAAATATCAATAATATATTTTTTTAATATTTTTATGATGTAAAATGAACGAATTTATTATTTATTTTTTAAAATTTCATTTTTTAATTTTCCCGTAAAAATTATGAAAGGTCATCGTAGGATGACCATAGGTTTTCGGCATAAAAAATTAATTATTCATCAGAAATATCAATAATATATTTTTTTAATATTTTTATGATGTAAAATGAACGAATTTATTATTTATTTTTAAAACATTTCATTTTTTAATTTTCCCGTAAAAATTATGAAAGGTCATCTTAGGATGACCCTAGGTTTTCGGCATAAAAAAATAATTATTCATCAGAAATATCAATAATATATTTTTTTAATATTTTTATGATGTAAAATGAACGAATTTATTATTTATTTTTTAAAATTTCATTTTTTAATTTTCCCGTAAAAATTATGAAAGGTCATCTTAGGATGACCCTAGGTTTTCGGCATAAAAAAATAATTATTCATCAGAAATATCAATAATATATTTTTTTAATATTTTTATGTTGTAAAATGAACGAATTTATTATTTATTTTTTAAAATTTCATTTTTTAATTTTCCTGTAAAAATTATGAAAGGTCATCGTAGGATGACCCTAGGTTTTCGGCATAAAAAATAATTTTTAGTAAGAAATATGAATAATATATTTTTTTAATATTTTTATGATGTAAAATGAACGAATTTATTATTTATTTTTAAAAATTTCATTTTTTAATTTTCCCGTAAAAATTATGAAAGGTCATCTTAGGATGACCCTAGGTTTTCGGCATAAAAAAATAATTATTCATCAGAAATATCAATAATATATTTTTTTAATATTTTTATGATGTAAAATGAACGAATTTATTATTTATTTTTAAAACATTTCATTTTTTAATTTTCCCGTAACAATTATGGTAGGTCATCGTAGGATGACCCTAGGTTTTCGGCATAAAAAATAATTTTTAGTAAGAAATATGAATAATATATTTTTTTAATATTTTAATGATGTAAAATGAACGAATTTATTATTTATTTTTTAAAATTTCATTTTTTAATTTTCCCGTAAAAATTATGAAAGGTCATTGTAGGATGACCCTAGGTTTTCGGCATAAAAAATAATTTTTAGTAAGAAATATGAATAATATATTTTTTTAATATTTTTATGATGTAAAATGAACGAATTTATTATTTATTTTTAAAAATTTCATTTTTTAATTTTCCCGTAAAAATTATGAAAGGTCATCGTAGGATGACCCTAGGTTTTCGGCATAAAAAAATAATTATTCATCAGAAATATCAATAATATATTTTTTTAATATTTTTATGATGTAAAATGAACGAATTTATTATTTATTTTTAAAACATTTCATTTTTTAATTTTCCCGTAACAATTATGGAAGGTCATCGTAGGATGACCCTAGGTTTTCGGCATAAAAAATAATTTTTAGTAAGAAAAATGAATAATATATTTTTTTAATATTTTTATGATGTAAAATTAACGAATTATATTATTTATTTTTTAAAATTTCATTTTTTAATTTTCCCGTAAAAATTATGAAAGGTCATCTTAGGATGACCCTAGGTTTTCGGCATAAAAAATAATTTTTAGTAAGAAAAATGAATAATATATTTTTTTAATATTTTTATGATGTAAAATGAACGAATTTATTATTTATTTTTTATAATTTCATTTTTTAATTTCCCCGTAAAAATTATGAAAGGTCATCTTAGGATGACCCTAGGTTTTCGGCATAAAAAAATAATTATTCATCAGAAATATCAATAATATATTTTTTTAATATTTTTATGATGTAAAATGAACGAATTTATTATTTATTTTTAAAACATTTCATTTTTTAATTTTCCCGTAAAAATTATGAAAGGTCATCGTAGGATGACCCTAGGTTTTCGGCATAAAAAAATAATTTTTAGTTAGAAATATGAATAATATATTTTTTTAATATTTTTATGATGTAAAATGAACGAATTTATTATTTATTTTTAAAAATTTCATTTTTTAATTTTCCCGTAAAAATTATGAAAGGTCATCGTAGGATGACCCTAGGTTTTCAAAATAAAAAATTAATTATTCATCAGAAATATCAATAATATATTTTTTTAATATGTTTATGTTGTAAAATGAACGAATTTATTATTTATTTTTTAAAATTTCATTTTTTAATTTTCCCTTAAGAATTATGAAAGGTCATCTTAGGATGACCCTAGGTTTTCGGCATAAAAAAATAATTTTTAGTAAGAAATATGAATAATATATTTTTTTAATATTTTTATGATGTAAAATGAACGAATTTATTATTTATTTTTAAAACATTTAATTTTTTAATTTTCCCGTAAAAATTATGAAAGGTCATCGTAGGATGACCCTAGGTTTTCGGCATAAAAAATTAATTATTCATCAGAAATATCAATAATATATTTTTTTAATATTTTTATGATGTAAAATGAACGAATTTATTATTTATTTTTAAAAATTTCATTTTTTAAATTTCCCGTAAAAATTATGAAAGGTCATCGTAGGATGACCCTAGGTTTTCAACATAAAAAATTAATTATTCATCAGAAATATCAATAATATATTTTTTTAATATTTTTATGATGTAAAATGAACGAATTTATTATTTATTTTTAAAACATTTCATTTTTTCATTTTCCCGTAAAAATTATGAAAGGTCATCGTAGGATGACCGTAGGTTTTCGGCATAAAAAAATAATTTTTAGTAAGAAATATGAATAATATATTTTTTTAATATTTTTATGATGTAAAATGAACGAATTTATTATTTATTTTTAAAAATTTCATTTTTTAATTTTCCCGTAAAAATTATGAAAGGTCATCTTAGGATGACCCTAGGTTTTCGGCATAAAAAAATAATTTTTAGTAAGAAATATGAATAATATATTTTTTTAATATTTTTATGATGTAAAATGAACGAATTTATTAGTTATTTTTAAAAATTTCATTTTTAATTTTCCCGTAAAAATTATGAAAGGTCATCGTAAGATGACCCTAGGTTTTCGGCATAAAAAATTACTTATTCATCAGAAATATCAATAATATATTTTTTTAATATTTTTATGATGTAAAATGAACGAATTTATTATTTATTTTTAAAACATTTCATTTTTTCATTTTCCCGTAAAAATTATGAAAGGTCATCTTAGGATGACCCTAGGTTTTCGGCATAAAAAAATAATTATTCATCAGAAATATCAATAATATATTTTTTTAATATTTTTATGATGTAAAATGAACGATTTTATTATTTATTTTTAAAACATTTCATTTTTTAATTTTCCCGTAAAAATTATGAAAGGTCATCTTAGGATGAGCCTAGGTTTTCGGCATAAAAAAATAATTATTCATCAGAAATATCAATAATATATTTTTTTAATATTTTTATGATGTAAAATGAACGAATTTATTATTTATTTTTAAAAATTTCATTTTTTAATTTTCCCGTAAAAATTATGAAAGGTCATCTTAGGATGACCCTAGGTTTTCGGCATAAAAAAATAATTATTCATCAGAAATATCAATAATATATTTTTTTAATATTTTTATGATGTAAAATGAACGAATTTATTATTTATTTTTAAAACATTTCATTTTTTAATTTTCCCGTAACAATTATGGAAGGTCATCGTAGGATGACCCTAGGTTTTCGGCATAAAAAATAATTTTTAGTAAGAAAAATGAATAATATATTTTTTTAATATTTTTATGATGTAAAATGAACGAATTTATTATTTATTTTTTATAATTTCATTTTTTAATTTTCCCGTAAAAATTATGAAAGGTCATCTTAGGATGACCCTAGGTTTTCGGCATAAAAAAATAATTATTCATCAGAAATATGAATAATATATTTTTTTAATATTTTTATGATGTAAAATGAACGAATTTATTATTTATTTTTAAAACATTTAATTTTTTAATTTTCCCGTAAAAATTATGAAAGGTCATCGTAGGATGACCCTAGGTTTTCGGCATAAAAAATTAATTATTCATCAGAAATATCAATAATATATTTTTTTAATATTTTTATGATGTAAAATGAACGAATTTATTATTTATTTTTAAAAATTTCATTTTTAATTTTCCCGTAAAAATTATGAAAGGTCATATTAGGATGACCCTAGGTTTTCGGCATAAAAAAATAATTATTCATCAGAAATATCAATAATATATTTTTTTAATATTTTTATGATGTAAAATGAACGAATTTATTATTTATTTTTAAAACATTTCATTTTTTAATTTTCCCGTAAAAATTATGAAAGGTCATCGTAGGATGACCCTAGGTTTTCGGCATAAAAAAATAATTTTTAGTTAGAAATATGAATAATATATTTTTTTAATATTTTTATGATGTAAAATGAACGAATTTATTATTTATTTTTAAAAATTTCATTTTTTAATTTTCCCGTAAAAATTATGAAAGGTCATCGTAGGATGACCCTAGGTTTTCAAAATAAAAAATTAATTATTCATCAGAAATATCAATAATATATTTTTTTAATATGTTTATGTTGTAAAATGAACGAATTTATTATTTATTTTTTAAAATTTCATTTTTTAATTTTCCCTTAAGAATTATGAAAGGTCATCTTAGGATGACCCTAGGTTTTCGGCATAAAAAAATAATTTTTAGTAAGAAATATGAATAATATATTTTTTTAATATTTTTATGATGTAAAATGAACGAATTTATTATTTATTTATAAAAATTTCATTTTTTAATTTTCCCGTAACAATTATGGAAGGTCATCGTAGGATGACCCTAGGTTTTCGGCATAAAAAATAATTTTTAGTAAGAAAAATGAATAATATATTTTTTTAATATTTTTATGATGTAAAATGAACGAATTTATTATTTATTTTTTATAATTTCATTTTTTAATTTTCCCGTAAAAATTATGAAAGGTCATCTTAGGATGACCCTAGGTTTTCGGCATAAAAAAATAATTATTCATCAGAAATATGAATAATATATTTTTTTAATATTTTTATGATGTAAAATGAACGAATTTATTATTTATTTTTAAAACATTTAATTTTTTAATTTTCCCGTAAAAATTATGAAAGGTCATCGTAGGATGACCCTAGGTTTTCGGCATAAAAAATTAATTATTCATCAGAAATATCAATAATATATTTTTTTAATATTTTTATGATGTAAAATGAACGAATTTATTATTTATTTTAAAAAATTTCATTTTTAATTTTCCCGTAAAAATTATGAAAGGTCATATTAGGATGACCCTAGGTTTTCGGCATAAAAAAATAATTATTCATCAGAAATATCAATAATATATTTTTTTAATATTTTTATGATGTAAAATGAACGAATTTATTATTTATTTTTAAAACATTTCATTTTTTCATTTTCCCGTAAAAATTATGAAAGGTCATCGTAGGATGACCCTAGGTTTTCGGCATAAAAAAATAATTTTTAGTTAGAAATATGAATAATATATTTTTTTAATATTTTTATGATGTAAAATGAACGAATTTATTATTTATTTTTAAAAATTTCATTTTTTAAATTTCCCGTAAAAATTATGAAAGGTCATCGTAGGATGACCCTAGGTTTTCAACATAAAAAATTAATTATTCATCAGAAATATCAATAATATATTTTTTTAATATTTTTATGTTGTAAAATGAACGAATTTATTATTTATTTTTTAAAATTTCATTTTTTAATTTTACCGTAAAAATTATGAAAGGTCATCGTAGGATGACCCTAGGTTTTCGGCATAAAAAAATAATTATTCATCAGAAATATCAATAATATATTTTTTTAATATTTTTATGTTGTAAAATGAACGAATTTATTATTTATTTTTTAAAATTTCATTTTTTAATTTTCCCGTAAAAATTATGAAAGGTCATCGTAGGATGACCCTAGGTTTTCGGCATAAAAAATAATTTTTAGTAAGAAATATGAATAATATATTTTTTTAATATTTTTATGATGTAAAATGAACGAATTTATTATTTATTTTTAAAAATTTCATTTTTTAATTTTCCCGTAAAAATTATGAAAGGTCATCTTAGGATGACCCTAGGTTTTCGGCATAAAAAAATAATTATTCATCAGAAATATCAATAATATATTTTTTTAATATTTTTATGATGTAAAATGAACGAATTTATTATTTATTTTTAAAACATTTCATTTTTTAATTTTCCCGTAACAATTATGGAAGGTCATCGTAGGATGACCCTAGGTTTTCGGCATAAAAAATTATTTTTAGTAAGAAAAATGAATAATATATTTTTTTAATATTTTTATGATGTAAAATGAACGAATTTATTATTTATTTTTTAAAATTTCATTTTTTAATTTTCCCGTAAAAATTATGAAAGGTCATCTTAGGATGACCCTACGTTTTCGGCATAAAAAAATAATTATTCATCAGAAATATCAATAATATATTTTTTTAATATTTTTATGATGTAAAATGAACGAATTTATTATTTATTTTTTAAAATTTCATTTTTTAATTTTCCCGTAAAAATTATGAAAGGTCATCGTAGGATGACCATAGGTTTTCGGCATAAAAAATTAATTATTCATCAGAAATATCAATAATATATTTTTTTAATATTTTTATGATGTAAAATGAACGAATTTATTATTTATTTTTAAAACATTTCATTTTTTAATTTTCCCGTAACAATTATGGAAGGTCATCGTAGGATGACCCTAGGTTTTCGGCATAAAAAATTATTTTTAGTAAGAAAAATGAATAATATATTTTTTTAATATTTTTATGATGTAAAATGAACGAATTTATTATTTATTTTTTAAAATTTCATTTTTTAATTTTCCCGTAAAAATTATGAAAGGTCATCTTAGGATGACCCTAGGTTTTCGGCATAAAAAAATAATTATTCATCAGAAATATCAATAATATATTTTTTTAATATTTTTATGATGTAAAATGAACGAATTTATTATTTATTTTTTAAAATTTCATTTTTTAATTTTCCCGTAAAAATTATGAAAGGTCATCTTAGGATGACCCTAGGTTTTCGGCATAAAAAAATAATTATTCATCAGAAATATCAATAATATATTTTTTTAATATTTTTATGATGTAAAATGAACGAATTTATTATTTATTTTTAAAAATTTCATTTTTTAATTTTACCGTAAAAATTATGAAAGGTCATCTTAGGATGACCCTAGGTTTTCGGCATAAAAAAATAATTATTCATCAGAAATATCAATAATATATTTTTTTAATATTTTTATGTTGTAAAATGAACGAATTTATTATTTATTTTTTAAAATTTCATTTTTTAATTTTCCCGTAAAAATTATGAAAGGTCATCGTAGGATGACCCTAGGTTTTCGGCATAAAAAATTAATTATTCATCAGAAATATCAATAATATATTTTTTTAATATGTTTATGTTGTAAAATGAACGAATTTATTATTTATTTTTTAAAATTTCATTTTTTAATTTTCCCTTAAGAATTATGAAAGGTCATCTTAGGATGACCCTAGGTTTTCGGCATAAAAAAATAATTTTTAGTAAGAAATATGAATAATATATTTTTTTAATATTTTTATGATGTAAAATGAACGAATTTATTATTTATTTTTAAAACATTTAATTTTTTAATTTTCCCGTAAAAATTATGAAAGGTCATATTAGGATGACCCTAGGTTTTCGGCATAAAAAAATAATTATTCATCAGAAATATCAATAATATATTTTTTTAATATTTTTATGATGTAAAATGAACGAATTTATTATTTATTTTTAAAAATTTCATTTTTTAAATTTCCCGTAAAAATTATGAAAGGTCATCGTAGGATGACCCTAGGTTTTCAACATAAAAAATTAATTATTCATCAGAAATATCAATAATATATTTTTTTAATATTTTTATGATGTAAAATGAACGAATTTATTATTTATTTTTAAAAATTTCATTTTTTAATTTTCCCGTAAAAATTATGAAAGGTCATCTTAGGATGACCCTAGGTTTTCGGCATAAAAAAATAATTTTTAGTAAGAAATATGAATAATATATTTTTTTAATATTTTTATGATGTAAAATGAACGAATTTATTAGTTATTTTTAAAAATTTCATTTTTAATTTTCCCGTAAAAATTATGAAAGGTCATCGTAAGATGACCCTAGGTTTTCGGCATAAAAAATTACTTATTCATCAGAAATATCAATAATATATTTTTTTAATATTTTTATGATGTAAAATGAACGAATTTATTATTTATTTTTAAAACATTTCATTTTTTCATTTTCCCGTAAAAATTATGAAAGGTCATCTTAGGATGACCCTAGGTTTTCGGCATAAAAAAATAATTATTCATCAGAAATATCAATAATATATTTTTTTAATATTTTTATGATGTAAAATGAACGATTTTATTATTTATTTTTAAAACATTTCATTTTTTAATTTTCCCGTAAAAATTATGAAAGGTCATCTTAGGATGAGCCTAGGTTTTCGGCATAAAAAAATAATTATTCATCAGAAATATCAATAATATATTTTTTTAATATTTTTATGATGTAAAATGAACGAATTTATTATTTATTTTTAAAAATTTCATTTTTTAATTTTCCCGTAAAAATTATGAAAGGTCATCTTAGGATGACCCTAGGTTTTCGGCATAAAAAAATAATTATTCATCAGAAATATCAATAATATATTTTTTTAATATTTTTATGATGTAAAATGAACGAATTTATTATTTATTTTTAAAACATTTCATTTTTTAATTTTCCCGTAACAATTATGGAAGGTCATCGTAGGATGACCCTAGGTTTTCGGCATAAAAAATAATTTTTAGTAAGAAAAATGAATAATATATTTTTTTAATATTTTTATGATGTAAAATGAACGAATTTATTATTTATTTTTTATAATTTCATTTTTTAATTTTCCCGTAAAAATTATGAAAGGTCATCTTAGGATGACCCTAGGTTTTCGGCATAAAAAAATAATTATTCATCAGAAATATGAATAATATATTTTTTTAATATTTTTATGATGTAAAATGAACGAATTTATTATTTATTTTTAAAACATTTAATTTTTTAATTTTCCCGTAAAAATTATGAAAGGTCATCGTAGGATGACCCTAGGTTTTCGGCATAAAAAATTAATTATTCATCAGAAATATCAATAATATATTTTTTTAATATTTTTATGATGTAAAATGAACGAATTTATTATTTATTTTTAAAAATTTCATTTTTAATTTTCCCGTAAAAATTATGAAAGGTCATATTAGGATGACCCTAGGTTTTCGGCATAAAAAAATAATTATTCATCAGAAATATCAATAATATATTTTTTTAATATTTTTATGATGTAAAATGAACGAATTTATTATTTATTTTTAAAACATTTCATTTTTTAATTTTCCCGTAAAAATTATGAAAGGTCATCGTAGGATGACCCTAGGTTTTCGGCATAAAAAAATAATTTTTAGTTAGAAATATGAATAATATATTTTTTTAATATTTTTATGATGTAAAATGAACGAATTTATTATTTATTTTTAAAAATTTCATTTTTTAATTTTCCCGTAAAAATTATGAAAGGTCATCGTAGGATGACCCTAGGTTTTCAAAATAAAAAATTAATTATTCATCAGAAATATCAATAATATATTTTTTTAATATGTTTATGTTGTAAAATGAACGAATTTATTATTTATTTTTTAAAATTTCATTTTTTAATTTTCCCTTAAGAATTATGAAAGGTCATCTTAGGATGACCCTAGGTTTTCGGCATAAAAAAATAATTTTTAGTAAGAAATATGAATAATATATTTTTTTAATATTTTTATGATGTAAAATGAACGAATTTATTATTTATTTATAAAAATTTCATTTTTTAATTTTCCCGTAACAATTATGGAAGGTCATCGTAGGATGACCCTAGGTTTTCGGCATAAAAAATAATTTTTAGTAAGAAAAATGAATAATATATTTTTTTAATATTTTTATGATGTAAAATGAACGAATTTATTATTTATTTTTTATAATTTCATTTTTTAATTTTCCCGTAAAAATTATGAAAGGTCATCTTAGGATGACCCTAGGTTTTCGGCATAAAAAAATAATTATTCATCAGAAATATGAATAATATATTTTTTTAATATTTTTATGATGTAAAATGAACGAATTTATTATTTATTTTTAAAACATTTAATTTTTTAATTTTCCCGTAAAAATTATGAAAGGTCATCGTAGGATGACCCTAGGTTTTCGGCATAAAAAATTAATTATTCATCAGAAATATCAATAATATATTTTTTTAATATTTTTATGATGTAAAATGAACGAATTTATTATTTATTTTAAAAAATTTCATTTTTAATTTTCCCGTAAAAATTATGAAAGGTCATATTAGGATGACCCTAGGTTTTCGGCATAAAAAAATAATTATTCATCAGAAATATCAATAATATATTTTTTTAATATTTTTATGATGTAAAATGAACGAATTTATTATTTATTTTTAAAACATTTCATTTTTTCATTTTCCCGTAAAAATTATGAAAGGTCATCGTAGGATGACCCTAGGTTTTCGGCATAAAAAAATAATTTTTAGTTAGAAATATGAATAATATATTTTTTTAATATTTTTATGATGTAAAATGAACGAATTTATTATTTATTTTTAAAAATTTCATTTTTTAAATTTCCCGTAAAAATTATGAAAGGTCATCGTAGGATGACCCTAGGTTTTCAACATAAAAAATTAATTATTCATCAGAAATATCAATAATATATTTTTTTAATATTTTTATGTTGTAAAATGAACGAATTTATTATTTATTTTTTAAAATTTCATTTTTTAATTTTACCGTAAAAATTATGAAAGGTCATCGTAGGATGACCCTAGGTTTTCGGCATAAAAAAATAATTATTCATCAGAAATATCAATAATATATTTTTTTAATATTTTTATGTTGTAAAATGAACGAATTTATTATTTATTTTTTAAAATTTCATTTTTTAATTTTCCCGTAAAAATTATGAAAGGTCATCGTAGGATGACCCTAGGTTTTCGGCATAAAAAATAATTTTTAGTAAGAAATATGAATAATATATTTTTTTAATATTTTTATGATGTAAAATGAACGAATTTATTATTTATTTTTAAAAATTTCATTTTTTAATTTTCCCGTAAAAATTATGAAAGGTCATCTTAGGATGACCCTAGGTTTTCGGCATAAAAAAATAATTATTCATCAGAAATATCAATAATATATTTTTTTAATATTTTTATGATGTAAAATGAACGAATTTATTATTTATTTTTAAAACATTTCATTTTTTAATTTTCCCGTAACAATTATGGAAGGTCATCGTAGGATGACCCTAGGTTTTCGGCATAAAAAATTATTTTTAGTAAGAAAAATGAATAATATATTTTTTTAATATTTTTATGATGTAAAATGAACGAATTTATTATTTATTTTTTAAAATTTCATTTTTTAATTTTCCCGTAAAAATTATGAAAGGTCATCTTAGGATGACCCTACGTTTTCGGCATAAAAAAATAATTATTCATCAGAAATATCAATAATATATTTTTTTAATATTTTTATGATGTAAAATGAACGAATTTATTATTTATTTTTTAAAATTTCATTTTTTAATTTTCCCGTAAAAATTATGAAAGGTCATCGTAGGATGACCATAGGTTTTCGGCATAAAAAATTAATTATTCATCAGAAATATCAATAATATATTTTTTTAATATTTTTATGATGTAAAATGAACGAATTTATTATTTATTTTTAAAACATTTCATTTTTTAATTTTCCCGTAACAATTATGGAAGGTCATCGTAGGATGACCCTAGGTTTTCGGCATAAAAAATTATTTTTAGTAAGAAAAATGAATAATATATTTTTTTAATATTTTTATGATGTAAAATGAACGAATTTATTATTTATTTTTTAAAATTTCATTTTTTAATTTTCCCGTAAAAATTATGAAAGGTCATCTTAGGATGACCCTAGGTTTTCGGCATAAAAAAATAATTATTCATCAGAAATATCAATAATATATTTTTTTAATATTTTTATGATGTAAAATGAACGAATTTATTATTTATTTTTTAAAATTTCATTTTTTAATTTTCCCGTAAAAATTATGAAAGGTCATCTTAGGATGACCCTAGGTTTTCGGCATAAAAAAATAATTATTCATCAGAAATATCAATAATATATTTTTTTAATATTTTTATGATGTAAAATGAACGAATTTATTATTTATTTTTAAAAATTTCATTTTTTAATTTTACCGTAAAAATTATGAAAGGTCATCTTAGGATGACCCTAGGTTTTCGGCATAAAAAAATAATTATTCATCAGAAATATCAATAATATATTTTTTTAATATTTTTATGTTGTAAAATGAACGAATTTATTATTTATTTTTTAAAATTTCATTTTTTAATTTTCCCGTAAAAATTATGAAAGGTCATCGTAGGATGACCCTAGGTTTTCGGCATAAAAAATAATTTTTAGTAAGAAATATGAATAATATATTTTTTTAATATTTTTATGATGTAAAATGAACGAATTTATTATTTATTTTTAAAAATTTCATTTTTTAATTTTCCCGTAAAAATTATGAAAGGTCATCTTAGGATGACCCTAGGTTTTCGGCATAAAAAAATAATTATTCATCAGAAATATCAATAATATATTTTTTTAATATTTTTATGATGTAAAATGAACGAATTTATTATTTATTTTTAAAACATTTCATTTTTTAATTTTCCCGTAACAATTATGGTAGGTCATCGTAGGATGACCCTAGGTTTTCGGCATAAAAAATAATTTTTAGTAAGAAATATGAATAATATATTTTTTTAATATTTTAATGATGTAAAATGAACGAATTTATTATTTATTTTTTAAAATTTCATTTTTTAATTTTCCCGTAAAAATTATGAAAGGTCATTGTAGGATGACCCTAGGTTTTCGGCATAAAAAATAATTTTTAGTAAGAAATATGAATAATATATTTTTTTAATATTTTTATGATGTAAAATGAACGAATTTATTATTTATTTTTAAAAATTTCATTTTTTAATTTTCCCGTAAAAATTATGAAAGGTCATCGTAGGATGACCCTAGGTTTTCGGCATAAAAAATTAATTATTCATCAGAAATATCAATAATATATTTTTTTAATATTTTTATGATGTAAAATGAACGAATTTATTATTTATTTTTTAAAATTTCATTTTTTAATTTTCCCGTAAAAATTATGAAAGGTCATCTTAGGATGACCCTAGGTTTTCGGCATAAAAAAATAATTATTCATCAGAAATATCAATAATATATTTTTTTAATATTTTTATGATGTAAAATGAACGAATTTATTATTTATTTTTAAAACATTTCATTTTTTAATTTTCCCGTAACAATTATGGAAGGTCATCGTAGGATGACCCTAGGTTTTCGGCATAAAAAATAATTTTTAGTAAGAAAAATGAATAATATATTTTTTTAATATTTTTATGATGTAAAATTAACGAATTATATTATTTATTTTTTAAAATTTCATTTTTTAATTTTCCCGTAAAAATTATGAAAGGTCATCTTAGGATGACCCTAGGTTTTCGGCATAAAAAATAATTTTTAGTAAGAAAAATGAATAATATATTTTTTTAATATTTTTATGATGTAAAATGAACGAATTTATTATTTATTTTTTATAATTTCATTTTTTAATTTTCCCGTAAAAATTATGAAAGGTCATCTTAGGATGACCCTAGGTTTTCGGCATAAAAAAATAATTATTCATCAGAAATATCAATAATATATTTTTTTAATATTTTTATGATGTAAAATGAACGAATTTATTATTTATTTTTAAAACATTTCATTTTTTAATTTTCCCGTAAAAATTATGAAAGGTCATCGTAGGATGACCCTAGGTTTTCGGCATAAAAAATTAATTATTCATCAGAAATATCAATAATATATTTTTTTAATATTTTTATGATGTAAAATGAACGAATTTATTATTTATTTTTAAAAATTTCATTTTTTAATTTTCCCGTAAAAATTATGAAAGGTCATATTAGGATGACCCTAGGTTTTCGGCATAAAAAAATAATTATTCATCAGAAATATCAATAATATATTTTTTTAATATTTTTATGATGTAAAATGAACGAATTTATTATTTATTTTTAAAACATTTCATTTTTTAATTTTCCCGTAAAAATTATGAAAGGTCATCGTAGGATGACCCTAGGTTTTCGGCATAAAAAAATAATTTTTAGTTAGAAATATGAATAATATATTTTTTTAATATTTTTATGATGTAAAATGAACGAATTTATTATTTATTTTTAAAAATTTCATTTTTTAATTTTCCCGTAAAAATTATGAAAGGTCATCGTAGGATGACCCTAGGTTTTCAAAATAAAAAATTAATTATTCATCAGAAATATCAATAATATATTTTTTTAATATGTTTATGTTGTAAAATGAACGAATTTATTATTTATTTTTTAAAATTTCATTTTTTAATTTTCCCTTAAGAATTATGAAAGGTCATCTTAGGATGACCCTAGGTTTTCGGCATAAAAAAATAATTTTTAGTAAGAAATATGAATAATATATTTTTTTAATATTTTTATGATGTAAAATGAACGAATTTATTATTTATTTTTAAAACATTTAATTTTTTAATTTTCCCGTAAAAATTATGAAAGGTCATCGTAGGATGACCCTAGGTTTTCGGCATAAAAAATTAATTATTCATCAGAAATATCAATAATATATTTTTTTAATATTTTTATGATGTAAAATGAACGAATTTATTATTTATTTTTAAAAATTTCATTTTTTAATTTTCCCGTAAAAATTATGAAAGGTCATATTAGGATGACCCTAGGTTTTCGGCATAAAAAAATAATTATTCATCAGAAATATCAATAATATATTTTTTTAATATTTTTATGATGTAAAATGAACGAATTTATTATTTATTTTTAAAACATTTCATTTTTTCATTTTCCCGTAAAAATTATGAAAGGTCATCGTAGGATGACCGTAGGTTTTCGGCATAAAAAAATAATTTTTAGTAAGAAATATGAATAATATATTTTTTTAATATTTTTATGATGTAAAATGAACGAATTTATTATTTATTTTTAAAAATTTCATTTTTTAATTTTCCCGTAAAAATTATGAAAGGTCATCTTAGGATGACCCTAGGTTTTCGGCATAAAAAAATAATTTTTAGTAAGAAATATGAATAATATATTTTTTTAATATTTTTATGATGTAAAATGAACGAATTTATTAG
Organism: Labia minor; assembly: GCA_963082975.1. Taxonomy (NCBI): domain Eukaryota; kingdom Metazoa; phylum Arthropoda; class Insecta; order Dermaptera; family Spongiphoridae; genus Labia; species Labia minor. Next base: position 2,222,787 of record OY720344.1, read on the forward strand.
TTATTTTTAAAAATTTCATTTTTAATTTTCCCGTAAAAATTATGAAAGGTCATCGTAAGATGACCCTAGGTTTTCGGCATAAAAAATTACTTATTCATCAGAAATATCAATAATATATTTTTTTAATATTTTTATGATGTAAAATGAACGAATTTATTATTTATTTTTAAAACATTTCATTTTTTCATTTTCCCGTAAAAATTATGAAAGGTCATCTTAGGATGACCCTAGGTTTTCGGCATAAAAAAATAATTATTCATCAGAAATATCAATAATATATTTTTTTAATATTTTTATGATGTAAAATGAACGAATTTATTATTTATTTTTAAAACATTTCATTTTTTAATTTTCCCGTAAAAATTATGAAAGGTCATCTTAGGATGAGCCTAGGTTTTCGGCATAAAAAAATAATTATTCATCAGAAATATCAATAATATATTTTTTTAATATTTTTATGATGTAAAATGAACGAATTTATTATTTATTTTTAAAAATTTCATTTTTTAATTTTCCCGTAAAAATTATGAAAGGTCATCTTAGGATGACCCTAGGTTTTCGGCATAAAAAAATAATTATTCATCAGAAATATCAATAATATATTTTTTTAATATTTTTATGATGTAAAATGAACGAATTTATTATTTATTTTTAAAACATTTCATTTTTTAATTTTCCCGTAACAATTATGGAAGGTCATCGTAGGATGACCCTAGGTTTTCGGCATAAAAAATAATTTTTAGTAAGAAAAATGAATAATATATTTTTTTAATATTTTTATGATGTAAAATGAACGAATTTATTATTTATTTTTTATAATTTCATTTTTTAATTTTCCCGTAAAAATTATGAAAGGTCATCTTAGGATGACCCTAGGTTTTCGGCATAAAAAAATAATTATTCATCAGAAATATGAATAATATATTTTTTTAATATTTTTATGATGTAAAATGAACGAATTTATTATTTATTTTTAAAACATTTAATTTTTTAATTTTCCCGTAAAAATTATGAAAGGTCATCGTAGGATGACCCTAGGTTTTCGGCATAAAAAATTAATTATTCATCAGAAATATCAATAATATATTTTTTTAATATTTTTATGATGTAAAATGAACGAATTTATTATTTATTTTTAAAAATTTCATTTTTAATTTTCCCGTAAAAATTATGAAAGGTCATATTAGGATGACCCTAGGTTTTCGGCATAAAAAAATAATTATTCATCAGAAATATCAATAATATATTTTTTTAATATTTTTATGATGTAAAATGAACGAATTTATTATTTATTTTTAAAACATTTCATTTTTTCATTTTCCCGTAAAAATTATGAAAGGTCATCGTAGGATGACCCTAGGTTTTCGGCATAAAAAAATAATTTTTAGTTAGAAATATGAATAATATATTTTTTTAATATTTTTATGATGTAAAATGAACGAATTTATTATTTATTTTTAAAAATTTCATTTTTTAAATTTCCCGTAAAAATTATGAAAGGTCATCGTAGGATGACCCTAGGTTTTCAACATAAAAAATTAATTATTCATCAGAAATATCAATAATATATTTTTTTAATATTTTTATGTTGTAAAATGAACGAATTTATTATTTATTTTTTAAAATTTCATTTTTTAATTTTACCGTAAAAATTATGAAAGGTCATCGTAGGATGACCCTAGGTTTTCGGCATAAAAAAATAATTATTCATCAGAAATATCAATAATATATTTTTTTAATATTTTTATGTTGTAAAATGAACGAATTTATTATTTATTTTTTAAAATTTCATTTTTTAATTTTCCCGTAAAAATTATGAAAGGTCATCGTAGGATGACCCTAGGTTTTCGGCATAAAAAATAATTTTTAGTAAGAAATATGAATAATATATTTTTTTAATATTTTTATGATGTAAAATGAACGAATTTATTATTTATTTTTAAAAATTTCATTTTTTAATTTTCCCGTAAAAATTATGAAAGGTCATCTTAGGATGACCCTAGGTTTTCGGCATAAAAAAATAATTATTCATCAGAAATATCAATAATATATTTTTTTAATATTTTTATGATGTAAAATGAACGAATTTATTATTTATTTTTTAAAATTTCATTTTTTAATTTTCCCGTAAAAATTATGAAAGGTCATCGTAGGATGACCATAGGTTTTCGGCATAAAAAATTAATTATTCATCAGAAATATCAATAATATATTTTTTTAATATTTTTATGATGTAAAATGAACGAATTTATTATTTATTTTTAAAACATTTCATTTTTTAATTTTCCCGTAAAAATTATGAAAGGTCATCTTAGGATGACCCTAGGTTTTCGGCATAAAAAAATAATTATTCATCAGAAATATCAATAATATATTTTTTTAATATTTTTATGATGTAAAATGAACGAATTTATTATTTATTTTTTAAAATTTCATTTTTTAATTTTCCCGTAAAAATTATGAAAGGTCATCTTAGGATGACCCTAGGTTTTCGGCATAAAAAAATAATTATTCATCAGAAATATCAATAATATATTTTTTTAATATTTTTATGTTGTAAAATGAACGAATTTATTATTTATTTTTTAAAATTTCATTTTTTAATTTTCCTGTAAAAATTATGAAAGGTCATCGTAGGATGACCCTAGGTTTTCGGCATAAAAAATAATTTTTAGTAAGAAATATGAATAATATATTTTTTTAATATTTTTATGATGTAAAATGAACGAATTTATTATTTATTTTTAAAAATTTCATTTTTTAATTTTCCCGTAAAAATTATGAAAGGTCATCTTAGGATGACCCTAGGTTTTCGGCATAAAAAAATAATTATTCATCAGAAATATCAATAATATATTTTTTTAATATTTTTATGATGTAAAATGAACGAATTTATTATTTATTTTTAAAACATTTCATTTTTTAATTTTCCCGTAACAATTATGGTAGGTCATCGTAGGATGACCCTAGGTTTTCGGCATAAAAAATAATTTTTAGTAAGAAATATGAATAATATATTTTTTTAATATTTTAATGATGTAAAATGAACGAATTTATTATTTATTTTTTAAAATTTCATTTTTTAATTTTCCCGTAAAAATTATGAAAGGTCATTGTAGGATGACCCTAGGTTTTCGGCATAAAAAATAATTTTTAGTAAGAAATATGAATAATATATTTTTTTAATATTTTTATGATGTAAAATGAACGAATTTATTATTTATTTTTAAAAATTTCATTTTTTAATTTTCCCGTAAAAATTATGAAAGGTCATCGTAGGATGACCCTAGGTTTTCGGCATAAAAAAATAATTATTCATCAGAAATATCAATAATATATTTTTTTAATATTTTTATGATGTAAAATGAACGAATTTATTATTTATTTTTAAAACATTTCATTTTTTAATTTTCCCGTAACAATTATGGAAGGTCATCGTAGGATGACCCTAGGTTTTCGGCATAAAAAATAATTTTTAGTAAGAAAAATGAATAATATATTTTTTTAATATTTTTATGATGTAAAATTAACGAATTATATTATTTATTTTTTAAAATTTCATTTTTTAATTTTCCCGTAAAAATTATGAAAGGTCATCTTAGGATGACCCTAGGTTTTCGGCATAAAAAATAATTTTTAGTAAGAAAAATGAATAATATATTTTTTTAATATTTTTATGATGTAAAATGAACGAATTTATTATTTATTTTTTATAATTTCATTTTTTAATTTCCCCGTAAAAATTATGAAAGGTCATCTTAGGATGACCCTAGGTTTTCGGCATAAAAAAATAATTATTCATCAGAAATATCAATAATATATTTTTTTAATATTTTTATGATGTAAAATGAACGAATTTATTATTTATTTTTAAAACATTTCATTTTTTAATTTTCCCGTAAAAATTATGAAAGGTCATCGTAGGATGACCCTAGGTTTTCGGCATAAAAAAATAATTTTTAGTTAGAAATATGAATAATATATTTTTTTAATATTTTTATGATGTAAAATGAACGAATTTATTATTTATTTTTAAAAATTTCATTTTTTAATTTTCCCGTAAAAATTATGAAAGGTCATCGTAGGATGACCCTAGGTTTTCAAAATAAAAAATTAATTATTCATCAGAAATATCAATAATATATTTTTTTAATATGTTTATGTTGTAAAATGAACGAATTTATTATTTATTTTTTAAAATTTCATTTTTTAATTTTCCCTTAAGAATTATGAAAGGTCATCTTAGGATGACCCTAGGTTTTCGGCATAAAAAAATAATTTTTAGTAAGAAATATGAATAATATATTTTTTTAATATTTTTATGATGTAAAATGAACGAATTTATTATTTATTTTTAAAACATTTAATTTTTTAATTTTCCCGTAAAAATTATGAAAGGTCATCGTAGGATGACCCTAGGTTTTCGGCATAAAAAATTAATTATTCATCAGAAATATCAATAATATATTTTTTTAATATTTTTATGATGATGAACGAATTTATTATTTATTTTTAAAAATTTCATTTTTTAATTTTCCCGTAAAAATTATGAAAGGTCATCGTAGGATGACCCTAGGTTTTCGGCATAAAAAATTAATTATTCATCAGAAATATCAATAATATATTTTTTTAATATTTTTATGATGTAAAATGAACGAATTTATTATTTATTTTTTAAAATTTCATTTTTTAATTTTCCCGTAAAAATTATGAAAGGTCATCTTAGGATGACCCTAGGTTTTCGGCATAAAAAAATAATTATTCATCAGAAATATCAATAATATATTTTTTTAATATTTTTATGATGTAAAATGAACGAATTTATTATTTATTTTTAAAACATTTCATTTTTTAATTTTCCCGTAACAATTATGGAAGGTCATCGTAGGAAGACCCTAGGTTTTCGGCATAAAAAATAATTTTTAGTAAGAAAAATGAATAATATATTTTTTTAATATTTTTATGATGTAAAATTAACGAATTATATTATTTATTTTTTAAAATTTCATTTTTTAATTTTCCCGTAAAAATTATGAAAGGTCATCTTAGGATGACCCTAGGTTTTCGGCATAAAAAATAATTTTTAGTAAGAAAAATGAATAATATATTTTTTTAATATTTTTATGATGTAAAATGAACGAATTTATTATTTATTTTTTATAATTTCATTTTTTAATTTTCCCGTAAAAATTATGAAAGGTCATCTTAGGATGACCCTAGGTTTTCGGCATAAAAAAATAATTATTCATCAGAAATATCAATAATATATTTTTTTAATATTTTTATGATGTAAAATGAACGAATTTATTATTTATTTTTAAAACATTTCATTTTTTAATTTTCCCGTAAAAATTATGAAAGGTCATCGTAGGATGACCCTAGGTTTTCGGCATAAAAAATTAATTATTCATCAGAAATATCAATAATATATTTTTTTAATATTTTTATGATGTAAAATGAACGAATTTATTATTTATTTTTAAAAATTTCATTTTTTAATTTTCCCGTAAAAATTATGAAAGGTCATATTAGGATGACCCTAGGTTTTCGGCATAAAAAAATAATTATTCATCAGAAATATCAATAATATATTTTTTTAATATTTTTATGATGTAAAATGAACGAATTTATTATTTATTTTTAAAACATTTCATTTTTTAATTTTCCCGTAAAAATTATGAAAGGTCATCGTAGGATGACCCTAGGTTTTCGGCATAAAAAAATAATTTTTAGTTAGAAATATGAATAATATATTTTTTTAATATTTTTATGATGTAAAATGAACGAATTTATTATTTATTTTTAAAAATTTCATTTTTTAATTTTCCCGTAAAAATTATGAAAGGTCATCGTAGGATGACCCTAGGTTTTCAAAATAAAAAATTAATTATTCATCAGAAATATCAATAATATATTTTTTTAATATGTTTATGTTGTAAAATGAACGAATTTATTATTTATTTTTTAAAATTTCATTTTTTAATTTTCCCTTAAGAATTATGAAAGGTCATCTTAGGATGACCCTAGGTTTTCGGCATAAAAAAATAATTTTTAGTAAGAAATATGAATAATATATTTTTTTAATATTTTTATGATGTAAAATGAACGAATTTATTATTTATTTATAAAAATTTCATTTTTTAATTTTCCCGTAAAAATTATGAAAGGTCATCGTAGGATGACCCTAGGTTTTCGGCATAAAAAATTAATTATTCATCAGAAATATCAATAATATATTTTTTTAATATTTTTATGATGTAAAATGAACGAATTTATTATTTATTTTTAAAAATTTCATTTTTTAATTTTACCGTAAAAATTATGAAAGGTCATCGTAGGATGACCCTAGGTTTTCGGCATAAAAAAATAATTATTCATCAGAAATATCAATAATATATTTTTTTAATATTTTTATGATGTAAAATGAACGAATTTATTATTTATTTTTTATAATTTCATTTTTTAATTTTCCCGTAAAAATTATGAAAGGTCATCTTAGGATGACCCTAGGTTTTCGGCATAAAAAAATAATTATTCATCAGAAATATCAATAATATATTTTTTTAATATTTTTATGATGTAAAATGAACGAATTTATTATTTATTTTTAAAACATTTCATTTTTTAATTTTCCCGTAAAAATTATGAAAGGTCATCGTAGGATGACCCTAGGTTTTCGGCATAAAAAATTAATTATTCATCAGAAATATCAATAATATATTTTTTTAATATTTTTATGATGTAAAATGAACGAATTTATTATTTATTTTTAAAAATTTCATTTTTTAATTTTCCCGTAAAAATTATGAAAGGTCATCTTAGGATGACCCTAGGTTTTCGGCATAAAAAAATAATTATTCATCAGAAATATCAATAATATATTTTTTTAATATTTTTATGATGTAAAATGAACGAATTTATTATTTATTTTTAAAACATTTCATTTTTTAATTTTCCCGTAACAATTATGGAAGGTCATCGTAGGATGACCCTAGGTTTTCGGCATAAAAAATTATTTTTAGTAAGAAAAATGAATAATATATTTTTTTAATATTTTTATGATGTAAAATGAACGAATTTATTATTTATTTTTTAAAATTTCATTTTTTAATTTTCCCGTAAAAATTATGAAAGGTCATCGTAGGATGACCATAGGTTTTCGGCATAAAAAATTAATTATTCATCAGAAATATCAATAATATATTTTTTTAATATTTTTATGATGTAAAATGAACGAATTTATTATTTATTTTTGAAAATTTCATTTTTTAATTTTCCCGTAAAAATTATGAAAGGTCATCTTAGGATGACCCTAGGTTTTCGGCATAAAAAAATAATTATTTATCAGAAATATCAATAATATATTTTTTTAATATTTTTATGATGTAAAATGAACGAATTTATTATTTATTTTTAAAACATTTCATTTTTTCATTTTCCCGTAAAAATTATGAAAGGTCATCGTAGGATGACCGTAGGTTTTCGGCATAAAAAAATAATTTTTAGTAAGAAATATGAATAATATATTTTTTTAATAATTTTATGATGTAAAATGAACGAATTTATTATTTATTTTTAAAAATTTCATTTTTTAATTTTCCCGTAAAAATTATGAAAGGTCATCTTAGGATGACCCTAGGTTTTCGGCATAAAAAAATAATTATTCATCAGAAATATCAATAATATATTTTTTTAATATTTTTATGATGTAAAATGAACGAATTTATTATTTATTTTTAAAACATTTCATTTTTTCATTTTCCCGTAAAAATTATGAAAGGTCATCTTAGGATGACCCTAGGTTTTCGGCAGAAAAAAATAATTTTTAGTAAGAAATATAAATAATATATTTTTTTAATATTTTTATGATGTAAAATGAACGAATTTATTAGTTATTTTTAAAAATTTCATTTTTAATTTTCCCGTAAAAATTATGAAAGGTCATCGTAAGATGACCCTAGGTTTTCGGCATAAAAAATTAATTATTCATCAGAAATATCAATAATATATTTTTTTAATATTTTTATGATGTAAAATGAACGAATTTATTATTTATTTTTAAAAATTTCATTTTTTAATTTTCCCGTAAAAATTATGAAAGGTCATCTTAGGATGACCCTAGGTTTTCGGCATAAAAAAATAATTTTTAGTAAGAAATATGAATAATATATTTTTTTAATATTTTTATGATGTAAAATGAACGAATTTATTATTTATTTTTAAAAATTTCATTTTTTAATTTTCCCGTAAAAATTATGAAAGGTCATCTTAGGATGACCCTAGGTTTTCGGCATAAAAAAATAATTTTTAGTAAGAAATATGAATAATATATTTTTTTAATATTTTTATGATGTAAAATGAACGAATTTATTAGTTATTTTTAAAAATTTCATTTTTAATTTTCCCGTAAAAATTATGAAAGGTCATCGTAAGATGACCCTAGGTTTTCGGCATAAAAAATTACTTATTCATCAGAAATATCAATAATATATTTTTTTAATATTTTTATGATGTAAAATGAACGAATTTATTATTTATTTTTAAAACATTTCATTTTTTCATTTTCCCGTAAAAATTATGAAAGGTCATCTTAGGATGACCCTAGGTTTTCGGCATAAAAAAATAATTATTCATCAGAAATATCAATAATATATTTTTTTAATATTTTTATGATGTAAAATGAACGAATTTATTATTTATTTTTAAAACATTTCATTTTTTAATTTTCCCGTAAAAATTATGAAAGGTCATCTTAGGATGAGCCTAGGTTTTCGGCATAAAAAAATAATTATTCATCAGAAATATCAATAATATATTTTTTTAATATTTTTATGATGTAAAATGAACGAATTTATTATTTATTTTTAAAAATTTCATTTTTTAATTTTCCCGTAAAAATTATGAAAGGTCATCTTAGGATGACCCTAGGTTTTCGGCATAAAAAAATAATTATTCATCAGAAATATCAATAATATATTTTTTTAATATTTTTATGATGTAAAATGAACGAATTTATTATTTATTTTTAAAACATTTCATTTTTTAATTTTCCCGTAACAATTATGGAAGGTCATCGTAGGATGACCCTAGGTTTTCGGCATAAAAAATAATTTTTAGTAAGAAAAATGAATAATATATTTTTTTAATATTTTTATGATGTAAAATGAACGAATTTATTATTTATTTTTTATAATTTCATTTTTTAATTTTCCCGTAAAAATTATGAAAGGTCATCTTAGGATGACCCTAGGTTTTCGGCATAAAAAAATAATTATTCATCAGAAATATGAATAATATATTTTTTTAATATTTTTATGATGTAAAATGAACGAATTTATTATTTATTTTTAAAACATTTAATTTTTTAATTTTCCCGTAAAAATTATGAAAGGTCATCGTAGGATGACCCTAGGTTTTCGGCATAAAAAATTAATTATTCATCAGAAATATCAATAATATATTTTTTTAATATTTTTATGATGTAAAATGAACGAATTTATTATTTATTTTTAAAAATTTCATTTTTAATTTTCCCGTAAAAATTATGAAAGGTCATATTAGGATGACCCTAGGTTTTCGGCATAAAAAAATAATTATTCATCAGAAATATCAATAATATATTTTTTTAATATTTTTATGATGTAAAATGAACGAATTTATTATTTATTTTTAAAACATTTCATTTTTTCATTTTCCCGTAAAAATTATGAAAGGTCATCGTAGGATGACCCTAGGTTTTCGGCATAAAAAAATAATTTTTAGTTAGAAATATGAATAATATATTTTTTTAATATTTTTATGATGTAAAATGAACGAATTTATTATTTATTTTTAAAAATTTCATTTTTTAAATTTCCCGTAAAAATTATGAAAGGTCATCGTAGGATGACCCTAGGTTTTCAACATAAAAAATTAATTATTCATCAGAAATATCAATAATATATTTTTTTAATATTTTTATGTTGTAAAATGAACGAATTTATTATTTATTTTTTAAAATTTCATTTTTTAATTTTACCGTAAAAATTATGAAAGGTCATCGTAGGATGACCCTAGGTTTTCGGCATAAAAAAATAATTATTCATCAGAAATATCAATAATATATTTTTTTAATATTTTTATGTTGTAAAATGAACGAATTTATTATTTATTTTTTAAAATTTCATTTTTTAATTTTCCCGTAAAAATTATGAAAGGTCATCGTAGGATGACCCTAGGTTTTCGGCATAAAAAATAATTTTTAGTAAGAAATATGAATAATATATTTTTTTAATATTTTTATGATGTAAAATGAACGAATTTATTATTTATTTTTAAAAATTTCATTTTTTAATTTTCCCGTAAAAATTATGAAAGGTCATCTTAGGATGACCCTAGGTTTTCGGCATAAAAAAATAATTATTCATCAGAAATATCAATAATATATTTTTTTAATATTTTTATGATGTAAAATGAACGAATTTATTATTTATTTTTTAAAATTTCATTTTTTAATTTTCCCGTAAAAATTATGAAAGGTCATCGTAGGATGACCATAGGTTTTCGGCATAAAAAATTAATTATTCATCAGAAATATCAATAATATATTTTTTTAATATTTTTATGATGTAAAATGAACGAATTTATTATTTATTTTTAAAACATTTCATTTTTTAATTTTCCCGTAACAATTATGGAAGGTCATCGTAGGATGACCCTAGGTTTTCGGCATAAAAAATTATTTTTAGTAAGAAAAATGAATAATATATTTTTTTAATATTTTTATGATGTAAAATGAACGAATTTATTATTTATTTTTTAAAATTTCATTTTTTAATTTTCCCGTAAAAATTATGAAAGGTCATCTTAGGATGACCCTAGGTTTTCGGCATAAAAAAATAATTATTCATCAGAAATATCAATAATATATTTTTTTAATATTTTTATGATGTAAAATGAACGAATTTATTATTTATTTTTTAAAATTTCATTTTTTAATTTTCCCGTAAAAATTATGAAAGGTCATCTTAGGATGACCCTAGGTTTTCGGCATAAAAAAATAATTATTCATCAGAAATATCAATAATATATTTTTTTAATATTTTTATGATGTAAAATGAACGAATTTATTATTTATTTTTAAAAATTTCATTTTTTAATTTTACCGTAAAAATTATGAAAGGTCATCTTAGGATGACCCTAGGTTTTCGGCATAAAAAAATAATTATTCATCAGAAATATCAATAATATATTTTTTTAATATTTTTATGTTGTAAAATGAACGAATTTATTATTTATTTTTTAAAATTTCATTTTTTAATTTTCCTGTAAAAATTATGAAAGGTCATCGTAGGATGACCCTAGGTTTTCGGCATAAAAAATAATTTTTAGTAAGAAATATGAATAATATATTTTTTTAATATTTTTATGATGTAAAATGAACGAATTTATTATTTATTTTTAAAAATTTCATTTTTTAATTTTCCCGTAAAAATTATGAAAGGTCATCTTAGGATGACCCTAGGTTTTCGGCATAAAAAAATAATTATTCATCAGAAATATCAATAATATATTTTTTTAATATTTTTATGATGTAAAATGAACGAATTTATTATTTATTTTTAAAACATTTCATTTTTTAATTTTCCCGTAACAATTATGGTAGGTCATCGTAGGATGACCCTAGGTTTTCGGCATAAAAAATAATTTTTAGTAAGAAATATGAATAATATATTTTTTTAATATTTTAATGATGTAAAATGAACGAATTTATTATTTATTTTTTAAAATTTCATTTTTTAATTTTCCCGTAAAAATTATGAAAGGTCATTGTAGGATGACCCTAGGTTTTCGGCATAAAAAATAATTTTTAGTAAGAAATATGAATAATATATTTTTTTAATATTTTTATGATGTAAAATGAACGAATTTATTATTTATTTTTAAAAATTTCATTTTTTAATTTTCCCGTAAAAATTATGAAAGGTCATCGTAGGATGACCCTAGGTTTTCGGCATAAAAAAATAATTATTCATCAGAAATATCAATAATATATTTTTTTAATATTTTTATGATGTAAAATGAACGAATTTATTATTTATTTTTAAAACATTTCATTTTTTAATTTTCCCGTAACAATTATGGAAGGTCATCGTAGGATGACCCTAGGTTTTCGTCATAAAAAATAATTTTTAGTAAGAAAAATGAATAATATATTTTTTTAATATTTTTATGATGTAAAATTAACGAATTATATTATTTATTTTTTAAAATTTCATTTTTTAATTTTCCCGTAAAAATTATGAAAGGTCATCTTAGGATGACCCTAGGTTTTCGGCATAAAAAATAATTTTTAGTAAGAAAAATGAATAATATATTTTTTTAATATTTTTATGATGTAAAATGAACGAATTTATTATTTATTTTTTATAATTTCATTTTTTAATTTCCCCGTAAAAATTATGAAAGGTCATCTTAGGATGACCCTAGGTTTTCGGCATAAAAAAATAATTATTCATCAGAAATATCAATAATATATTTTTTTAATATTTTTATGATGTAAAATGATCGAATTTATTATTTATTTTTAAAACATTTCATTTTTTAATTTTCCCGTAACAATTATGGTAGGTCATCGTAGGATGACCCTAGGTTTTCGGCATAAAAAATAATTTTTAGTAAGAAATATGAATAATATATTTTTTTAATATTTTAATGATGTAAAATGAACGAATTTATTATTTATTTTTTAAAATTTCATTTTTTAATTTTCCCGTAAAAATTATGAAAGGTCATTGTAGGATGACCCTAGGTTTTCGGCATAAAAAATAATTTTTAGTAAGAAATATGAATAATATATTTTTTTAATATTTTTATGATGTAAAATGAACGAATTTATTATTTATTTTTAAAAATTTCATTTTTTAATTTTCCCGTAAAAATTATGAAAGGTCATCGTAGGATGACCCTAGGTTTTCGGCATAAAAAATTAATTATTCATCAGAAATATCAATAATATATTTTTTTAATATTTTTATGATGTAAAATGAACGAATTTATTATTTATTTTTTAAAATTTCATTTTTTAATTTTCCCGTAAAAATTATGAAAGGTCATCTTAGGATGACCCTAGGTTTTCGGCATAAAAAAATAATTATTCATCAGAAATATCAATAATATATTTTTTTAATATTTTTATGATGTAAAATGAACGAATTTATTATTTATTTTTAAAACATTTCATTTTTTAATTTTCCCGTAACAATTATGGAAGGTCATCGTAGGAAGACCCTAGGTTTTCGGCATAAAAAATAATTTTTAGTAAGAAAAATGAATAATATATTTTTTTAATATTTTTATGATGTAAAATTAACGAATTATATTATTTATTTTTTAAAATTTCATTTTTTAATTTTCCCGTAAAAATTATGAAAGGTCATCTTAGGATGACCCTAGGTTTTCGGCATAAAAAATAATTTTTAGTAAGAAAAATGAATAATATATTTTTTTAATATTTTTATGATGTAAAATGAACGAATTTATTATTTATTTTTTATAATTTCATTTTTTAATTTTCCCGTAAAAATTATGAAAGGTCATCTTAGGATGACCCTAGGTTTTCGGCATAAAAAAATAATTATTCATCAGAAATATCAATAATATATTTTTTTAATATTTTTATGATGTAAAATGAACGAATTTATTATTTATTTTTAAAACATTTCATTTTTTAATTTTCCCGTAAAAATTATGAAAGGTCATCGTAGGATGACCCTAGGTTTTCGGCATAAAAAATTAATTATTCATCAGAAATATCAATAATATATTTTTTTAATATTTTTATGATGTAAAATGAACGAATTTATTATTTATTTTTAAAAATTTCATTTTTTAATTTTCCCGTAAAAATTATGAAAGGTCATATTAGGATGACCCTAGGTTTTCGGCATAAAAAAATAATTATTCATCAGAAATATCAATAATATATTTTTTTAATATTTTTATGATGTAAAATGAACGAATTTATTATTTATTTTTAAAACATTTCATTTTTTAATTTTCCCGTAAAAATTATGAAAGGTCATCGTAGGATGACCCTAGGTTTTCGGCATAAAAAAATAATTTTTAGTTAGAAATATGAATAATATATTTTTTTAATATTTTTATGATGTAAAATGAACGAATTTATTATTTATTTTTAAAAATTTCATTTTTTAATTTTCCCGTAAAAATTATGAAAGGTCATCGTAGGATGACCCTAGGTTTTCAAAATAAAAAATTAATTATTCATCAGAAATATCAATAATATATTTTTTTAATATGTTTATGTTGTAAAATGAACGAATTTATTATTTATTTTTTAAAATTTCATTTTTTAATTTTCCCTTAAGAATTATGAAAGGTCATCTTAGGATGACCCTAGGTTTTCGGCATAAAAAAATAATTTTTAGTAAGAAATATGAATAATATATTTTTTTAATATTTTTATGATGTAAAATGAACGAATTTATTATTTATTTATAAAAATTTCATTTTTTAATTTTCCCGTAAAAATTATGAAAGGTCATCGTAGGATGACCCTAGGTTTTCGGCATAAAAAATTAATTATTCATCAGAAATATCAATAATATATTTTTTTAATATTTTTATGATGTAAAATGAACGAATTTATTATTTATTTTTAAAAATTTCATTTTTTAATTTTCCCGTAAAAATTATGAAAGGTCATCGTAGGATGACCCTAGGTTTTCGGCATAAAAAATTAATTATTCATCAGAAATATCAATAATATATTTTTTTAATATTTTTATGATGTAAAATGAACGAATTTATTATTTATTTTTTATAATTTCATTTTTTAATTTTCCCGTAAAAATTATGAAAGGTCATCTTAGGATGACCCTAGGTTTTCGGCATAAAAAAATAATTATTCATCAGAAATATCAATAATATATTTTTTTAATATTTTTATGATGTAAAATGAACGAATTTATTATTTATTTTTAAAACATTTCATTTTTTAATTTTCCCGTAAAAATTATGAAAGGTCATCGTAGGATGACCCTAGGTTTTCGGCATAAAAAATTAATTATTCATCAGAAATATCAATAATATATTTTTTTAATATTTTTATGATGTAAAATGAACGAATTTATTATTTATTTTTAAAAATTTCATTTTTTAATTTTCCCGTAAAAATTATGAAAGGTCATATTAGGATGACCCTAGGTTTTCGGCATAAAAAAATAATTATTCATCAGAAATATCAATAATATATTTTTTTAATATTTTTATGATGTAAAATGAACGAATTTATTATTTATTTTTAAAACATTTCATTTTTTAATTTTCCCGTAAAAATTATGAAAGGTCATCGTAGGATGACCCTAGGTTTTCGGCATAAAAAAATAATTTTTAGTTAGAAATATGAATAATATATTTTTTTAATATTTTTATGATGTAAAATGAACGAATTTATTATTTATTTTTAAAAATTTCATTTTTTAATTTTCCCGTAAAAATTATGAAAGGTCATCGTAGGATGACCCTAGGTTTTCAAAATAAAAAATTAATTATTCATCAGAAATATCAATAATATATTTTTTTAATATGTTTATGATGTAAAATGAACGAATTTATTATTTATTTTTTATAATTTCATTTTTTAATTTTCCCGTAAAAATTATGAAAGGTCATCGTAGGATGACCCTAGGTTTTCGGCATAAAAAAATAATTATTCATCAGAAATATCAATAATATATTTTTTTAATATTTTTATGTTGTAAAATGAACGAATTTATTATTTATTTTTTAAAATTTCATTTTTTAATTTTCCCGTAAAAATTATGAAAGGTCATCGTAGGATGACCCTAGGTTTTCGGCATATAAAATAATTTTTAGTAAGAAATATGAATAATATATTTTTTTAATATTTTTATGATGTAAAATGAACGAATTTATTATTTATTTTTAAAAATTTCATTTTTTAATTTTCCCGTAAAAATTATGAAAGGTCATCTTAGGATGACCCTAGGTTTTCGGCATAAAAAAATAATTATTCATCAGAAATATCAATAATATATTTTTTTAATATTTTTATGATGTAAAATGAACGAATTTATTATTTATTTTTAAAACATTTCATTTTTTAATTTTCCCGTAACAATTATGGAAGGTCATCGTAGGATGACCCTAGGTTTTCGGCATAAAAAATTATTTTTAGTAAGAAAAATGAATAATATATTTTTTTAATATTTTTATGATGTAAAATGAACGAATTTATTATTTATTTTTTAAAATTTCATTTTTTAATTTTCCCGTAAAAATTATGAAAGGTCATCGTAGGATGACCATAGGTTTTCGGCATAAAAAATTAATTATTCATCAGAAATATCAATAATATATTTTTTTAATATTTTTATGATGTAAAATGAACGAATTTATTATTTATTTTTGAAAATTTCATTTTTTAATTTTCCCGTAAAAATTATGAAAGGTCATCTTAGGATGACCCTAGGTTTTCGGCATAAAAAAATAATTATTTATCAGAAATATCAATAATATATTTTTTTAATATTTTTATGATGTAAAATGAACGAATTTATTATTTATTTTTAAAACATTTCATTTTTTCATTTTCCCGTAAAAATTATGAAAGGTCATCGTAGGATGACCGTAGGTTTTCGGCATAAAAAAATAATTTTTAGTAAGAAATATGAATAATATATTTTTTTAATAATTTTATGATGTAAAATGAACGAATTTATTATTTATTTTTAAAAATTTCATTTTTTAATTTTCCCGTAAAAATTATGAAAGGTCATCTTAGGATGACCCTAGGTTTTCGGCATAAAAAAATAATTATTCATCAGAAATATCAATAATATATTTTTTTAATATTTTTATGATGTAAAATGAACGAATTTATTATTTATTTTTAAAACATTTCATTTTTTCATTTTCCCGTAAAAATTATGAAAGGTCATCTTAGGATGACCCTAGGTTTTCGGCAGAAAAAAATAATTTTTAGTAAGAAATATAAATAATATATTTTTTTAATATTTTTATGATGTAAAATGAACGAATTTATTAGTTATTTTTAAAAATTTCATTTTTAATTTTCCCGTAAAAATTATGAAAGGTCATCGTAAGATGACCCTAGGTTTTCGGCATAAAAAATTAATTATTCATCAGAAATATCAATAATATATTTTTTTAATATTTTTATGATGTAAAATGAACGAATTTATTATTTATTTTTAAAAATTTCATTTTTTAATTTTCCCGTAAAAATTATGAAAGGTCATCTTAGGATGACCCTAGGTTTTCGGCATAAAAAAATAATTTTTAGTAAGAAATATGAATAATATATTTTTTTAATATTTTTATGATGTAAAATGAACGAATTTATTATTTATTTTTAAAAATTTCATTTTTTAATTTTCCCGTAAAAATTATGAAAGGTCATCTTAGGATGACCCTAGGTTTTCGGCATAAAAAAATAATTATTCATCAGAAATATCAATAATATATTTTTTTAATATTTTTATGATGTAAAATGAACGAATTTATTATTTATTTTTAAAACATTTCATTTTTTAATTTTCCCGTAACAATTATGGAAGGTCATCGTAGGATGACCCTAGGTTTTCGGCATAAAAAATTAATTATTCATCAGAAATATC
Organism: Labia minor; assembly: GCA_963082975.1. Lineage (NCBI taxonomy): Eukaryota > Metazoa > Arthropoda > Insecta > Dermaptera > Spongiphoridae > Labia > Labia minor. The sequence goes on from OY720344.1 coordinate 2,240,450, forward strand.
AATAATATATTTTTTTAATATTTTTATGATGTAAAATGAACGAATTTATTATTTATTTTTAAAAATTTCATTTTTTAATTTTCCCGTAAAAATTATGAAAGGTCATATTAGGATGACCCTAGGTTTTCGGCATAAAAAAATAATTATTCATCAGAAATATCAATAATATATTTTTTTAATATTTTTATGATGTAAAATGAACGAATTTATTATTTATTTTTAAAACATTTCATTTTTTAATTTTCCCGTAAAAATTATGAAAGGTCATCGTAGGATGACCCTAGGTTTTCGGCATAAAAAAATAATTTTTAGTTAGAAATATGAATAATATATTTTTTTAATATTTTTATGATGTAAAATGAACGAATTTATTATTTATTTTTAAAAATTTCATTTTTTAATTTTCCCGTAAAAATTATGAAAGGTCATCGTAGGATGACCCTAGGTTTTCAAAATAAAAAATTAATTATTCATCAGAAATATCAATAATATATTTTTTTAATATGTTTATGATGTAAAATGAACGAATTTATTATTTATTTTTTATAATTTCATTTTTTAATTTTCCCGTAAAAATTATGAAAGGTCATCTTAGGATGACCCTAGGTTTTCGGCATAAAAAAATAATTTTTAGTAAGAAATATGAATAATATATTTTTTTAATATTTTTATGATGTAAAATGAACGAATTTATTATTTATTTATAAAAATTTCATTTTTTAATTTTCCCGTAAAAATTATGAAAGGTCATCGTAGGATGACCCTAGGTTTTCGGCATAAAAAAATAATTTTTAGTTAGAAATATGAATAATATATTTTTTTAATATTTTTATGATGTAAAATGAACGAATTTATTATTTATTTTTAAAAATTTCATTTTTTAATTTTCCCGTAAAAATTATGAAAGGTCATCGTAGGATGACCCTAGGTTTTCAAAATAAAAAATTAATTATTCATCAGAAATATCAATAATATATTTTTTTAATATGTTTATGATGTAAAATGAACGAATTTATTATTTATTTTTTATAATTTCATTTTTTAATTTTCCCGTAAAAATTATGAAAGGTCATCTTAGGATGACCCTAGGTTTTCGGCATAAAAAAATAATTTTTAGTAAGAAATATGAATAATATATTTTTTTAATATTTTTATGATGTAAAATGAACGAATTTATTATTTATTTATAAAAATTTCATTTTTTAATTTTCCCGTAAAAATTATGAAAGGTCATCGTAGGATGACCCTAGGTTTTCGGCATAAAAAATTAATTATTCATCAGAAATATCAATAATATATTTTTTTAATATTTTTATGATGTAAAATGAACGAATTTATTATTTATTTTTAAAAATTTCATTTTTTAATTTTACCGTAAAAATTATGAAAGGTCATCGTAGGATGACCCTAGGTTTTCGGCATAAAAAAATAATTATTCATCAGAAATATCAATAATATATTTTTTTAATATTTTTATGATGTAAAATGAACGAATTTATTATTTATTTTTTATAATTTCATTTTTTAATTTTCCCGTAAAAATTATGAAAGGTCATCTTAGGATGACCCTAGGTTTTCGGCATAAAAATATAATTATTCATCAGAAATATCAATAATATATTTTTTTAATATTTTTATGATGTAAAATGAACGAATTTATTATTTATTTTTAAAACATTTCATTTTTTAATTTTCCCGTAAAAATTATGAAAGGTCATCGTAGGATGACCCTAGGTTTTCGGCATAAAAAATTAATTATTCATCAGAAATATCAATAATATATTTTTTTAATATTTTTATGATGTAAAATGAACGAATTTATTATTTATTTTTAAAAATTTCATTTTTTAATTTTCCCGTAAAAATTATGAAAGGTCATATTAGGATGACCCTAGGTTTTCGGCATAAAAAAATAATTATTCATCAGAAATATCAATAATATATTTTTTTAATATTTTTATGATGTAAAATGAACGAATTTATTATTTATTTTTAAAACATTTCATTTTTTAATTTTCCCGTAAAAATTATGAAAGGTCATCGTAGGATGACCCTAGGTTTTCGGCATAAAAAAATAATTTTTAGTTAGAAATATGAATAATATATTTTTTTAATATTTTTATGATGTAAAATGAACGAATTTATTATTTATTTTTAAAAATTTCATTTTTTAATTTTCCCGTAAAAATTATGAAAGGTCATCGTAGGATGACCCTAGGTTTTCAAAATAAAAAATTAATTATTCATCAGAAATATCAATAATATATTTTTTTAATATGTTTATGATGTAAAATGAACGAATTTATTATTTATTTTTTATAATTTCATTTTTTAATTTTCCCGTAAAAATTATGAAAGGTCATCGTAGGATGACCCTAGGTTTTCGGCATAAAAAAATAATTATTCATCAGAAATATCAATAATATATTTTTTTAATATTTTTATGTTGTAAAATGAACGAATTTATTATTTATTTTTTAAAATTTCATTTTTTAATTTTCCCGTAAAAATTATGAAAGGTCATCGTAGGATGACCCTAGGTTTTCGGCATATAAAATAATTTTTAGTAAGAAATATGAATAATATATTTTTTTAATATTTTTATGATGTAAAATGAACGAATTTATTATTTATTTTTAAAAATTTCATTTTTTAATTTTCCCGTAAAAATTATGAAAGGTCATCTTAGGATGACCCTAGGTTTTCGGCATAAAAAAATAATTATTCATCAGAAATATCAATAATATATTTTTTTAATATTTTTATGATGTAAAATGAACGAATTTATTATTTATTTTTAAAACATTTCATTTTTTAATTTTCCCGTAACAATTATGGAAGGTCATCGTAGGATGACCCTAGGTTTTCGGCATAAAAAATTATTTTTAGTAAGAAAAATGAATAATATATTTTTTTAATATTTTTATGATGTAAAATGAACGAATTTATTATTTATTTTTTAAAATTTCATTTTTTAATTTTCCCGTAAAAATTATGAAAGGTCATCGTAGGATGACCATAGGTTTTCGGCATAAAAAATTAATTATTCATCAGAAATATCAATAATATATTTTTTTAATATTTTTATGATGTAAAATGAACGAATTTATTATTTATTTTTGAAAATTTCATTTTTTAATTTTCCCGTAAAAATTATGAAAGGTCATCTTAGGATGACCCTAGGTTTTCGGCATAAAAAAATAATTATTTATCAGAAATATCAATAATATATTTTTTTAATATTTTTATGATGTAAAATGAACGAATTTATTATTTATTTTTAAAACATTTCATTTTTTCATTTTCCCGTAAAAATTATGAAAGGTCATCGTAGGATGACCGTAGGTTTTCGGCATAAAAAAATAATTTTTAGTAAGAAATATGAATAATATATTTTTTTAATAATTTTATGATGTAAAATGAACGAATTTATTATTTATTTTTAAAAATTTCATTTTTTAATTTTCCCGTAAAAATTATGAAAGGTCATCTTAGGATGACCCTAGGTTTTCGGCATAAAAAAATAATTATTCATCAGAAATATCAATAATATATTTTTTTAATATTTTTATGATGTAAAATGAACGAATTTATTATTTATTTTTAAAACATTTCATTTTTTCATTTTCCCGTAAAAATTATGAAAGGTCATCTTAGGATGACCCTAGGTTTTCGGCAGAAAAAAATAATTTTTAGTAAGAAATATAAATAATATATTTTTTTAATATTTTTATGATGTAAAATGAACGAATTTATTAGTTATTTTTAAAAATTTCATTTTTAATTTTCCCGTAAAAATTATGAAAGGTCATCGTAAGATGACCCTAGGTTTTCGGCATAAAAAATTAATTATTCATCAGAAATATCAATAATATATTTTTTTAATATTTTTATGATGTAAAATGAACGAATTTATTATTTATTTTTAAAAATTTCATTTTTTAATTTTCCCGTAAAAATTATGAAAGGTCATCTTAGGATGACCCTAGGTTTTCGGCATAAAAAAATAATTTTTAGTAAGAAATATGAATAATATATTTTTTTAATATTTTTATGATGTAAAATGAACGAATTTATTATTTATTTTTAAAAATTTCATTTTTTAATTTTCCCGTAAAAATTATGAAAGGTCATCTTAGGATGACCCTAGGTTTTCGGCATAAAAAAATAATTATTCATCAGAAATATCAATAATATATTTTTTTAATATTTTTATGATGTAAAATGAACGAATTTATTATTTATTTTTAAAACATTTCATTTTTTAATTTTCCCGTAACAATTATGGAAGGTCATCGTAGGATGACCCTAGGTTTTCGGCATAAAAAATTAATTATTCATCAGAAATATCAATAATATATTTTTTTAATATTTTTATGATGTAAAATGAACGAATTTATTATTTATTTTTAAAAATTTCATTTTTTAATTTTCCCGTAAAAATTATGAAAGGTCATATTAGGATGACCCTAGGTTTTCGGCATAAAAAAATAATTATTCATCAGAAATATCAATAATATATTTTTTTAATATTTTTATGATGTAAAATGAACGAATTTATTATTTATTTTTAAAACATTTCATTTTTTAATTTTCCCGTAAAAATTATGAAAGGTCATCGTAGGATGACCCTAGGTTTTCGGCATAAAAAAATAATTTTTAGTTAGAAATATGAATAATATATTTTTTTAATATTTTTATGATGTAAAATGAACGAATTTATTATTTATTTTTAAAAATTTCATTTTTTAATTTTCCCGTAAAAATTATGAAAGGTCATCGTAGGATGACCCTAGGTTTTCAAAATAAAAAATTAATTATTCATCAGAAATATCAATAATATATTTTTTTAATATGTTTATGATGTAAAATGAACGAATTTATTATTTATTTTTTATAATTTCATTTTTTAATTTTCCCGTAAAAATTATGAAAGGTCATCTTAGGATGACCCTAGGTTTTCGGCATAAAAAAATAATTTTTAGTAAGAAATATCAATAATATATTTTTTTAATATTTTTATGATGTAAAATGAACGAATTTATTATTTATTTTTAAAAATTTCATTTTTTAATTTTACCGTAAAAATTATGAAAGGTCATCGTAGGATGACCCTAGGTTTTCGGCATAAAAAAATAATTATTCATCAGAAATATCAATAATATATTTTTTTAATATTTTTATGTTGTAAAATGAACGAATTTATTATTTATTTTTTAAAATTTCATTTTTTAATTTTCCCGTAAAAATTATGAAAGGTCATCGTAGGATGACCCTAGGTTTTCGGCATATAAAATAATTTTTAGTAAGAAATATGAATAATATATTTTTTTAATATTTTTATGATGTAAAATGAACGAATTTATTATTTATTTTTAAAACATTTCATTTTTTAATTTTCCCGTAACAATTATGGAAGGTCATCGTAGGATGACCCTAGGTTTTCGGCATAAAAAATTAATTATTCATCAGAAATATCAATAATATATTTTTTTAATATTTTTATGATGTAAAATGAACGAATTTATTATTTATTTTTAAAAATTTCATTTTTTAATTTTCCCGTAAAAATTATGAAAGGTCATATTAGGATGACCCTAGGTTTTCGGCATAAAAAAATAATTATTCATCAGAAATATCAATAATATATTTTTTTAATATTTTTATGATGTAAAATGAACGAATTTATTATTTATTTTTAAAACATTTCATTTTTTAATTTTCCCGTAAAAATTATGAAAGGTCATCGTAGGATGACCCTAGGTTTTCGGCATAAAAAAATAATTTTTAGTTAGAAATATGAATAATATATTTTTTTAATATTTTTATGATGTAAAATGAACGAATTTATTATTTATTTTTAAAAATTTCATTTTTTAATTTTCCCGTAAAAATTATGAAAGGTCATCGTAGGATGACCCTAGGTTTTCAAAATAAAAAATTAATTATTCATCAGAAATATCAATAATATATTTTTTTAATATGTTTATGATGTAAAATGAACGAATTTATTATTTATTTTTTATAATTTCATTTTTTAATTTTCCCGTAAAAATTATGAAAGGTCATCTTAGGATGACCCTAGGTTTTCGGCATAAAAAAATAATTTTTAGTAAGAAATATGAATAATATATTTTTTTAATATTTTTATGATGTAAAATGAACGAATTTATTATTTATTTATAAAAATTTCATTTTTTAATTTTCCCGTAAAAATTATGAAAGGTCATCGTAGGATGACCCTAGGTTTTCGGCATAAAAAATTAATTATTCATCAGAAATATCAATAATATATTTTTTTAATATTCTTATGATGTAAAATGAACGAATTTATTATTTATTTTTAAAAATTTCATTTTTAATTTTCCCGTAAAAATTATGAAAGGTCATATTAGGATGACCCTAGGTTTTCGGCATAAAAAAATAATTATTCATCAGAAATATCAATAATATATTTTTTTAATATTTTTATGATGTAAAATGAACGAATTTATTATTTATTTTTAAAACATTTCATTTTTTCATTTTCCCGTAAAAATTATGAAAGGTCATCGTAGGATGACCCTAGGTTTTCGGCATAAAAAAATAATTTTTAGTTAGAAATATGAATAATATATTTTTTTAATATTTTTATGATGTAAAATGAACGAATTTATTATTTATTTTTAAAAATTTCATTTTTTAAATTTCCCGTAAAAATTATGAAAGGTCATCGTAGGATGACCCTAGGTTTTCAACATAAAAAATTAATTATTCATCAGAAATATCAATAATATATTTTTTTAATATTTTTATGTTGTAAAATGAACGAATTTATTATTTATTTTTTAAAATTTCATTTTTTAATTTTACCGTAAAAATTATGAAAGGTCATCGTAGGATGACCCTAGGTTTTCGGCATAAAAAAATAATTATTCATCAGAAATATCAATAATATATTTTTTTAATATTTTTATGTTGTAAAATGAACGAATTTATTATTTATTTTTTAAAATTTCATTTTTTAATTTTCCCGTAAAAATTATGAAAGGTCATCGTAGGATGACCCTAGGTTTTCGGCATAAAAAATAATTTTTAGTAAGAAATATGAATAATATATTTTTTTAATATTTTTATGATGTAAAATGAACGAATTTATTATTTATTTTTAAAAATTTCATTTTTTAATTTTCCCGTAAAAATTATGAAAGGTCATCTTAGGATGACCCTAGGTTTTCGGCATAAAAAAATAATTATTCATCAGAAATATCAATAATATATTTTTTTAATATTTTTATGATGTAAAATGAACGAATTTATTATTTATTTTTTAAAATTTCATTTTTTAATTTTCCCGTAAAAATTATGAAAGGTCATCGTAGGATGACCATAGGTTTTCGGCATAAAAAATTAATTATTCATCAGAAATATCAATAATATATTTTTTTAATATTTTTATGATGTAAAATGAACGAATTTATTATTTATTTTTAAAACATTTCATTTTTTAATTTTCCCGTAACAATTATGGAAGGTCATCGTAGGATGACCCTAGGTTTTCGGCATAAAAAATTATTTTTAGTAAGAAAAATGAATAATATATTTTTTTAATATTTTTATGATGTAAAATGAACGAATTTATTATTTATTTTTTAAAATTTCATTTTTTAATTTTCCCGTAAAAATTATGAAAGGTCATCTTAGGATGACCCTAGGTTTTCGGCATAAAAAAATAATTATTCATCAGAAATATCAATAATATATTTTTTTAATATTTTTATGATGTAAAATGAACGAATTTATTATTTATTTTTTAAAATTTCATTTTTTAATTTTCCCGTAAAAATTATGAAAGGTCATCTTAGGATGACCCTAGGTTTTCGGCATAAAAAAATAATTATTCATCAGAAATATCAATAATATATTTTTTTAATATTTTTATGATGTAAAATGAACGAATTTATTATTTATTTTTAAAAATTTCATTTTTTAATTTTACCGTAAAAATTATGAAAGGTCATCTTAGGATGACCCTAGGTTTTCGGCATAAAAAAATAATTATTCATCAGAAATATCAATAATATATTTTTTTAATATTTTTATGTTGTAAAATGAACGAATTTATTATTTATTTTTTAAAATTTCATTTTTTAATTTTCCCGTAAAAATTATGAAAGGTCATCGTAGGATGACCCTAGGTTTTCGGCATAAAAAATAATTTTTAGTAAGAAATATGAATAATATATTTTTTTAATATTTTTATGATGTAAAATGAACGAATTTATTATTTATTTTTAAAAATTTCATTTTTTAATTTTCCCGTAAAAATTATGAAAGGTCATCTTAGGATGACCCTAGGTTTTCGGCATAAAAAAATAATTATTCATCAGAAATATCAATAATATATTTTTTTAATATTTTTATGATGTAAAATGAACGAATTTATTATTTATTTTTAAAACATTTCATTTTTTAATTTTCCCGTAACAATTATGGTAGGTCATCGTAGGATGACCCTAGGTTTTCGGCATAAAAAATAATTTTTAGTAAGAAATATGAATAATATATTTTTTTAATATTTTAATGATGTAAAATGAACGAATTTATTATTTATTTTTTAAAATTTCATTTTTTAATTTTCCCGTAAAAATTATGAAAGGTCATTGTAGGATGACCCTAGGTTTTCGGCATAAAAAATAATTTTTAGTAAGAAATATGAATAATATATTTTTTTAATATTTTTATGATGTAAAATGAACGAATTTATTATTTATTTTTAAAAATTTCATTTTTTAATTTTCCCGTAAAAATTATGAAAGGTCATCGTAGGATGACCCTAGGTTTTCGGCATAAAAAAATAATTATTCATCAGAAATATCAATAATATATTTTTTTAATATTTTTATGATGTAAAATGAACGAATTTATTATTTATTTTTAAAACATTTCATTTTTTAATTTTCCCGTAACAATTATGGAAGGTCATCGTAGGATGACCCTAGGTTTTCGGCATAAAAAATAATTTTTAGTAAGAAAAATGAATAATATATTTTTTTAATATTTTTATGATGTAAAATTAACGAATTATATTATTTATTTTTTAAAATTTCATTTTTTAATTTTCCCGTAAAAATTATGAAAGGTCATCTTAGGATGACCCTAGGTTTTCGGCATAAAAAATAATTTTTAGTAAGAAAAATGAATAATATATTTTTTTAATATTTTTATGATGTAAAATGAACGAATTTATTATTTATTTTTTATAATTTCATTTTTTAATTTCCCCGTAAAAATTATGAAAGGTCATCTTAGGATGACCCTAGGTTTTCGGCATAAAAAAATAATTATTCATCAGAAATATCAATAATATATTTTTTTAATATTTTTATGATGTAAAATGATCGAATTTATTATTTATTTTTAAAACATTTCATTTTTTAATTTTCCCGTAACAATTATGGTAGGTCATCGTAGGATGACCCTAGGTTTTCGGCATAAAAAATAATTTTTAGTAAGAAATATGAATAATATATTTTTTTAATATTTTAATGATGTAAAATGAACGAATTTATTATTTATTTTTTAAAATTTCATTTTTTAATTTTCCCGTAAAAATTATGAAAGGTCATTGTAGGATGACCCTAGGTTTTCGGCATAAAAAATAATTTTTAGTAAGAAATATGAATAATATATTTTTTTAATATTTTTATGATGTAAAATGAACGAATTTATTATTTATTTTTAAAAATTTCATTTTTTAATTTTCCCGTAAAAATTATGAAAGGTCATCGTAGGATGACCCTAGGTTTTCGGCATAAAAAATTAATTATTCATCAGAAATATCAATAATATATTTTTTTAATATTTTTATGATGTAAAATGAACGAATTTATTATTTATTTTTTAAAATTTCATTTTTTAATTTTCCCGTAAAAATTATGAAAGGTCATCTTAGGATGACCCTAGGTTTTCGGCATAAAAAAATAATTATTCATCAGAAATATCAATAATATATTTTTTTAATATTTTTATGATGTAAAATGAACGAATTTATTATTTATTTTTAAAACATTTCATTTTTTAATTTTCCCGTAACAATTATGGAAGGTCATCGTAGGAAGACCCTAGGTTTTCGGCATAAAAAATAATTTTTAGTAAGAAAAATGAATAATATATTTTTTTAATATTTTTATGATGTAAAATTAACGAATTATATTATTTATTTTTTAAAATTTCATTTTTTAATTTTCCCGTAAAAATTATGAAAGGTCATCTTAGGATGACCCTAGGTTTTCGGCATAAAAAATAATTTTTAGTAAGAAAAATGAATAATATATTTTTTTAATATTTTTATGATGTAAAATGAACGAATTTATTATTTATTTTTTATAATTTCATTTTTTAATTTTCCCGTAAAAATTATGAAAGGTCATCTTAGGATGACCCTAGGTTTTCGGCATAAAAAAATAATTATTCATCAGAAATATCAATAATATATTTTTTTAATATTTTTATGATGTAAAATGAACGAATTTATTATTTATTTTTAAAACATTTCATTTTTTAATTTTCCCGTAAAAATTATGAAAGGTCATCGTAGGATGACCCTAGGTTTTCGGCATAAAAAATTAATTATTCATCAGAAATATCAATAATATATTTTTTTAATATTTTTATGATGTAAAATGAACGAATTTATTATTTATTTTTAAAAATTTCATTTTTTAATTTTCCCGTAAAAATTATGAAAGGTCATATTAGGATGACCCTAGGTTTTCGGCATAAAAAAATAATTATTCATCAGAAATATCAATAATATATTTTTTTAATATTTTTATGATGTAAAATGAACGAATTTATTATTTATTTTTAAAACATTTCATTTTTTAATTTTCCCGTAAAAATTATGAAAGGTCATCGTAGGATGACCCTAGGTTTTCGGCATAAAAAAATAATTTTTAGTTAGAAATATGAATAATATATTTTTTTAATATTTTTATGATGTAAAATGAACGAATTTATTATTTATTTTTAAAAATTTCATTTTTTAATTTTCCCGTAAAAATTATGAAAGGTCATCGTAGGATGACCCTAGGTTTTCAAAATAAAAAATTAATTATTCATCAGAAATATCAATAATATATTTTTTTAATATGTTTATGTTGTAAAATGAACGAATTTATTATTTATTTTTTAAAATTTCATTTTTTAATTTTCCCTTAAGAATTATGAAAGGTCATCTTAGGATGACCCTAGGTTTTCGGCATAAAAAAATAATTTTTAGTAAGAAATATGAATAATATATTTTTTTAATATTTTTATGATGTAAAATGAACGAATTTATTATTTATTTATAAAAATTTCATTTTTTAATTTTCCCGTAAAAATTATGAAAGGTCATCGTAGGATGACCCTAGGTTTTCGGCATAAAAAATTAATTATTCATCAGAAATATCAATAATATATTTTTTTAATATTTTTATGATGTAAAATGAACGAATTTATTATTTATTTTTAAAAATTTCATTTTTTAATTTTACCGTAAAAATTATGAAAGGTCATCGTAGGATGACCCTAGGTTTTCGGCATAAAAAAATAATTATTCATCAGAAATATCAATAATATATTTTTTTAATATTTTTATGATGTAAAATGAACGAATTTATTATTTATTTTTTATAATTTCATTTTTTAATTTTCCCGTAAAAATTATGAAAGGTCATCTTAGGATGACCCTAGGTTTTCGGCATAAAAAAATAATTATTCATCAGAAATATCAATAATATATTTTTTTAATATTTTTATGATGTAAAATGAACGAATTTATTATTTATTTTTAAAACATTTCATTTTTTAATTTTCCCGTAAAAATTATGAAAGGTCATCGTAGGATGACCCTAGGTTTTCGGCATAAAAAATTAATTATTCATCAGAAATATCAATAATATATTTTTTTAATATTTTTATGATGTAAAATGAACGAATTTATTATTTATTTTTAAAAATTTCATTTTTTAATTTTCCCGTAAAAATTATGAAAGGTCATATTAGGATGACCCTAGGTTTTCGGCATAAAAAAATAATTATTCATCAGAAATATCAATAATATATTTTTTTAATATTTTTATGATGTAAAATGAACGAATTTATTATTTATTTTTAAAACATTTCATTTTTTAATTTTCCCGTAAAAATTATGAAAGGTCATCGTAGGATGACCCTAGGTTTTCGGCATAAAAAAATAATTTTTAGTTAGAAATATGAATAATATATTTTTTTAATATTTTTATGATGTAAAATAACGAATTTATTATTTATTTTTAAAAATTTCATTTTTTAATTTTCCCGTAAAAATTATGAAAGGTCATCGTAGGATGACCCTAGGTTTTCAAAATAAAAAATTAATTATTCATCAGAAATATCAATAATATATTTTTTTAATATGTTTATGATGTAAAATGAACGAATTTATTATTTATTTTTTATAATTTCATTTTTTAATTTTCCCGTAAAAATTATGAAAGGTCATCGTAGGATGACCCTAGGTTTTCGGCATAAAAAAATAATTATTCATCAGAAATATCAATAATATATTTTTTTAATATTTTTATGTTGTAAAATGAACGAATTTATTATTTATTTTTTAAAATTTCATTTTTTAATTTTCCCGTAAAAATTATGAAAGGTCATCGTAGGATGACCCTAGGTTTTCGGCATATAAAATAATTTTTAGTAAGAAATATGAATAATATATTTTTTTAATATTTTTATGATGTAAAATGAACGAATTTATTATTTATTTTTAAAAATTTCATTTTTTAATTTTCCCGTAAAAATTATGAAAGGTCATCTTAGGATGACCCTAGGTTTTCGGCATAAAAAAATAATTATTCATCAGAAATATCAATAATATATTTTTTTAATATTTTTATGATGTAAAATGAACGAATTTATTATTTATTTTTAAAACATTTCATTTTTTAATTTTCCCGTAACAATTATGGAAGGTCATCGTAGGATGACCCTAGGTTTTCGGCATAAAAAATTATTTTTAGTAAGAAAAATGAATAATATATTTTTTTAATATTTTTATGATGTAAAATGAACGAATTTATTATTTATTTTTTAAAATTTCATTTTTTAATTTTCCCGTAAAAATTATGAAAGGTCATCGTAGGATGACCATAGGTTTTCGGCATAAAAAATTAATTATTCATCAGAAATATCAATAATATATTTTTTTAATATTTTTATGATGTAAAATGAACGAATTTATTATTTATTTTTGAAAATTTCATTTTTTAATTTTCCCGTAAAAATTATGAAAGGTCATCTTAGGATGACCCTAGGTTTTCGGCATAAAAAAATAATTATTTATCAGAAATATCAATAATATATTTTTTTAATATTTTTATGATGTAAAATGAACGAATTTATTATTTATTTTTAAAACATTTCATTTTTTCATTTTCCCGTAAAAATTATGAAAGGTCATCGTAGGATGACCGTAGGTTTTCGGCATAAAAAAATAATTTTTAGTAAGAAATATGAATAATATATTTTTTTAATATTTTTATGATGTAAAATGAACGAATTTATTATTTATTTTTAAAAATTTCATTTTTTAATTTTCCCGTAAAAATTATGAAAGGTCATCTTAGGATGACCCTAGGTTTTCGGCATAAAAAAATAATTATTCATCAGAAATATCAATAATATATTTTTTTAATATTTTTATGATGTAAAATGAACGAATTTATTATTTATTTTTAAAACATTTCATTTTTTCATTTTCCCGTAAAAATTATGAAAGGTCATCGTAAGATGACCCTAGGTTTTCGGCATAAAAAATTAATTATTCATCAGAAATATCAATAATATATTTTTTTAATATTTTTATGATGTAAAATGAACGAATTTATTATTTATTTTTAAAAATTTCATTTTTTAATTTTCCCGTAAAAATTATGAAAGGTCATCTTAGGATGACCCTAGGTTTTCGGCATAAAAAAATAATTTTTAGTAAGAAATATGAATAATATATTTTTTTAATATTTTTATGATGTAAAATGAACGAATTTATTATTTATTTTTAAAAATTTCATTTTTTAATTTTCCCGTAAAAATTATGAAAGGTCATCTTAGGATGACCCTAGGTTTTCGGCATAAAAAAATAATTATTCATCAGAAATATCAATAATATATTTTTTTAATATTTTTATGATGTAAAATGAACGAATTTATTATTTATTTTTAAAACATTTCATTTTTTAATTTTCCCGTAACAATTATGGAAGGTCATCGTAGGATGACCCTAGGTTTTCGGCATAAAAAATTAATTATTCATCAGAAATATCAATAATATATTTTTTTAATATTTTTATGATGTAAAATGAACGAATTTATTATTTATTTTTAAAAATTTCATTTTTTAATTTTCCCGTAAAAATTATGAAAGGTCATATTAGGATGACCCTAGGTTTTCGGCATAAAAAAATAATTATTCATCAGAAATATCAATAATATATTTTTTTAATATTTTTATGATGTAAAATGAACGAATTTATTATTTATTTTTAAAACATTTCATTTTTTAATTTTCCCGTAAAAATTATGAAAGGTCATCGTAGGATGACCCTAGGTTTTCGGCATAAAAAAATAATTTTTAGTTAGAAATATGAATAATATATTTTTTTAATATTTTTATGATGTAAAATGAACGAATTTATTATTTATTTTTAAAAATTTCATTTTTTAATTTTCCCGTAAAAATTATGAAAGGTCATCGTAGGATGACCCTAGGTTTTCAAAATAAAAAATTAATTATTCATCAGAAATATCAATAATATATTTTTTTAATATGTTTATGATGTAAAATGAACGAATTTATTATTTATTTTTTATAATTTCATTTTTTAATTTTCCCGTAAAAATTATGAAAGGTCATCTTAGGATGACCCTAGGTTTTCGGCATAAAAAAATAATTTTTAGTAAGAAATATGAATAATATATTTTTTTAATATTTTTATGATGTAAAATGAACGAATTTATTATTTATTTATAAAAATTTCATTTTTTAATTTTCCCGTAAAAATTATGAAAGGTCATCGTAGGATGACCCTAGGTTTTCGGCATAAAAAATTAATTATTCATCAGAAATATCAATAATATATTTTTTTAATATTTTTATGATGTAAAATGAACGAATTTATTATTTATTTTTAAAAATTTCATTTTTTAATTTTACCGTAAAAATTATGAAAGGTCATCGTAGGATGACCCTAGGTTTTCGGCATAAAAAAATAATTATTCATCAGAAATATCAATAATATATTTTTTTAATATTTTTATGTTGTAAAATGAACGAATTTATTATTTATTTTTTAAAATTTCATTTTTTAATTTTCCCGTAAAAATTATGAAAGGTCATCGTAGGATGACCCTAGGTTTTCGGCATATAAAATAATTTTTAGTAAGAAATATGAATAATATATTTTTTTAATATTTTTATGATGTAAAATGAACGAATTTATTATTTATTTTTAAAACATTTCATTTTTTAATTTTCCCGTAACAATTATGGAAGGTCATCGTAGGATGACCCTAGGTTTTCGGCATAAAAAATTAATTATTCATCAGAAATATCAATAATATATTTTTTTAATATTTTTATGATGTAAAATGAACGAATTTATTATTTATTTTTAAAAATTTCATTTTTTAATTTTCCCGTAAAAATTATGAAAGGTCATATTAGGATGACCCTAGGTTTTCGGCATAAAAAAATAATTATTCATCAGAAATATCAATAATATATTTTTTTAATATTTTTATGATGTAAAATGAACGAATTTATTATTTATTTTTAAAACATTTCATTTTTTAATTTTCCCGTAAAAATTATGAAAGGTCATCGTAGGATGACCCTAGGTTTTCGGCATAAAAAAATAATTTTTAGTTAGAAATATGAATAATATATTTTTTTAATATTTTTATGATGTAAAATGAACGAATTTATTATTTATTTTTAAAAATTTCATTTTTTAATTTTCCCGTAAAAATTATGAAAGGTCATCGTAGGATGACCCTAGGTTTTCAAAATAAAAAATTAATTATTCATCAGAAATATCAATAATATATTTTTTTAATATGTTTATGATGTAAAATGAACGAATTTATTATTTATTTTTTATAATTTCATTTTTTAATTTTCCCGTAAAAATTATGAAAGGTCATCTTAGGATGACCCTAGGTTTTCGGCATAAAAAAATAATTTTTAGTAAGAAATATGAATAATATATTTTTTTAATATTTTTATGATGTAAAATGAACGAATTTATTATTTATTTATAAAAATTTCATTTTTTAATTTTCCCGTAAAAATTATGAAAGGTCATCGTAGGATGACCCTAGGTTTTCGGCATAAAAAATTAATTATTCATCAGAAATATCAATAATATATTTTTTTAATATTTTTATGATGTAAAATGAACGAATTTATTATTTATTTTTAAAAATTTCATTTTTTAATTTTACCGTAAAAATTATGAAAGGTCATCGTAGGATGACCCTAGGTTTTCGGCATAAAAAAATAATTATTCATCAGAAATATCAATAATATATTTTTTTAATATTTTTATGTTGTAAAATGAACGAATTTATTATTTATTTTTTAAAATTTCATTTTTTAATTTTCCCGTAAAAATTATGAAAGGTCATCGTAGGATGACCCTAGTTTTTCGGCATATAAAATAATTTTTAGTAAGAAATATGAATAATATATTTTTTTAATATTTTTATGATGTAAAATGAACGAATTTATTATTTATTTTTAAAAATTTCATTTTTTAATTTTCCCGTAAAAATTATGAAAGGTCATCTTAGGATGACCCTAGGTTTTCGGCATAAAAAAATAATTATTCATCAGAAATATCAATAATATATTTTTTTAATATTTTTATGATGTAAAATGAACGAATTTATTATTTATTTTTAAAAATTTCATTTTTTAATTTTCCCGTAAAAATTATGAAAGGTCATCTTAGGATGACCCTAGGTTTTCGGCATAAAAAAATAATTTTTAGTAAGAAATATGAATAATATATTTTTTTAATATTTTTATGATGTAAAATGAACGAATTTATTATTTATTTTTAAAAATTTCATTTTTTAATTTTCCCGTAAAAATTATGAAAGGTCATCTTAGGATGACCCTAGGTTTTCGGCATAAAAAAATAATTATTCATCAGAAATATCAATAATATATTTTTTTAATATTTTTATGATGTAAAATGAACGAATTTATTATTTATTTTTAAAACATTTCATTTTTTAATTTTCCCGTAACAATTATGGAAGGTCATCGTAGGATGACCCTAGGTTTTCGGCATAAAAAATAATTTTTAGTAAGAAAAATGAATAATATATTTTTTTAATATTTTTATGATGTAAAATGAACGAATTTATTATTTATTTTTTATAATTTCATTTTTTAATTTTCCCGTAAAAATTATGAAAGGTCATCTTAGGATGACCCTAGGTTTTCGGCATAAAAAAATAATTATTCATCAGAAATATGAATAATATATTTTTTTAATATTTTTATGATGTAAAATGAACGAATTTATTATTTATTTTTAAAACATTTAATTTTTTAATTTTCCCGTAAAAATTATGAAAGGTCATCGTAGGATGACCCTAGGTTTTCGGCATAAAAAATTAATTATTCATCAGAAATATCAATAATATATTTTTTTAATATTTTTATGATGTAAAATGAACGAATTTATTATTTATTTTTAAAAATTTCATTTTTAATTTTCCCGTAAAAATTATGAAAGGTCATATTAGGATGACCCTAGGTTTTCGGCATAAAAAAATAATTATTCATCAGAAATATCAATAATATATTTTTTTAATATTTTTATGTTGTAAAATGAACGAATTTATTATTTATTTTTTAAAATTTCATTTTTTAATTTTCCCGTAAGAATTATGAAAGGTCATCTTAGGATGACCCTAGGTTTTCGGCATAAAAAAATAATTTTTAGTAAGAAATATGAATAATATATTTTTTTAATATTTTTATGATGTAAAATGAACGAATTTATTATTTATTTATAAAAATTTCATTTTTTAATTTTCCCGTAAAAATTATGAAAGGTCATCTTAGGATGACCCTAGGTTTTCGGCATAAAAAAATAATTATTCATCAGAAATATCAATAATATATTTTTTTAATATTTTTATGATGTAAAATGAACGAATTTATTATTTATTTTTAAAACATTTCATTTTTTAATTTTCCCGTAACAATTATGGTAGGTCATCGTAGGATGACCCTAGGTTTTCGGCATAAAAAATAATTTTTAGTAAGAAATATGAATAATATATTTTTTTAATATTTTAATGATGTAAAATGAACGAATTTATTATTTATTTTTTAAAATTTCATTTTTTAATTTTCCCGTAAAAATTATGAAAGGTCATTGTAGGATGACCCTAGGTTTTCGGCATAAAAAATAATTTTTAGTAAGAAATATGAATAATATATTTTTTTAATATTTTTATGATGTAAAATGAACGAATTTATTATTTATTTTTAAAAATTTCATTTTTTAATTTTCCCGTAAAAATTATGAAAGGTCATCGTAGGATGACCCTAGGTTTTCGGCATAAAAAAATAATTATTCATCAGAAATATCAATAATATATTTTTTTAATATTTTTATGATGTAAAATGAACGAATTTATTATTTATTTTTAAAACATTTCATTTTTTAATTTTCCCGTAACAATTATGGAAGGTCATCGTAGGATGACCCTAGGTTTTCGGCATAAAAAATAATTTTTAGTAAGAAAAATGAATAATATATTTTTTTAATATTTTTATGATGTAAAATTAACGAATTATATTATTTATTTTTTAAAATTTCATTTTTTAATTTTCCCGTAAAAATTATGAAAGGTCATCTTAGGATGACCCTAGGTTTTCGGCATAAAAAATAATTTTTAGTAAGAAAAATGAATAATATATTTTTTTAATATTTTTATGATGTAAAATGAACGAATTTATTATTTATTTTTTATAATTTCATTTTTTAATTTCCCCGTAAAAATTATGAAAGGTCATCTTAGGATGACCCTAGGTTTTCGGCATAAAAAAATAATTATTCATCAGAAATATCAATAATATATTTTTTTAATATTTTTATGATGTAAAATGATCGAATTTATTATTTATTTTTAAAACATTTCATTTTTTAATTTTCCCGTAACAATTATGGTAGGTCATCGTAGGATGACCCTAGGTTTTCGGCATAAAAAATAATTTTTAGTAAGAAATATGAATAATATATTTTTTTAATATTTTAATGATGTAAAATGAACGAATTTATTATTTATTTTTTAAAATTTCATTTTTTAATTTTCCCGTAAAAATTATGAAAGGTCATTGTAGGATGACCCTAGGTTTTCGGCATAAAAAATAATTTTTAGTAAGAAATATGAATAATATATTTTTTTAATATTTTTATGATGTAAAATGAACGAATTTATTATTTATTTTTAAAAATTTCATTTTTTAATTTTCCCGTAAAAATTATGAAAGGTCATCGTAGGATGACCCTAGGTTTTCGGCATAAAAAATTAATTATTCATCAGAAATATCAATAATATATTTTTTTAATATTTTTATGATGTAAAATGAACGAATTTATTATTTATTTTTTAAAATTTCATTTTTTAATTTTCCCGTAAAAATTATGAAAGGTCATCTTAGGATGACCCTAGGTTTTCGGCATAAAAAAATAATTATTCATCAGAAATATCAATAATATATTTTTTTAATATTTTTATGATGTAAAATGAACGAATTTATTATTTATTTTTAAAACATTTCATTTTTTAATTTTCCCGTAACAATTATGGAAGGTCATCGTAGGAAGACCCTAGGTTTTCGGCATAAAAAATAATTTTTAGTAAGAAAAATGAATAATATATTTTTTTAATATTTTTATGATGTAAAATTAACGAATTATATTATTTATTTTTTAAAATTTCATTTTTTAATTTTCCCGTAAAAATTATGAAAGGTCATCTTAGGATGACCCTAGGTTTTCGGCATAAAAAATAATTTTTAGTAAGAAAAATGAATAATATATTTTTTTAATATTTTTATGATGTAAAATGAACGAATTTATTATTTATTTTTTATAATTTCATTTTTTAATTTTCCCGTAAAAATTATGAAAGGTCATCTTAGGATGACCCTAGGTTTTCGGCATAAAAAAATAATTATTCATCAGAAATATCAATAATATATTTTTTTAATATTTTTATGATGTAAAATGAACGAATTTATTATTTATTTTTAAAACATTTCATTTTTTAATTTTCCCGTAAAAATTATGAAAGGTCATCGTAGGATGACCCTAGGTTTTCGGCATAAAAAATTAATTATTCATCAGAAATATCAATAATATATTTTTTTAATATTTTTATGATGTAAAATGAACGAATTTATTATTTATTTTTAAAAATTTCATTTTTTAATTTTCCCGTAAAAATTATGAAAGGTCATATTAGGATGACCCTAGGTTTTCGGCATAAAAAAATAATTATTCATCAGAAATATCAATAATATATTTTTTTAATATTTTTATGATGTAAAATGAACGAATTTATTATTTATTTTTAAAACATTTCATTTTTTAATTTTCCCGTAAAAATTATGAAAGGTCATCGTAGGATGACCCTAGGTTTTCGGCATAAAAAAATAATTTTTAGTTAGAAATATGAATAATATATTTTTTTAATATTTTTATGATGTAAAATGAACGAATTTATTATTTATTTTTAAAAATTTCATTTTTTAATTTTCCCGTAAAAATTATGAAAGGTCATCGTAGGATGACCCTAGGTTTTCAAAATAAAAAATTAATTATTCATCAGAAATATCAATAATATATTTTTTTAATATGTTTATGTTGTAAAATGAACGAATTTATTATTTATTTTTTAAAATTTCATTTTTTAATTTTCCCTTAAGAATTATGAAAGGTCATCTTAGGATGACCCTAGGTTTTCGGCATAAAAAAATAATTTTTAGTAAGAAATATGAATAATATATTTTTTTAATATTTTTATGATGTAAAATGAACGAATTTATTATTTATTTATAAAAATTTCATTTTTTAATTTTCCCGTAAAAATTATGAAAGGTCATCGTAGGATGACCCTAGGTTTTCGGCATAAAAAATTAATTATTCATCAGAAATATCAATAATATATTTTTTTAATATTTTTATGATGTAAAATGAACGAATTTATTATTTATTTTTAAAAATTTCATTTTTTAATTTTACCGTAAAAATTATGAAAGGTCATCGTAGGATGACCCTAGGTTTTCGGCATAAAAAAATAATTATTCATCAGAAATATCAATAATATATTTTTTTAATATTTTTATGATGTAAAATGAACGAATTTATTATTTATTTTTTATAATTTCATTTTTTAATTTTCCCGTAAAAATTATGAAAGGTCATCTTAGGATGACCCTAGGTTTTCGGCATAAAAAAATAATTATTCATCAGAAATATCAATAATATATTTTTTTAATATTTTTATGATGTAAAATGAACGAATTTATTATTTATTTTTAAAACATTTCATTTTTTAATTTTCCCGTAAAAATTATGAAAGGTCATCGTAGGATGACCCTAGGTTTTCGGCATAAAAAATTAATTATTCATCAGAAATATCAATAATATATTTTTTTAATATTTTTATGATGTAAAATGAACGAATTTATTATTTATTTTTAAAAATTTCATTTTTTAATTTTCCCGTAAAAATTATGAAAGGTCATATTAGGATGACCCTAGGTTTTCGGCATAAAAAAATAATTATTCATCAGAAATATCAATAATATATTTTTTTAATATTTTTATGATGTAAAATGAACGAATTTATTATTTATTTTTAAAACATTTCATTTTTTAATTTTCCCGTAAAAATTATGAAAGGTCATCGTAGGATGACCCTAGGTTTTCGGCATAAAAAAATAATTTTTAGTTAGAAATATGAATAATATATTTTTTTAATATTTTTATGATGTAAAATAACGAATTTATTATTTATTTTTAAAAATTTCATTTTTTAATTTTCCCGTAAAAATTATGAAAGGTCATCGTAGGATGACCCTAGGTTTTCAAAATAAAAAATTAATTATTCATCAGAAATATCAATAATATATTTTTTTAATATGTTTATGATGTAAAATGAACGAATTTATTATTTATTTTTTATAATTTCATTTTTTAATTTTCCCGTAAAAATTATGAAAGGTCATCGTAGGATGACCCTAGGTTTTCGGCATAAAAAAATAATTATTCATCAGAAATATCAATAATATATTTTTTTAATATTTTTATGTTGTAAAATGAACGAATTTATTATTTATTTTTTAAAATTTCATTTTTTAATTTTCCCGTAAAAATTATGAAAGGTCATCGTAGGATGACCCTAGGTTTTCGGCATATAAAATAATTTTTAGTAAGAAATATGAATAATATATTTTTTTAATATTTTTATGATGTAAAATGAACGAATTTATTATTTATTTTTAAAAATTTCATTTTTTAATTTTCCCGTAAAAATTATGAAAGGTCATCTTAGGATGACCCTAGGTTTTCGGCATAAAAAAATAATTATTCATCAGAAATATCAATAATATATTTTTTTAATATTTTTATGATGTAAAATGAACGAATTTATTATTTATTTTTAAAACATTTCATTTTTTAATTTTCCCGTAACAATTATGGAAGGTCATCGTAGGATGACCCTAGGTTTTCGGCATAAAAAATTATTTTTAGTAAGAAAAATGAATAATATATTTTTTTAATATTTTTATGATGTAAAATGAACGAATTTATTATTTATTTTTTAAAATTTCATTTTTTAATTTTCCCGTAAAAATTATGAAAGGTCATCGTAGGATGACCATAGGTTTTCGGCATAAAAAATTAATTATTCATCAGAAATATCAATAATATATTTTTTTAATATTTTTATGATGTAAAATGAACGAATTTATTATTTATTTTTGAAAATTTCATTTTTTAATTTTCCCGTAAAAATTATGAAAGGTCATCTTAGGATGACCCTAGGTTTTCGGCATAAAAAAATAATTATTTATCAGAAATATCAATAATATATTTTTTTAATATTTTTATGATGTAAAATGAACGAATTTATTATTTATTTTTAAAACATTTCATTTTTTCATTTTCCCGTAAAAATTATGAAAGGTCATCGTAGGATGACCGTAGGTTTTCGGCATAAAAAAATAATTTTTAGTAAGAAATATGAATAATATATTTTTTTAATATTTTTATGATGTAAAATGAACGAATTTATTATTTATTTTTAAAAATTTCATTTTTTAATTTTCCCGTAAAAATTATGAAAGGTCATCTTAGGATGACCCTAGGTTTTCGGCATAAAAAAATAATTATTCATCAGAAATATCAATAATATATTTTTTTAATATTTTTATGATGTAAAATGAACGAATTTATTATTTATTTTTAAAACATTTCATTTTTTCATTTTCCCGTAAAAATTATGAAAGGTCATCGTAAGATGACCCTAGGTTTTCGGCATAAAAAATTAATTATTCATCAGAAATATCAATAATATATTTTTTTAATATTTTTATGATGTAAAATGAACGAATTTATTATTTATTTTTAAAAATTTCATTTTTTAATTTTCCCGTAAAAATTATGAAAGGTCATCTTAGGATGACCCTAGGTTTTCGGCATAAAAAAATAATTTTTAGTAAGAAATATGAATAATATATTTTTTTAATATTTTTATGATGTAAAATGAACGAATTTATTATTTATTTTTAAAAATTTCATTTTTTAATTTTCCCGTAAAAATTATGAAAGGTCATCTTAGGATGACCCTAGGTTTTCGGCATAAAAAAATAATTATTCATCAGAAATATCAATAATATATTTTTTTAATATTTTTATGATGTAAAATGAACGAATTTATTATTTATTTTTAAAACATTTCATTTTTTAATTTTCCCGTAACAATTATGGAAGGTCATCGTAGGATGACCCTAGGTTTTCGGCATAAAAAATTAATTATTCATCAGAAATATCAATAATATATTTTTTTAATATTTTTATGATGTAAAATGAACGAATTTATTATTTATTTTTAAAAATTTCATTTTTTAATTTTCCCGTAAAAATTATGAAAGGTCATATTAGGATGACCCTAGGTTTTCGGCATAAAAAAATAATTATTCATCAGAAATATCAATAATATATTTTTTTAATATTTTTATGATGTAAAATGAACGAATTTATTATTTATTTTTAAAACATTTCATTTTTTAATTTTCCCGTAAAAATTATGAAAGGTCATCGTAGGATGACCCTAGGTTTTCGGCATAAAAAAATAATTTTTAGTTAGAAATATGAATAATATATTTTTTTAATATTTTTATGATGTAAAATGAACGAATTTATTATTTATTTTTAAAAATTTCATTTTTTAATTTTCCCGTAAAAATTATGAAAGGTCATCGTAGGATGACCCTAGGTTTTCAAAATAAAAAATTAATTATTCATCAGAAATATCAATAATATATTTTTTTAATATGTTTATGATGTAAAATGAACGAATTTATTATTTATTTTTTATAATTTCATTTTTTAATTTTCCCGTAAAAATTATGAAAGGTCATCTTAGGATGACCCTAGGTTTTCGGCATAAAAAAATAATTTTTAGTAAGAAATATGAATAATATATTTTTTTAATATTTTTATGATGTAAAATGAACGAATTTATTATTTATTTATAAAAATTTCATTTTTTAATTTTCCCGTAAAAATTATGAAAGGTCATCGTAGGATGACCCTAGGTTTTCGGCATAAAAAATTAATTATTCATCAGAAATATCAATAATATATTTTTTTAATATTTTTATGATGTAAAATGAACGAATTTATTATTTATTTTTAAAAATTTCATTTTTTAATTTTACCGTAAAAATTATGAAAGGTCATCGTAGGATGACCCTAGGTTTTCGGCATAAAAAAATAATTATTCATCAGAAATATCAATAATATATTTTTTTAATATTTTTATGTTGTAAAATGAACGAATTTATTATTTATTTTTTAAAATTTCATTTTTTAATTTTCCCGTAAAAATTATGAAAGGTCATCGTAGGATGACCCTAGGTTTTCGGCATATAAAATAATTTTTAGTAAGAAATATGAATAATATATTTTTTTAATATTTTTATGATGTAAAATGAACGAATTTATTATTTATTTTTAAAACATTTCATTTTTTAATTTTCCCGTAACAATTATGGAAGGTCATCGTAGGATGACCCTAGGTTTTCGGCATAAAAAATTAATTATTCATCAGAAATATCAATAATATATTTTTTTAATATTTTTATGATGTAAAATGAACGAATTTATTATTTATTTTTAAAAATTTCATTTTTTAATTTTCCCGTAAAAATTATGAAAGGTCATATTAGGATGACCCTAGGTTTTCGGCATAAAAAAATAATTATTCATCAGAAATATCAATAATATATTTTTTTAATATTTTTATGATGTAAAATGAACGAATTTATTATTTATTTTTAAAACATTTCATTTTTTAATTTTCCCGTAAAAATTATGAAAGGTCATCGTAGGATGACCCTAGGTTTTCGGCATAAAAAAATAATTTTTAGTTAGAAATATGAATAATATATTTTTTTAATATTTTTATGATGTAAAATGAACGAATTTATTATTTATTTTTAAAAATTTCATTTTTTAATTTTCCCGTAAAAATTATGAAAGGTCATCGTAGGATGACCCTAGGTTTTCAAAATAAAAAATTAATTATTCATCAGAAATATCAATAATATATTTTTTTAATATGTTTATGATGTAAAATGAACGAATTTATTATTTATTTTTTATAATTTCATTTTTTAATTTTCCCGTAAAAATTATGAAAGGTCATCTTAGGATGACCCTAGGTTTTCGGCATAAAAAAATAATTTTTAGTAAGAAATATGAATAATATATTTTTTTAATATTTTTATGATGTAAAATGAACGAATTTATTATTTATTTATAAAAATTTCATTTTTTAATTTTCCCGTAAAAATTATGAAAGGTCATCGTAGGATGACCCTAGGTTTTCGGCATAAAAAATTAATTATTCATCAGAAATATCAATAATATATTTTTTTAATATTTTTATGATGTAAAATGAACGAATTTATTATTTATTTTTAAAAATTTCATTTTTTAATTTTACCGTAAAAATTATGAAAGGTCATCGTAGGATGACCCTAGGTTTTCGGCATAAAAAAATAATTATTCATCAGAAATATCAATAATATATTTTT
Organism: Labia minor; assembly: GCA_963082975.1. Lineage (NCBI taxonomy): Eukaryota > Metazoa > Arthropoda > Insecta > Dermaptera > Spongiphoridae > Labia > Labia minor. Next base: position 2,266,881 of record OY720344.1, read on the forward strand.
TTAATATTTTTATGTTGTAAAATGAACGAATTTATTATTTATTTTTTAAAATTTCATTTTTTAATTTTCCCGTAAAAATTATGAAAGGTCATCGTAGGATGACCCTAGTTTTTCGGCATATAAAATAATTTTTAGTAAGAAATATGAATAATATATTTTTTTAATATTTTTATGATGTAAAATGAACGAATTTATTATTTATTTTTAAAAATTTCATTTTTTAATTTTCCCGTAAAAATTATGAAAGGTCATCTTAGGATGACCCTAGGTTTTCGGCATAAAAAAATAATTATTCATCAGAAATATCAATAATATATTTTTTTAATATTTTTATGATGTAAAATGAACGAATTTATTATTTATTTTTAAAAATTTCATTTTTTAATTTTCCCGTAAAAATTATGAAAGGTCATCTTAGGATGACCCTAGGTTTTCGGCATAAAAAAATAATTTTTAGTAAGAAATATGAATAATATATTTTTTTAATATTTTTATGATGTAAAATGAACGAATTTATTATTTATTTTTAAAAATTTCATTTTTTAATTTTCCCGTAAAAATTATGAAAGGTCATCTTAGGATGACCCTAGGTTTTCGGCATAAAAAAATAATTATTCATCAGAAATATCAATAATATATTTTTTTAATATTTTTATGATGTAAAATGAACGAATTTATTATTTATTTTTAAAACATTTCATTTTTTAATTTTCCCGTAACAATTATGGAAGGTCATCGTAGGATGACCCTAGGTTTTCGGCATAAAAAATAATTTTTAGTAAGAAAAATGAATAATATATTTTTTTAATATTTTTATGATGTAAAATGAACGAATTTATTATTTATTTTTTATAATTTCATTTTTTAATTTTCCCGTAAAAATTATGAAAGGTCATCTTAGGATGACCCTAGGTTTTCGGCATAAAAAAATAATTATTCATCAGAAATATGAATAATATATTTTTTTAATATTTTTATGATGTAAAATGAACGAATTTATTATTTATTTTTAAAACATTTAATTTTTTAATTTTCCCGTAAAAATTATGAAAGGTCATCGTAGGATGACCCTAGGTTTTCGGCATAAAAAATTAATTATTCATCAGAAATATCAATAATATATTTTTTTAATATTTTTATGATGTAAAATGAACGAATTTATTATTTATTTTTAAAAATTTCATTTTTAATTTTCCCGTAAAAATTATGAAAGGTCATATTAGGATGACCCTAGGTTTTCGGCATAAAAAAATAATTATTCATCAGAAATATCAATAATATATTTTTTTAATATTTTTATGTTGTAAAATGAACGAATTTATTATTTATTTTTTAAAATTTCATTTTTTAATTTTCCCGTAAGAATTATGAAAGGTCATCTTAGGATGACCCTAGGTTTTCGGCATAAAAAAATAATTTTTAGTAAGAAATATGAATAATATATTTTTTTAATATTTTTATGATGTAAAATGAACGAATTTATTATTTATTTATAAAAATTTCATTTTTTAATTTTCCCGTAAAAATTATGAAAGGTCATCGTAGGATGACCCTAGGTTTTCGGCATAAAAAATTAATTATTCATCAGAAATATCAATAATATATTTTTTTAATATTTTTATGATGTAAAATGAACGAATTTATTATTTATTTTTAAAAATTTCATTTTTTAATTTTACCGTAAAAATTATGAAAGGTCATCGTAGGATGACCCTAGGTTTTCGGCATAAAAAAATAATTTTTAGTTAGAAATATGAATAATATATTTTTTTAATATTTTTATGATGTAAAATGAACGAATTTATTATTTATTTTTAAAACATTTCATTTTTTAATTTTCCCGTAACAATTATGGAAGGTCATCGTAGGATGACCCTAGGTTTTCGGCATAAAAAATTATTTTTAGTAAGAAAAATGAATAATATATTTTTTTAATATTTTTATGATGTAAAATGAACGAATTTATTATTTATTTTTTAAAATTTCATTTTTTAATTTTCCCGTAAAAATTATGAAAGGTCATCATAGGATGACCATAGGTTTTCGGCATAAAAAATTAATTATTCATCAGAAATATCAATAATATATTTTTTTAATATTTTTATGATGTAAAATGAACGAATTTATTATTTATTTTTGAAAATTTCATTTTTTAATTTTCCCGTAAAAATTATGAAAGGTCATCTTAGGATGACCCTAGGTTTTCGGCATAAAAAAATAATTATTTATCAGAAATATCAATAATATATTTTTTTAATATTTTTATGATGTAAAATGAACGAATTTATTATTTATTTTTAAAACATTTCATTTTTTCATTTTCCCGTAAAAATTATGAAAGGTCATCGTAGGATGACCGTAGGTTTTCGGCATAAAAAAATAATTTTTAGTAAGAAATATGAATAATATATTTTTTTAATATTTTTATGATGTAAAATGAACGAATTTATTATTTATTTTTAAAAATTTCATTTTTTAATTTTCCCGTAAAAATTATGAAAGGTCATCTTAGGATGACCCTAGGTTTTCGGCATAAAAAAATAATTATTCATCAGAAATATCAATAATATATTTTTTTAATATTTTTATGATGTAAAATGAACGAACTTATTATTTATTTTTAAAACATTTCATTTTTTCATTTTCCCGTAAAAATTATGAAAGGTCATCGTAGGATGACCCTAGGTTTTCGGCATAAAAAATTATTTTTAGTAAGAAAAATGAATAATATATTTTTTTAATATTTTTATGATGTAAAATGAACGAATTTATTATTTATTTTTTAAAATTTCATTTTTTAATTTTCCCGTAAAAATTATGAAAGGTCATCGTAGGATGACCATAGGTTTTCGGCATAAAAAATTAATTATTCATCAGAAATATCAATAATATATTTTTTTAATATTTTTATGATGTAAAATGAACGAATTTATTATTTATTTTTGAAAATTTCATTTTTTAATTTTCCCGTAAAAATTATGAAAGGTCATCTTAGGATGACCCTAGGTTTTCGGCATAAAAAAATAATTATTTATCAGAAATATCAATAATATATTTTTTTAATATTTTTATGATGTAAAATGAACGAATTTATTATTTATTTTTAAAACATTTCATTTTTTCATTTTCCCGTAAAAATTATGAAAGGTCATCGTAGGATGACCGTAGGTTTTCGGCATAAAAAAATAATTTTTAGTAAGAAATATGAATAATATATTTTTTTAATATTTTTATGATGTAAAATGAACGAATTTATTATTTATTTTTAAAAATTTCATTTTTTAATTTTCCCGTAAAAATTATGAAAGGTCATCTTAGGATGACCCTAGGTTTTCGGCATAAAAAAATAATTATTCATCAGAAATATCAATAATATATTTTTTTAATATTTTTATGATGTAAAATGAACGAATTTATTATTTATTTTTAAAACATTTCATTTTTTCATTTTCCCGTAAAAATTATGAAAGGTCATCGTAAGATGACCCTAGGTTTTCGGCATAAAAAATTAATTATTCATCAGAAATATCAATAATATATTTTTTTAATATTTTTATGATGTAAAATGAACGAATTTATTATTTATTTTTAAAAATTTCATTTTTTAATTTTCCCGTAAAAATTATGAAAGGTCATCTTAGGATGACCCTAGGTTTTCGGCATAAAAAAATAATTTTTAGTAAGAAATATGAATAATATATTTTTTTAATATTTTTATGATGTAAAATGAACGAATTTATTATTTATTTTTAAAAATTTCATTTTTTAATTTTCCCGTAAAAATTATGAAAGGTCATCTTAGGATGACCCTAGGTTTTCGGCATAAAAAAATAATTATTCATCAGAAATATCAATAATATATTTTTTTAATATTTTTATGATGTAAAATGAACGAATTTATTATTTATTTTTAAAACATTTCATTTTTTAATTTTCCCGTAACAATTATGGAAGGTCATCGTAGGATGACCCTAGGTTTTCGGCATAAAAAATTAATTATTCATCAGAAATATCAATAATATATTTTTTTAATATTTTTATGATGTAAAATGAACGAATTTATTATTTATTTTTAAAAATTTCATTTTTTAATTTTCCCGTAAAAATTATGAAAGGTCATATTAGGATGACCCTAGGTTTTCGGCATAAAAAAATAATTATTCATCAGAAATATCAATAATATATTTTTTTAATATTTTTATGATGTAAAATGAACGAATTTATTATTTATTTTTAAAACATTTCATTTTTTAATTTTCCCGTAAAAATTATGAAAGGTCATCGTAGGATGACCCTAGGTTTTCGGCATAAAAAAATAATTTTTAGTTAGAAATATGAATAATATATTTTTTTAATATTTTTATGATGTAAAATGAACGAATTTATTATTTATTTTTAAAAATTTCATTTTTTAATTTTCCCGTAAAAATTATGAAAGGTCATCGTAGGATGACCCTAGGTTTTCAAAATAAAAAATTAATTATTCATCAGAAATATCAATAATATATTTTTTTAATATGTTTATGATGTAAAATGAACGAATTTATTATTTATTTTTTATAATTTCATTTTTTAATTTTCCCGTAAAAATTATGAAAGGTCATCTTAGGATGACCCTAGGTTTTCGGCATAAAAAAATAATTTTTAGTAAGAAATATGAATAATATATTTTTTTAATATTTTTATGATGTAAAATGAACGAATTTATTATTTATTTATAAAAATTTCATTTTTTAATTTTCCCGTAAAAATTATGAAAGGTCATCGTAGGATGACCCTAGGTTTTCGGCATAAAAAATTAATTATTCATCAGAAATATCAATAATATATTTTTTTAATATTTTTATGATGTAAAATGAACGAATTTATTATTTATTTTTAAAAATTTCATTTTTTAATTTTACCGTAAAAATTATGAAAGGTCATCGTAGGATGACCCTAGGTTTTCGGCATAAAAAAATAATTATTCATCAGAAATATCAATAATATATTTTTTTAATATTTTTATGTTGTAAAATGAACGAATTTATTATTTATTTTTTAAAATTTCATTTTTTAATTTTCCCGTAAAAATTATGAAAGGTCATCGTAGGATGACCCTAGGTTTTCGGCATATAAAATAATTTTTAGTAAGAAATATGAATAATATATTTTTTTAATATTTTTATGATGTAAAATGAACGAATTTATTATTTATTTTTAAAACATTTCATTTTTTAATTTTCCCGTAACAATTATGGAAGGTCATCGTAGGATGACCCTAGGTTTTCGGCATAAAAAATTAATTATTCATCAGAAATATCAATAATATATTTTTTTAATATTTTTATGATGTAAAATGAACGAATTTATTATTTATTTTTAAAAATTTCATTTTTTAATTTTCCCGTAAAAATTATGAAAGGTCATATTAGGATGACCCTAGGTTTTCGGCATAAAAAAATAATTATTCATCAGAAATATCAATAATATATTTTTTTAATATTTTTATGATGTAAAATGAACGAATTTATTATTTATTTTTAAAACATTTCATTTTTTAATTTTCCCGTAAAAATTATGAAAGGTCATCGTAGGATGACCCTAGGTTTTCGGCATAAAAAAATAATTTTTAGTTAGAAATATGAATAATATATTTTTTTAATATTTTTATGATGTAAAATGAACGAATTTATTATTTATTTTTAAAAATTTCATTTTTTAATTTTCCCGTAAAAATTATGAAAGGTCATCGTAGGATGACCCTAGGTTTTCAAAATAAAAAATTAATTATTCATCAGAAATATCAATAATATATTTTTTTAATATGTTTATGATGTAAAATGAACGAATTTATTATTTATTTTTTATAATTTCATTTTTTAATTTTCCGGTAAAAATTATGAAAGGTCATCTTAGGATGACCCTAGGTTTTCGGCATAAAAAAATAATTTTTAGTAAGAAATATGAATAATATATTTTTTTAATATTTTTATGATGTAAAATGAACGAATTTATTATTTATTTATAAAAATTTCATTTTTTAATTTTCCCGTAAAAATTATGAAAGGTCATCGTAGGATGACCCTAGGTTTTCGGCATAAAAAATTAATTATTCATCAGAAATATCAATAATATATTTTTTTAATATTTTTATGATGTAAAATGAACGAATTTATTATTTATTTTTAAAAATTTCATTTTTTAATTTTACCGTAAAAATTATGAAAGGTCATCGTAGGAGGACCCTAGGTTTTCGGCATAAAAAAATAATTATTCATCAGAAATATCAATAATATATTTTTTTAATATTTTTATGTTGTAAAATGAACGAATTTATTATTTATTTTTTAAAATTTCATTTTTTAATTTTCCCGTAAAAATTATGAAAGGTCATCGTAGGATGACCCTAGGTTTTCGGCATATAAAATAATTTTTAGTAAGAAATATGAATAATATATTTTTTTAATATTTTTATGATGTAAAATGAACGAATTTATTATTTATTTTTAAAACATTTCATTTTTTAATTTTCCCGTAACAATTATGGAAGGTCATCGTAGGATGACCCTAGGTTTTCGGCATAAAAAATAATTTTTAGTAAGAAAAATGAATAATATATTTTTTTAATATTTTTATGATGTAAAATGAACGAATTTATTATTTATTTTTTATAATTTCATTTTTTAATTTTCCCGTAAAAATTATGAAAGGTCATCTTAGGATGACCCTAGGTTTTCGGCATAAAAAAATAATTATTCATCAGAAATATGAATAATATATTTTTTTAATATTTTTATGATGTAAAATGAACGAATTTATTATTTATTTTTAAAACATTTAATTTTTTAATTTTCCCGTAAAAATTATGAAAGGTCATCGTAGGATGACCCTAGGTTTTCGGCATAAAAAATTAATTATTCATCAGAAATATCAATAATATATTTTTTTAATATTTTTATGATGTAAAATGAACGAATTTATTATTTATTTTTAAAAATTTCATTTTTAATTTTCCCGTAAAAATTATGAAAGGTCATATTAGGATGACCCTAGGTTTTCGGCATAAAAAAATAATTATTCATCAGAAATATCAATAATATATTTTTTTAATATTTTTATGATGTAAAATGAACGAATTTATTATTTATTTTTAAAACATTTCATTTTTTCATTTTCCCGTAAAAATTATGAAAGGTCATCGTAGGATGACCCTAGGTTTTCGGCATAAAAAAATAATTTTTAGTTAGAAATATGAATAATATATTTTTTTAATATTTTTATGATGTAAAATGAACGAATTTATTATTTATTTTTAAAAATTTCATTTTTTAATTTTCCCGTAAAAATTATGAAAGGTCATCGTAGGATGACCCTAGGTTTTCAACATAAAAAATTAATTATTCATCAGAAATATCAATAATATATTTTTTTAATATTTTTATGTTGTAAAATGAACGAATTTATTATTTATTTTTTAAAATTTCATTTTTTAATTTTCCCGTAAGAATTATGAAAGGTCATCTTAGGATGACCCTAGGTTTTCGGCATAAAAAAATAATTTTTAGTAAGAAATATGAATAATATATTTTTTTAATATTTTTATGATGTAAAATGAACGAATTTATTATTTATTTATAAAAATTTCATTTTTTAATTTTCCCGTAAAAATTATGAAAGGTCATCGTAGGATGACCCTAGGTTTTCGGCATAAAAAATTAATTATTCATCAGAAATATCAATAATATATTTTTTTAATATTTTTATGATGTAAAATGAACGAATTTATTATTTATTTTTAAAAATTTCATTTTTTAATTTTACCGTAAAAATTATGAAAGGTCATCGTAGGATGACCCTAGGTTTTCGGCATAAAAAAATAATTATTCATCAGAAATATCAATAATATATTTTTTTAATATTTTTATGTTGTAAAATGAACGAATTTATTATTTATTTTTTAAAATTTCATTTTTTAATTTTCCCGTAAAAATTATGAAAGGTCATCGTAGGATGACCCTAGGTTTTCGGCATATAAAATAATTTTTAGTAAGAAATATGAATAATATATTTTTTTAATATTTTTATGATGTAAAATGAACGAATTTATTATTTATTTTTAAAAATTTCATTTTTTAATTTTCCCGTAAAAATTATGAAAGGTCATCTTAGGATGACCCTAGGTTTTCGGCATAAAAAAATAATTATTCATCAGAAATATCAATAATATATTTTTTTAATATTTTTATGATGTAAAATGAACGAATTTATTATTTATTTTTAAAACATTTCATTTTTTAATTTTCCCGTAACAATTATGGAAGGTCATCGTAGGATGACCCTAGGTTTTCGGCATAAAAAATTATTTTTAGTAAGAAAAATGAATAATATATTTTTTTAATATTTTTATGATGTAAAATGAACGAATTTATTATTTATTTTTTAAAATTTCATTTTTTAATTTTCCCGTAAAAATTATGAAAGGTCATCATAGGATGACCATAGGTTTTCGGCATAAAAAATTAATTATTCATCAGAAATATCAATAATATATTTTTTTAATATTTTTATGATGTAAAATGAACGAATTTATTATTTATTTTTGAAAATTTCATTTTTTAATTTTCCCGTAAAAATTATGAAAGGTCATCTTAGGATGACCCTAGGTTTTCGGCATAAAAAAATAATTATTTATCAGAAATATCAATAATATATTTTTTTAATATTTTTATGATGTAAAATGAACGAATTTATTATTTATTTTTAAAACATTTCATTTTTTCATTTTCCCGTAAAAATTATGAAAGGTCATCGTAGGATGACCGTAGGTTTTCGGCATAAAAAAATAATTTTTAGTAAGAAATATGAATAATATATTTTTTTAATATTTTTATGATGTAAAATGAACGAATTTATTATTTATTTTTAAAAATTTCATTTTTTAATTTTCCCGTAAAAATTATGAAAGGTCATCTTAGGATGACCCTAGGTTTTCGGCATAAAAAAATAATTATTCATCAGAAATATCAATAATATATTTTTTTAATATTTTTATGATGTAAAATGAACGAACTTATTATTTATTTTTAAAACATTTCATTTTTTCATTTTCCCGTAAAAATTATGAAAGGTCATCTTAGGATGACCCTAGGTTTTCGGCAGAAAAAAATAATTTTTAGTAAGAAATATAAATAATATATTTTTTTAATATTTTTATGATGTAAAATGAACGAATTTATTAGTTATTTTTAAAAATTTCATTTTTAATTTTCCCGTAAAAATTATGAAAGGTCATCGTAAGATGACCCTAGGTTTTCGGCATAAAAAATTAATTATTCATCAGAAATATCAATAATATATTTTTTTAATATTTTTATGATGTAAAATGAACGAATTTATTATTTATTTTTAAAAATTTCATTTTTTAATTTTCCCGTAAAAATTATGAAAGGTCATCTTAGGATGACCCTAGGTTTTCGGCATAAAAAAATAATTTTTAGTAAGAAATATGAATAATATATTTTTTTAATATTTTTATGATGTAAAATGAACGAATTTATTATTTATTTTTAAAAATTTCATTTTTTAATTTTCCCGTAAAAATTATGAAAGGTCATCTTAGGATGACCCTAGGTTTTCGGCATAAAAAAATAATTATTCATCAGAAATATCAATAATATATTTTTTTAATATTTTTATGATGTAAAATGAACGAATTTATTATTTATTTTTAAAACATTTCATTTTTTAATTTTCCCGTAACAATTATGGAAGGTCATCGTAGGATGACCCTAGGTTTTCGGCATAAAAAATAATTTTTAGTAAGAAAAATGAATAATATATTTTTTTAATATTTTTATGATGTAAAATGAACGAATTTATTATTTATTTTTTATAATTTCATTTTTTAATTTTCCCGTAAAAATTATGAAAGGTCATCTTAGGATGACCCTAGGTTTTCGGCATAAAAAAATAATTATTCATCAGAAATATGAATAATATATTTTTTTAATATTTTTATGATGTAAAATGAACGAATTTATTATTTATTTTTAAAACATTTAATTTTTTAATTTTCCCGTAAAAATTATGAAAGGTCATCGTAGGATGACCCTAGGTTTTCGGCATAAAAAATTAATTATTCATCAGAAATATCAATAATATATTTTTTTAATATTTTTATGATGTAAAATGAACGAATTTATTATTTATTTTTAAAAATTTCATTTTTAATTTTCCCGTAAAAATTATGAAAGGTCATATTAGGATGACCCTAGGTTTTCGGCATAAAAAAATAATTATTCATCAGAAATATCAATAATATATTTTTTTAATATTTTTATGATGTAAAATGAACGAATTTATTATTTATTTTTAAAACATTTCATTTTTTCATTTTCCCGTAAAAATTATGAAAGGTCATCGTAGGATGACCCTAGGTTTTCGGCATAAAAAAATAATTTTTAGTTAGAAATATGAATAATATATTTTTTTAATATTTTTATGATGTAAAATGAACGAATTTATTATTTATTTTTAAAAATTTCATTTTTTAATTTTCCCGTAAAAATTATGAAAGGTCATCGTAGGATGACCCTAGGTTTTCAACATAAAAAATTAATTATTCATCAGAAATATCAATAATATATTTTTTTAATATTTTTATGTTGTAAAATGAACGAATTTATTATTTATTTTTTAAAATTTCATTTTTTAATTTTCCCGTAAGAATTATGAAAGGTCATCTTAGGATGACCCTAGGTTTTCGGCATAAAAAAATAATTTTTAGTAAGAAATATGAATAATATATTTTTTTAATATTTTTATGATGTAAAATGAACGAATTTATTATTTATTTATAAAAATTTCATTTTTTAATTTTCCCGTAAAAATTATGAAAGGTCATCGTAGGATGACCCTAGGTTTTCGGCATAAAAAATTAATTATTCATCAGAAATATCAATAATATATTTTTTTAATATTTTTATGATGTAAAATGAACGAATTTATTATTTATTTTTAAAAATTTCATTTTTTAATTTTACCGTAAAAATTATGAAAGGTCATCGTAGGATGACCCTAGGTTTTCGGCATAAAAAAATAATTATTCATCAGAAATATCAATAATATATTTTTTTAATATTTTTATGTTGTAAAATGAACGAATTTATTATTTATTTTTTAAAATTTCATTTTTTAATTTTCCCGTAAAAATTATGAAAGGTCATCGTAGGATGACCCTAGGTTTTCGGCATAAAAAATAATTTTTAGTAAGAAATATGAATAATATATTTTTTTAATATTTTTATGATGTAAAATGAACGAATTTATTATTTATTTTTAAAAATTTCATTTTTTAATTTTCCCGTAAAAATTATGAAAGGTCATCTTAGGATGACCCTAGGTTTTCGGCATAAAAAAATAATTATTCATCAGAAATATCAATAATATATTTTTTTAATATTTTTATGATGTAAAATGAACGAATTTATTATTTATTTTTAAAACATTTCATTTTTTAATTTTCCCGTAACAATTATGGAAGGTCATCGTAGGATGACCCTAGGTTTTCGGCATAAAAAATTATTTTTAGTAAGAAAAATGAATAATATATTTTTTTAATATTTTTATGATGTAAAATGAACGAATTTATTATTTATTTTTTAAAATTTCATTTTTTAATTTTCCCGTAAAAATTATGAAAGGTCATCATAGGATGACCATAGGTTTTCGGCATAAAAAATTAATTATTCATCAGAAATATCAATAATATATTTTTTTAATATTTTTATGATGTAAAATGAACGAATTTATTATTTATTTTTGAAAATTTCATTTTTTAATTTTCCCGTAAAAATTATGAAAGGTCATCTTAGGATGACCCTAGGTTTTCGGCATAAAAAAATAATTATTTATCAGAAATATCAATAATATATTTTTTTAATATTTTTATGATGTAAAATGAACGAATTTATTATTTATTTTTAAAACATTTCATTTTTTCATTTTCCCGTAAAAATTATGAAAGGTCATCGTAGGATGACCGTAGGTTTTCGGCATAAAAAAATAATTTTTAGTAAGAAATATGAATAATATATTTTTTTAATATTTTTATGATGTAAAATGAACGAATTTATTATTTATTTTTAAAAATTTCATTTTTTAATTTTCCCGTAAAAATTATGAAAGGTCATCTTAGGATGACCCTAGGTTTTCGGCATAAAAAAATAATTATTCATCAGAAATATCAATAATATATTTTTTTAATATTTTTATGATGTAAAATGAACGAACTTATTATTTATTTTTAAAACATTTCATTTTTTCATTTTCCCGTAAAAATTATGAAAGGTCATCTTAGGATGACCCTAGGTTTTCGGCAGAAAAAAATAATTTTTAGTAAGAAATATAAATAATATATTTTTTTAATATTTTTATGATGTAAAATGAACGAATTTATTAGTTATTTTTAAAAATTTCATTTTTAATTTTCCCGTAAAAATTATGAAAGGTCATCGTAAGATGACCCTAGGTTTTCGGCATAAAAAATTAATTATTCATCAGAAATATCAATAATATATTTTTTTAATATTTTTATGATGTAAAATGAACGAATTTATTATTTATTTTTAAAAATTTCATTTTTTAATTTTCCCGTAAAAATTATGAAAGGTCATCTTAGGATGACCCTAGGTTTTCGGCATAAAAAAATAATTTTTAGTAAGAAATATGAATAATATATTTTTTTAATATTTTTATGATGTAAAATGAACGAATTTATTATTTATTTTTAAAAATTTCATTTTTTAATTTTCCCGTAAAAATTATGAAAGGTCATCTTAGGATGACCCTAGGTTTTCGGCATAAAAAAATAATTATTCATCAGAAATATCAATAATATATTTTTTTAATATTTTTATGATGTAAAATGAACGAATTTATTATTTATTTTTAAAACATTTCATTTTTTAATTTTCCCGTAACAATTATGGAAGGTCATCGTAGGATGACCCTAGGTTTTCGGCATAAAAAATAATTTTTAGTAAGAAAAATGAATAATATATTTTTTTAATATTTTTATGATGTAAAATGAACGAATTTATTATTTATTTTTTATAATTTCATTTTTTAATTTTCCCGTAAAAATTATGAAAGGTCATCTTAGGATGACCCTAGGTTTTCGGCATAAAAAAATAATTATTCATCAGAAATATGAATAATATATTTTTTTAATATTTTTATGATGTAAAATGAACGAATTTATTATTTATTTTTAAAACATTTAATTTTTTAATTTTCCCGTAAAAATTATGAAAGGTCATCGTAGGATGACCCTAGGTTTTCGGCATAAAAAATTAATTATTCATCAGAAATATCAATAATATATTTTTTTAATATTTTTATGATGTAAAATGAACGAATTTATTATTTATTTTTAAAAATTTCATTTTTAATTTTCCCGTAAAAATTATGAAAGGTCATATTAGGATGACCCTAGGTTTTCGGCATAAAAAAATAATTATTCATCAGAAATATCAATAATATATTTTTTTAATATTTTTATGATGTAAAATGAACGAATTTATTATTTATTTTTAAAACATTTCATTTTTTCATTTTCCCGTAAAAATTATGAAAGGTCATCGTAGGATGACCCTAGGTTTTCGGCATAAAAAAATAATTTTTAGTTAGAAATATGAATAATATATTTTTTTAATATTTTTATGATGTAAAATGAACGAATTTATTATTTATTTTTAAAAATTTCATTTTTTAATTTTCCCGTAAAAATTATGAAAGGTCATCGTAGGATGACCCTAGGTTTTCAACATAAAAAATTAATTATTCATCAGAAATATCAATAATATATTTTTTTAATATTTTTATGTTGTAAAATGAACGAATTTATTATTTATTTTTTAAAATTTCATTTTTTAATTTTCCCGTAAGAATTATGAAAGGTCATCTTAGGATGACCCTAGGTTTTCGGCATAAAAAAATAATTTTTAGTAAGAAATATGAATAATATATTTTTTTAATATTTTTATGATGTAAAATGAACGAATTTATTATTTATTTATAAAAATTTCATTTTTTAATTTTCCCGTAAAAATTATGAAAGGTCATCGTAGGATGACCCTAGGTTTTCGGCATAAAAAATTAATTATTCATCAGAAATATCAATAATATATTTTTTTAATATTTTTATGATGTAAAATGAACGAATTTATTATTTATTTTTAAAAATTTCATTTTTTAATTTTACCGTAAAAATTATGAAAGGTCATCGTAGGATGACCCTAGGTTTTCGGCATAAAAAAATAATTATTCATCAGAAATATCAATAATATATTTTTTTAATATTTTTATGTTGTAAAATGAACGAATTTATTATTTATTTTTTAAAATTTCATTTTTTAATTTTCCCGTAAAAATTATGAAAGGTCATCGTAGGATGACCCTAGGTTTTCGGCATAAAAAATAATTTTTAGTAAGAAATATGAATAATATATTTTTTTAATATTTTTATGATGTAAAATGAACGAATTTATTATTTATTTTTAAAAATTTCATTTTTTAATTTTCCCGTAAAAATTATGAAAGGTCATCTTAGGATGACCCTAGGTTTTCGGCATAAAAAAATAATTATTCATCAGAAATATCAATAATATATTTTTTTAATATTTTTATGATGTAAAATGAACGAATTTATTATTTATTTTTAAAACATTTCATTTTTGAATTTTCCCGTAACAATTATGGAAGGTCATCGTAGGATGACCCTAGGTTTTCGGCATAAAAAATAATTTTTAGTAAGAAATATGAATAATATATTTTTTTAATATTTTTATGATGTAAAATGAACGAATTTATTATTTATTTTTAAAAATTTCATTTTTTAATTTTCCCGTAAAAATTATGAAAGGTCATCTTAGGATGACCCTAGGTTTTCGGCATAAAAAAATAATTATTCATCAGAAATATCAATAATATATTTTTTTAATATTTTTATGATGTAAAATGAACGAATTTATTATTTATTTTTAAAACATTTCATTTTTGAATTTTCCCGTAACAATTATGGAAGGTCATCGTAGGATGACCCTAGGTTTTCGGCATAAAAAATTATTTTTAGTAAGAAAAATGAATAATATATTTTTTTAATATTTTTATGATGTAAAATGAACGAATTTATTATTTATTTTTTAAAATTTCATTTTTTAATTTTCCCGTAAAAATTATGAAAGGTCATCTTAGGATGACCCTAGGTTTTCGGCATAAAAAAATAATTATTCATCAGAAATATGAATAATATATTTTTTTAATATTTTTATGATGTAAAATGAACGAATTTATTATTTATTTTTAAAACATTTCATTTTTTAATTTTTCTGTAAAAATTATGAAAGGTCATCGTAGGATGACCATAGGTTTTCGGCATAAAAAATTAATTATTCATCAGAAATATCAATAATATATTTTTTTAATATTTTTATGATGTAAAATGAACGAATTTATTATTTATTTTTGAAAATTTCATTTTTTAATTTTCCCGTAAAAATTATGAAAGGTCATCTTAGGATGACCCTAGGTTTTCGGCATAAAAAAATAATTATTTATCAGAAATATCAATAATATATTTTTTTAATATTTTTATGATGTAAAATGAACGAATTTATTATTTATTTTTAAAACATTTCATTTTTTCATTTTCCCGTAAAAATTATGAAAGGTCATCGTAGGATGACCGTAGGTTTTCGGCATAAAAAAATAATTTTTAGTAAGAAATATGAATAATATATTTTTTTAATATTTTTATGATGTAAAATGAACGAATTTATTATTTATTTTTAAAAATTTCATTTTTTAATTTTCCCGTAAAAATTATGAAAGGTCATCTTAGGATGACCCTAGGTTTTCGGCATAAAAAAATAATTATTCATCAGAAATATCAATAATATATTTTTTTAATATTTTTATGATGTAAAATGAACGAATTTATTATTTATTTTTAAAACATTTCATTTTTTCATTTTCCCGTAAAAATTATGAAAGGTCATCTTAGGATGACCCTAGGTTTTCGGCATAAAAAAATAATTTTTAGTAAGAAATATGAATAATATATTTTTTTAATATTTTTATGATGTAAAATGAACGAATTTATTAGTTATTTTTAAAAATTTCATTTTTAATTTTCCCGTAAAAATTATGAAAGGTCATCGTAAGATGACCCTAGGTTTTCGGCATAAAAAATTAATTATTCATCAGAAATATCAATAATATATTTTTTTAATATTTTTATGATGTAAAATGAACGAATTTATTATTTATTTTTAAAAATTTCATTTTTTAATTTTCCCGTAAAAATTATGAAAGGTCATCTTAGGATGACCCTAGGTTTTCGGCATAAAAAAATAATTATTCATCAGAACTATCAATAATATATTTTTTTAATATTTTTATGATGTAAAATGAACGAATTTATTATTTATTTTTAAAACATTTCATTTTTTAATTTTCCCGTAACAATTATGGAAGGTCATCGTAGGATGACCCTAGGTTTTCGGCATAAAAAATTATTTTTAGTAAGAAAAATGAATAATATATTTTTTTAATATTTTTATGATGTAAAATGAACGAATTTATTATTTATTTTTTAAAATTTCATTTTTTAATTTTCCCGTAAAAATTATGAAAGGTCATCTTAGGATGACCCTAGGTTTTCGGCATAAAAAAATAATTATTCATCAGAAATATGAATAATATATTTTTTTAATATTTTTATGATGTAAAATGAACGAATTTATTATTTATTTTTAAAACATTTCATTTTTTAATTTTCCCGTAAAAATTATGAAAGGTCATCTTAGGATGACCCTAGGTTTTCGGCATAAAAAAATAATTATTCATCAGAAATATCAATAATATATTTTTTTAATATTTTTATGATGTAAAATGAACGAATTTATTATTTATTTTTAAAAATTTCATTTTTTAATTTTCCCGTAAAAATTATGAAAGGTCATCTTAGGATGACCCTAGGTTTTCGGCATAAAAAAATAATTATTCATCAGAAATATGAATAATATATTTTTTTAATATTTTTATGATGTAAAATGAACGAATTTATTATATATTTTTTAAAATTTCATTTTTTAATTTTCCCGTAAAAATTATGAAAGGTCATCGTAGGATGACCATAGGTTTTCGGCATAAAAAATTAATTATTCATCAGAAATATCAATAATATATTTTTTTAATATTTTTATGATGTAAAATGAACGAATTTATTATTTATTTTTAAAACATTTCATTTTTTAATTTTCCCGTAACAATTATGGAAGGTCATCGTAGGATGACCCTAGGTTTTCGGCATATAAAATTATTTTTAGTAAGAAAAATGAATAATATATTTTTTTAATATTTTTATGATGTAAAATGAACGAATTTATTATTTATTTTTTAAAATTTCATTTTTTAATTTTCCCGTAAAAATTATGAAAGGTCATCTTAGGATGACCCTAGGTTTTCGGCATAAAAAATAATTTTTAGTAAGAAAAATGAATAATATATTTTTTTAATATTTTTATGATGTAAAATGAACGAATTTATTATTTATTTTTTATAATTTCATTTTTTAATTTTCCCGTAAAAATTATGAAAGGTCATCTTAGGATGACCCTAGGTTTTCGGCATAAAAAAATAATTATTCATCAGAAATATGAATAATATATTTTTTTAATATTTTTATGATGTAAAATGAACGAATTTATTATTTATTTTTAAAACATTTAATTTTTTAATTTTCCCGTAAAAATTATGAAAGGTCATCGTAGGATGACCCTAGGTTTTCGGCATAAAAAAATAATTATTCATCAGAAATATCAATAATATATTTTTTTAATATTTTTATGTTGTAAAATGAACGAATTTATTATTTATTTTTTAAAATTTCATTTTTTAATTTTCCCGTAAAAATTATGAAAGGTCATCGTAGGATGACCCTAGGTTTTCGGCATAAAAAATAATTTTTAGTAAGAAATATGAATAATATATTTTTTTAATATTTTTATGATGTAAAATGAACGAATTTATTATTTATTTTTAAAAATTTCATTTTTTAATTTTCCCGTAAAAATTATGAAAGGTCATCTTAGGATGACCCTAGGTTTTCGGCATAAAAAAATAATTATTCATCAGAAATATCAATAATATATTTTTTTAATATTTTTATGATGTAAAATGAACGAATTTATTATTTATTTTTAAAACATTTCATTTTTTAATTTTCCCGTAAAAATTATGAAAGGTCATCGTAGGATGACCCTAGGTTTTCGGCATAAAAAAATAATTTTTAGTAAGAAATATGAATAATATATTTTTTTAATACTTTTATGATGTAAAATGAACGAATTTATTATTTATTTTTAAAAATTTCATTTTTTAATTTTCCCGTAAAAATTATGAAAGGTCATCTTAGGATGACCCTAGGTTTTCGGCATAAAAAAATAATTATTCATCAGAAATATCAATAATATATTTTTTTAATATTTTTATGATGTAAAATGAACGAATTTATTATTTATTTTTAAAACATTTCATTTTTTAATTTTCCCGTAACAATTATGGAAGGTCATCGTAGGATGACACTAGGTTTTCGGCATAAAAAATAATTTTTAGTAAGAAAAATGAATAATATATTTTTTTAATATTTTTATGATGTAAAATGAACGAATTTATTATTTATTTTTTATAATTTCATTTTTTAATTTTCCCGTAAAAATTATGAAAGGTCATCTTAGGATGACCCTAGGTTTTCGGCATAAAAAAATAATTATTCATCAGAAATATCAATAATATATTTTTTTAATATTTTTATGATGTAAAATGAACGAATTTATTATTTATTTTTAAAAATTTCATTTTTTAATTTTACCGTAAAAATTATGAAAGGTCATCTTAGGATGACCCTAGGTTTTCGGCATAAAAAAATAATTATTCATCAGAAATATCAATAATATATTTTTTTAATATTTTTATGTTGTAAAATGAACGAATTTATTATTTATTTTTTAAAATTTCATTTTTTAATTTTCCCGTAAAAATTATGAAAGGTCATCGTAGGATGACCCTAGGTTTTCGGCATAAAAAATAATTTTTAGTAAGAAATATGAATAATATATTTTTTTAATATTTTTATGATGTAAAATGAACGAATTTATTATTTATTTTTTAAAATTTCATTTTTTAATTTTCCCGTAAAAATTATGAAAGGTCATCTTAGGATGACCCTAGGTTTTCGGCATAAAAAAATAATTATTCATCAGAAATATGAATAATATATTTTTTTAAAATTTTTATGATGTAAAATGAACGAATTTATTATTTATTTTTAAAACATTTCATTTTTTCATTTTCCCGTAAAAATTATGAAAGGTCATCGTAGGATGACCCTAGGTTTTCGGCATAAAAAAATAATTATTCATCAGAAATATCAATAATATATTTTTTTAATATTTTTATGATGTAAAATGAACGAATTTATTATTTATTTTTAAAACATTTCATTTTTTCATTTTCCCGTAAAAATTATGAAAGGTCATCGTAGGATGACCCTAGGTTTTCGGCATAAAAAAATAATTTTTAGTTAGAAATATGAATAATATATTTTTTTAATATTTTTATGATGTAAAATGAACGAATTTATTATTTATTTTTAAAAATTTCATTTTTTAATTTTCCCGTAAAAATTATGAAAGGTCATCGTAGGATGACCCTAGGTTTTCAACATAAAAAATTAATTATTCATCAGAAATATCAATAATATATTTTTTTAATATTTTTATGTTGTAAAATGAACGAATTTATTATTTATTTTTTAAAATTTCATTTTTTAATTTTCCCGTAAGAATTATGAAAGGTCATCTTAGGATGACCCTAGGTTTTCGGCATAAAAAAATAATTTTTAGTAAGAAATATGAATAATATATTTTTTTAATATTTTTATGATGTAAAATGAACGAATTTATTATTTATTTATAAAAATTTCATTTTTTAATTTTCCCGTAAAAATTATGAAAGGTCATCGTAGGATGACCCTAGGTTTTCGGCATAAAAAATTAATTATTCATCAGAAATATCAATAATATATTTTTTTAATACTTTTATGATGTAAAATGAACGAATTTATTATTTATTTTTAAAAATTTCATTTTTTAATTTTACCGTAAAAATTATGAAAGGTCATCGTAGGATGACCCTAGGTTTTCGGCATAAAAAAATAATTATTCATCAGAAATATCAATAATATATTTTTTTAATATTTTTATGTTGTAAAATGAACGAATTTATTATTTATTTTTTAAAATTTCATTTTTTAATTTTCCCGTAAAAATTATGAAAGGTCATCGTAGGATGACCCTAGGTTTTCAGCATAAAAAATAATTTTTAGTAAGAAATATGAATAATATATTTTTTTAATATTTTTATGATGTAAAATGAACGAATTTATTATTTATTTTTAAAAATTTCATTTTTTAATTTTCCCGTAAAAATTATGAAAGGTCATCTTAGGATGACCCTAGGTTTTCGGCATAAAAAAATAATTATTCATCAGAAATATCAATAATATATTTTTTTAATATTTTTATGATGTAAAATGAACGAACTTATTATTTATTTTTAAAACATTTCATTTTTTCATTTTCCCGTAAAAATTATGAAAGGTCATCTTAGGATGACCCTAGGTTTTCGGCAGAAAAAAATAATTTTTAGTAAGAAATATAAATAATATATTTTTTTAATATTTTTATGATGTAAAATGAACGAATTTATTAGTTATTTTTAAAAATTTCATTTTTAATTTTCCCGTAAAAATTATGAAAGGTCATCGTAAGATGACCCTAGGTTTTCGGCATAAAAAATTAATTATTCATCAGAAATATCAATAATATATTTTTTTAATATTTTTATGATGTAAAATGAACGAATTTATTATTTATTTTTAAAAATTTCATTTTTTAATTTTCCCGTAAAAATTATGAAAGGTCATCTTAGGATGACCCTAGGTTTTCGGCATAAAAAAATAATTATTCATCAGAAATATCAATAATATATTTTTTTAATATTTTTATGATGTAAAATGAACGAATTTATTATTTATTTTTAAAACATTTCATTTTTTAATTTTCCCGTAACAATTATGGAAGGTCATCGTAGGATGACCCTAGGTTTTCGGCATAAAAAATAATTTTTAGTAAGAAAAATGAATAATATATTTTTTTAATATTTTTATGATGTAAAATGAACGAATTTATTATTTATTTTTTATAATTTCATTTTTTAATTTTCCCGTAAAAATTATGAAAGGTCATCTTAGGATGACCCTAGGTTTTCGGCATAAAAAAATAATTATTCATCAGAAATATGAATAATATATTTTTTTAATATTTTTATGATGTAAAATGAACGAATTTATTATTTATTTTTAAAACATTTAATTTTTTAATTTTCCCGTAAAAATTATGAAAGGTCATCGTAGGATGACCCTAGGTTTTCGGCATAAAAAATTAATTATTCATCAGAAATATCAATAATATATTTTTTTAATATTTTTATGATGTAAAATGAACGAATTTATTATTTATTTTTAAAAATTTCATTTTTAATTTTCCCGTAAAAATTATGAAAGGTCATATTAGGATGACCCTAGGTTTTCGGCATAAAAAAATAATTATTCATCAGAAATATCAATAATATATTTTTTTAATATTTTTATGATGTAAAATGAACGAATTTATTATTTATTTTTAAAACATTTCATTTTTTCATTTTCCCGTAAAAATTATGAAAGGTCATCGTAGGATGACCCTAGGTTTTCGGCATAAAAAAATAATTTTTAGTAAGAAATATGAATAATATATTTTTTTAATATTTTTATGATGTAAAATGAACGAATTTATTATTTATTTATAAAAATTTCATTTTTTAATTTTCCCGTAAAAATTATGAAAGGTCATCGTAGGATGACCCTAGGTTTTCGGCATAAAAAATTAATTATTCATCAGAAATATCAATAATATATTTTTTTAATATTTTTATGATGTAAAATGAACGAATTTATTATTTATTTTTAAAAATTTCATTTTTTAATTTTACCGTAAAAATTATGAAAGGTCATCGTAGGATGACCCTAGGTTTTCGGCATAAAAAAATAATTATTCATCAGAAATATCAATAATATATTTTTTTAATATTTTTATGTTGTAAAATGAACGAATTTATTATTTATTTTTTAAAATTTCATTTTTTAATTTTCCCGTAAAAATTATGAAAGGTCATCGTAGGATGACCCTAGGTTTTCGGCATAAAAAATAATTTTTAGTAAGAAATATGAATAATATATTTTTTTAATATTTTTATGATGTAAAATGAACGAATTTATTATTTATTTTTAAAAATTTCATTTTTTAATTTTCCCGTAAAAATTATGAAAGGTCATCTTAGGATGACCCTAGGTTTTCGGCATAAAAAAATAATTATTCATCAGAAATATCAATAATATATTTTTTTAATATTTTTATGATGTAAAATGAACGAATTTATTATTTATTTTTAAAACATTTCATTTTTGAATTTTCCCGTAACAATTATGGAAGGTCATCGTAGGATGACCCTAGGTTTTCGGCATAAAAAATTATTTTTAGTATGAAAAATGAATAATATATTTTTTTAATATTTTTATGATGTAAAATGAACGAATTTATTATTTATTTTTTAAAATTTCATTTTTTAATTTTCCCGTAAAAATTATGAAAGGTCATCTTAGGATGACCCTAGGTTTTCGGCATAAAAAAATAATTATTCATCAGAAATATGAATAATATATTTTTTTAATATTTTTATGATGTAAAATGAACGAATTTATTATTTATTTTTAAAACATTTCATTTTTTAATTTTTCTGTAAAAATTATGAAAGGTCATCGTAGGATGACCATAGGTTTTCGGCATAAAAAATTAATTATTCATCAGAAATATCAATAATATATTTTTTTAATATTTTTATGATGTAAAATGAACGAATTTATTATTTATTTTTGAAAATTTCATTTTTTAATTTTCCCGTAAAAATTATGAAAGGTCATCTTAGGATGACCCTAGGTTTTCGGCATAAAAAAATAATTATTTATCAGAAATATCAATAATATATTTTTTTAATATTTTTATGATGTAAAATGAACGAATTTATTATTTATTTTTAAAACATTTCATTTTTTCATTTTCCCGTAAAAATTATGAAAGGTCATCGTAGGATGACCGTAGGTTTTCGGCATAAAAAAATAATTTTTAGTAAGAAATATGAATAATATATTTTTTTAATATTTTTATGATGTAAAATGAACGAATTTATTATTTATTTTTAAAAATTTCATTTTTTAATTTTCCCGTAAAAATTATGAAAGGTCATCTTAGGATGACCCTAGGTTTTCGGCATAAAAAAATAATTATTCATCAGAAATATCAATAATATATTTTTTTAATATTTTTATGATGTAAAATGAACGAATTTATTATTTATTTTTAAAACATTTCATTTTTTCATTTTCCCGTAAAAATTATGAAAGGTCATCTTAGGATGACCCTAGGTTTTCGGCATAAAAAAATAATTTTTAGTAAGAAATATGAATAATATATTTTTTTAATATTTTTATGATGTAAAATGAACGAATTTATTAGTTATTTTTAAAAATTTCATTTTTAATTTTCCCGTAAAAATTATGAAAGGTCATCGTAAGATGACCCTAGGTTTTCGGCATAAAAAATTAATTATTCATCAGAAATATCAATAATATATTTTTTTAATATTTTTATGATGTAAAATGAACGAATTTATTATTTATTTTTAAAAATTTCATTTTTTAATTTTCCCGTAAAAATTATGAAAGGTCATCTTAGGATGACCCTAGGTTTTCGGCATAAAAAAATAATTATTCATCAGAACTATCAATAATATATTTTTTTAATATTTTTATGATGTAAAATGAACGAATTTATTATTTATTTTTAAAACATTTCATTTTTAATTTTCCCGTAACAATTATGGAAGGTCATCGTAGGATGACCCTAGGTTTTCGGCATAAAAAATTATTTTTAGTAAGAAAAATGAATAATATATTTTTTTAATATTTTTATGATGTAAAATGAACGAATTTATTATTTATTTTTTAAAATTTCATTTTTTAATTTTCCCGTAAAAATTATGAAAGGTCATCTTAGGATGACCCTAGGTTTTCGGCATAAAAAAATAATTATTCATCAGAAATATGAATAATATATTTTTTTAATATTTTTATGATGTAAAATGAACGAATTTATTATTTATTTTTAAAACATTTCATTTTTTAATTTTCCCGTAAAAATTATGAAAGGTCATCTTAGGATGACCCTAGGTTTTCGGCATAAAAAAATAATTATTCATCAGAAATATCAATAATATATTTTTTTAATATTTTTATGATGTAAAATGAACGAATTTATTATTTATTTTTAAAAATTTCATTTTTTAATTTTCCCGTAAAAATTATGAAAGGTCATCTTAGGATGACCCTAGGTTTTCGGCATAAAAAAATAATTATTCATCAGAAATATGAATAATATATTTTTTTAATATTTTTATGATGTAAAATGAACGAATTTATTATATATTTTTTAAAATTTCATTTTTTAATTTTCCCGTAAAAATTATGAAAGGTCATCGTAGGATGACCATAGGTTTTCGGCATAAAAAATTAATTATTCATCAGAAATATCAATAATATATTTTTTTAATATTTTTATGATGTAAAATGAACGAATTTATTATTTATTTTTAAAACATTTCATTTTTTAATTTTCCCGTAACAATTATGGAAGGTCATCGTAGGATGACCCTAGGTTTTCGGCATATAAAATTATTTTTAGTAAGAAAAATGAATAATATATTTTTTTAATATTTTTATGATGTAAAATGAACGAATTTATTATTTATTTTTTAAAATTTCATTTTTTAATTTTCCCGTAAAAATTATGAAAGGTCATCTTAGGATGACCCTAGGTTTTCGGCATAAAAAATAATTTTTAGTAAGAAAAATGAATAATATATTTTTTTAATATTTTTATGATGTAAAATGAACGAATTTATTATTTATTTTTTATAATTTCATTTTTTAATTTTCCCGTAAAAATTATGAAAGGTCATCTTAGGATGACCCTAGGTTTTCGGCATAAAAAAATAATTATTCATCAGAAATATGAATAATATATTTTTTTAATATTTTTATGATGTAAAATGAACGAATTTATTATTTATTTTTAAAACATTTAATTTTTTAATTTTCCCGTAAAAATTATGAAAGGTCATCGTAGGATGACCCTAGGTTTTCGGCATAAAAAAATAATTATTCATCAGAAATATCAATAATATATTTTTTTAATATTTTTATGTTGTAAAATGAACGAATTTATTATTTATTTTTTAAAATTTCATTTTTTAATTTTCCCGTAAAAATTATGAAAGGTCATCGTAGGATGACCCTAGGTTTTCGGCATAAAAAATAATTTTTAGTAAGAAATATGAATAATATATTTTTTTAATATTTTTATGATGTAAAATGAACGAATTTATTATTTATTTTTAAAAATTTCATTTTTTAATTTTCCCGTAAAAATTATGAAAGGTCATCTTAGGATGACCCTAGGTTTTCGGCATAAAAAAATAATTATTCATCAGAAATATCAATAATATATTTTTTTAATATTTTTATGATGTAAAATGAACGAATTTATTATTTATTTTTAAAACATTTCATTTTTTAATTTTCCCGTAAAAATTATGAAAGGTCATCGTAGGATGACCCTAGGTTTTCGGCATAAAAAAATAATTTTTAGTAAGAAATATGAATAATATATTTTTTTAATACTTTTATGATGTAAAATGAACGAATTTATTATTTATTTTTAAAAATTTCATTTTTTAATTTTCCCGTAAAAATTATGAAAGGTCATCTTAGGATGACCCTAGGTTTTCGGCATAAAAAAATAATTATTCATCAGAAATATCAATAATATATTTTTTTAATATTTTTATGATGTAAAATGAACGAATTTATTATTTATTTTTAAAACATTTCATTTTTTAATTTTCCCGTAACAATTATGGAAGGTCATCGTAGGATGACACTAGGTTTTCGGCATAAAAAATAATTTTTAGTAAGAAAAATGAATAATATATTTTTTTAATATTTTTATGATGTAAAATGAACGAATTTATTATTTATTTTTTATAATTTCATTTTTTAATTTTCCCGTAAAAATTATGAAAGGTCATCTTAGGATGACCCTAGGTTTTCGGCATAAAAAAATAATTATTCATCAGAAATATCAATAATATATTTTTTTAATATTTTTATGATGTAAAATGAACGAATTTATTATTTATTTTTAAAAATTTCATTTTTTAATTTTACCGTAAAAATTATGAAAGGTCATCTTAGGATGACCCTAGGTTTTCGGCATAAAAAAATAATTATTCATCAGAAATATCAATAATATATTTTTTTAATATTTTTATGTTGTAAAATGAACGAATTTATTATTTATTTTTTAAAATTTCATTTTTTAATTTTCCCGTAAAAATTATGAAAGGTCATCGTAGGATGACCCTAGGTTTTCGGCATAAAAAATAATTTTTAGTAAGAAATATGAATAATATATTTTTTTAATATTTTTATGATGTAAAATGAACGAATTTATTATTTATTTTTTAAAATTTCATTTTTTAATTTTCCCGTAAAAATTATGAAAGGTCATCTTAGGATGACCCTAGGTTTTCGGCATAAAAAAATAATTATTCATCAGAAATATGAATAATATATTTTTTTAAAATTTTTATGATGTAAAATGAACGAATTTATTATTTATTTTTAAAACATTTCATTTTTTCATTTTCCCGTAAAAATTATGAAAGGTCATCGTAGGATGACCCTAGGTTTTCGGCATAAAAAAATAATTATTCATCAGAAATATCAATAATATATTTTTTTAATATTTTTATGATGTAAAATGAACGAATTTATTATTTATTTTTAAAACATTTCATTTTTTCATTTTCCCGTAAAAATTATGAAAGGTCATCGTAGGATGACCCTAGGTTTTCGGCATAAAAAAATAATTTTTAGTTAGAAATATGAATAATATATTTTTTTAATATTTTTATGATGTAAAATGAACGAATTTATTATTTATTTTTAAAAATTTCATTTTTTAATTTTCCCGTAAAAATTATGAAAAGTCATCGTAGGATGACCCTAGGTTTTCAACATAAAAAATTAATTATTCATCAGAAATATCAATAATATATTTTTTTAATATTTTTATGTTGTAAAATGAACGAATTTATTATTTATTTTTTAAAATTTCATTTTTTAATTTTCCCGTAAGAATTATGAAAGGTCATCTTAGGATGACCCTAGGTTTTCGGCATAAAAAAATAATTTTTAGTAAGAAATATGAATAATATATTTTTTTAATATTTTTATGATGTAAAATGAACGAATTTATTATTTATTTATAAAAATTTCATTTTTTAATTTTCCCGTAAAAATTATGAAAGGTCATCGTAGGATGACCCTAGGTTTTCGGCATAAAAAATTAATTATTCATCAGAAATATCAATAATATATTTTTTTAATACTTTTATGATGTAAAATGAACGAATTTATTATTTATTTTTAAAAATTTCATTTTTTAATTTTACCGTAAAAATTATGAAAGGTCATCGTAGGATGACCCTAGGTTTTCGGCATAAAAAAATAATTATTCATCAGAAATATCAATAATATATTTTTTTAATATTTTTATGTTGTAAAATGAACGAATTTATTATTTATTTTTTAAAATTTCATTTTTTAATTTTCCCGTAAAAATTATGAAAGGTCATCGTAGGATGACCCTAGGTTTTCGGCATAAAAAATAATTTTTAGTAAGAAATATGAATAATATATTTTTTTAATATTTTTATGATGTAAAATGAACGAATTTATTATTTATTTTTAAAAATTTCATTTTTTAATTTTCCCGTAAAAATTATGAAAGGTCATCTTAGGATGACCCTAGGTTTTCGGCATAAAAAAATAATTATTCATCAGAAATATCAATAATATATTTTTTTAATATTTTTATGATGTAAAATGAACGAATTTATTATTTATTTTTAAAACATTTCATTTTTTAATTTTCCCGTAACAATTATGGAAGGTCATCGTAGGATGACCCTAGGTTTTCGGCATAAAAAATTATTTTTAGTAAGAAAAATGAATAATATATTTTTTTAATATTTTTATGATGTAAAATGAACGAATTTATTATTTATTTTTTAAAATTTCATTTTTTAATTTTCCCGTAAAAATTATGAAAGGTCATCTTAGGATGACCCTAGGTTTTCGGCATAAAAAAATAATTATTCATCAGAAATATGAATAATATATTTTTTTAATATTTTTATGATGTAAAATGAACGAATTTATTATTTATTTTTAAAACATTTCATTTTTTAATTTTTCTGTAAAAATTATGAAAGGTCATCGTAGGATGACCATAGGTTTTCGGCATAAAAAATTAATTATTCATCAGAAATATCAATAATATATTTTTTTAATATTTTTATGATGTAAAATGAACGAATTTATTATTTATTTTTGAAAATTTCATTTTTTAATTTTCCCGTAAAAATTATGAAAGGTCATCTTAGGATGACCCTAGGTTTTCGGCATAAAAAAATAATTATTTATCAGAAATATCAATAATATATTTTTTTAATATTTTTATGATGTAAAATGAACGAATTTATTATTTATTTTTAAAACATTTCATTTTTTCATTTTCCCGTAAAAATTATGAAAGGTCATCGTAGGATGACCGTAGGTTTTCGGCATAAAAAAATAATTTTTAGTAAGAAATATGAATAATATATTTTTTTAATATTTTTATGATGTAAAATGAACGAATTTATTATTTATTTTTAAAAATTTCATTTTTTAATTTTCCCGTAAAAATTATGAAAGGTCATCTTAGGATGACCCTAGGTTTTCGGCATAAAAAAATAATTTTTAGTAAGAAATATGAATAATATATTTTTTTAATATTTTTATGATGTAAAATGAACGAATTTATTAGTTATTTTTAAAAATTTCATTTTTAATTTTCCCGTAAAAATTATGAAAGGTCATCGTAAGATGACCCTAGGTTTTCGGCATAAAAAATTAATTATTCATCAGAAATATCAATAATATATTTTTTTAATATTTTTATGATGTAAAATGAACGAATTTATTATTTATTTTTAAAAATTTCATTTTTTAATTTTCCCGTGAAAATTATGAAAGGTCATCTTAGGATGACCCTAGGTTTTCGGCATAAAAAAATAATTATTCATCAGAAATATCAATAATATATTTTTTTAATATTTTTATGATGTAAAATGAACGAATTTATTATTTATTTTTAAAACATTTCATTTTTTAATTTTCCCGTAACAATTATGGAAGGTCATCGTAGGATGACCCTAGGTTTTCGGCATAAAAAATTATTTTTAGTAAGAAAAATGAATAATATATTTTTTTAATATTTTTATGATGTAAAATGAACGAATTTATTATTTATTTTTTAAAATTTCATTTTTTAATTTTCCCGTAAAAATTATGAAAGGTCATCTTAGGATGACCCTAGGTTTTCGGCATAAAAAAATAATTATTCATCAGAAATATGAATAATATATTTTTTTAATATTTTTATGATGTAAAATGAACGAATTTATTATTTATTTTTAAAACATTTCATTTTTTAATTTTCCCGTAAAAATTATGAAAGGTCATCTTAGGATGACCCTAGGTTTTCGGCATAAAAAAATAATTATTCATCAGAAATATCAATAATATATTTTTTTAATATTTTTATGATGTAAAATGAACGAATTTATTATTTATTTTTAAAACATTTCATTTTTTCATTTTCCCGTAAAAATTATGAAAGGTCATCTTAGGATGACCCTAGGTTTTCGGCATAAAAAAATAATTTTTAGTAAGAAATATGAATAATATATTTTTTTAATATTTTTATGATGTAAAATGAACGAATTTATTAGTTATTTTTAAAAATTTCATTTTTAATTTTCCCGTAAAAATTATGAAAGGTCATCGTAAGATGACCCTAGGTTTTCGGCATAAAAAATTAATTATTCATCAGAAATATCAATAATATATTTTTTTAATATTTTTATGATGTAAAATGAACGAATTTATTATTTATTTTTAAAAATTTCATTTTTTAATTTTCCCGTAAAAATTATGAAAGGTCATCTTAGGATGACCCTAGGTTTTCGGCATAAAAAAATAATTATTCATCAGAAATATCAATAATATATTTTTTTAATATTTTTATGATGTAAAATGAACGAATTTATTATTTATTTTTAAAACATTTCATTTTATAATTTTCCCGTAACAATTATGGAAGGTCATCGTAGGATGACCCTAGGTTTTCGGCATAAAAAATTATTTTTAGTAAGAAAAATGAATAATATATTTTTTTAATATTTTTATGATGTAAAATGAACGAATTTATTATTTATTTTTTAAAATTTCATTTTTTAATTTTCCCGTAAAAATTATGAAAGGTCATCTTAGGATGACCCTAGGTTTTCGGCATAAAAAAATAATTATTCATCAGAAATATGAATAATATATTTTTTTAATATTTTTATGATGTAAAATGAACGAATTTATTATTTATTTTTAAAACATTTCATTTTTTAATTTTCCCGTAAAAATTATGAAAGGTCATCTTAGGATGACCCTAGGTTTTCGGCATAAAAAAATAATTATTCATCAGAAATATCAATAATATATTTTTTTAATATTTTTATGATGTAAAATGAACGAATTTATTATTTATTTTTAAAAATTTCATTTTTTAATTTTCCCGTAAAAATTATGAAAGGTCATCTTAGGATGACCCTAGGTTTTCGGCATAAAAAAATAATTATTCATCAGAAATATGAATAATATATTTTTTTAATATTTTTATGATGTAAAATGAACGAATTTATTATATATTTTTTAAAATTTCATTTTTTAATTTTCCCGTAAAAATTATGAAAGGTCATCGTAGGATGACCATAGGTTTTCGGCATAAAAAATTAATTATTCATCAGAAATATCAATAATATATTTTTTTAATATTTTTATGATGTAAAATGAACGAATTTATTATTTATTTTTAAAACATTTCATTTTTTAATTTTCCCGTAACAATTATGGAAGGTCATCGTAGGATGACCCTAGGTTTTCGGCATAAAAAATTATTTTTAGTAAGAAAAATGAATAATATATTTTTTTAATATTTTTATGATGTAAAATGAACGAATTTATTATTTATTTTTTAAAATTTCATTTTTTAATTTTCCCGTAAAAATTATGAAAGGTCATCTTAGGATGACCCTAGGTTTTCGGCATAAAAAATAATTTTTAGTAAGAAAAATGAATAATATATTTTTTTAATATTTTTATGATGTAAAATGAACGAATTTATTATTTATTTTTTATAATTTCATTTTTTAATTTTCCCGTAAAAATTATGAAAGGTCATCTTAGGATGACCCTAGGTTTTCGGCATAAAAAAATAATTATTCATCAGAAATATGAATAATATATTTTTTTAATATTTTTATGATGTAAAATGAACGAATTTATTATTTATTTTTAAAACATTTAATTTTTTAATTTTCCCGTAAAAATTTTGAAAGGTCATCGTAGGATGACCCTAGGTTTTCGGCATAAAAAAATAATTATTCATCAGAAATATCAATAATATATTTTTTTAATATTTTTATGTTGTAAAATGAACGAATTTATTATTTATTTTTTAAAATTTCATTTTTTAATTTTCCCGTAAAAATTATGAAAGGTCATCGTAGGATGACCCTAGGTTTTCGGCATAAAAAATAATTTTTAGTAAGAAATATGAATAATATATTTTTTTAATATTTTTATGATGTAAAATGAACGAATTTATTATTTATTTTTAAAAATTTCATTTTTTAATTTTCCCGTAAAAATTATGAAAGGTCATCTTAGGATGACCCTAGGTTTTCGGCATAAAAAAATAATTATTCATCAGAAATATCAATAATATATTTTTTTAATATTTTTATGATGTAAAATGAACGAATTTATTATTTATTTTTAAAACATTTCATTTTTTAATTTTCCCGTAAAAATTATGAAAGGTCATCGTAGGATGACCCTAGGTTTTCGGCATAAAAAAATAATTTTTAGTAAGAAATATGAATAATATATTTTTTTAATACTTTTATGATGTAAAATGAACGAATTTATTATTTATTTTTAAAAATTTCATTTTTTAATTTTCCCGTAAAAATTATGAAAGGTCATCTTAGGATGACCCTAGGTTTTCGGCATAAAAAAATAATTATTCATCAGAAATATCAATAATATATTTTTTTAATATTTTTATGATGTAAAATGAACGAATTTATTATTTATTTTTAAAACATTTCATTTTTTAATTTTCCCGTAACAATTATGGAAGGTCATCGTAGGATGACACTAGGTTTTCGGCATAAAAAATAATTTTTAGTAAGAAAAATGAATAATATATTTTTTTAATATTTTTATGATGTAAAATGAACGAATTTATTATTTATTTTTTATAATTTCATTTTTTAATTTTCCCGTAAAAATTATGAAAGGTCATCTTAGGATGACCCTAGGTTTTCGGCATAAAAAAATAATTATTCATCAGAAATATCAATAATATATTTTTTTAATATTTTTATGATGTAAAATGAACGAATTTATTATTTATTTTTAAAAATTTCATTTTTTAATTTTACCGTAAAAATTATGAAAGGTCATCTTAGGATGACCCTAGGTTTTCGGCATAAAAAAATAATTATTCATCAGAAATATCAATAATATATTTTTTTAATATTTTTATGTTGTAAAATGAACGAATTTATTATTTATTTTTTAAAATTTCATTTTTTAATTTTCCCGTAAAAATTATGAAAGGTCATCGTAGGATGACCCTAGGTTTTCGGCATAAAAAATAATTTTTAGTAAGAAATATGAATAATATATTTTTTTAATATTTTTATGATGTAAAATGAACGAATTTATTATTTATTTTTTAAAATTTCATTTTTTAATTTTCCCGTAAAAATTATGAAAGGTCATCTTAGGATGACCCTAGGTTTTCGGCATAAAAAAATAATTATTCATCAGAAATATGAATAATATATTTTTTTAATATTTTTATGATGTAAAATGAACGAATTTATTATTTATTTTTAAAAATTTCATTTTTAATTTTCCCGTAAAAATTATGAAAGGTCATCGTAAGATGACCCTAGGTTTTCGGCATAAAAAATTAATTATTCATCAGAAATATCAATAATATATTTTTTTAATATTTTTATGATGTAAAATGAACGAATTTATTATTTATTTTTAAAAATTTCATTTTTTAATTTTCCCGTAAAAATTATGAAAGGTCATATTAGGATGACCCTAGGTTTTCGGCAAAAAAAAATAATTATTCATCAGAAATATCAATAATATATTTTTTTAAAATTTTTATGATGTAAAATGAACGAATTTATTATTTATTTTTAAAACATTTCATTTTTTCATTTTCCCGTAAAAATTATGAAAGGTCATCGTAGGATGACCCTAGGTTTTCGGCATAAAAAAATAATTTTTAGTTAGAAATATGAATAATATATTTTTTTAATATTTTTATGATGTAAAATGAACGAATTTATTATTTATTTTTAAAAATTTCATTTTTTAATTTTCCCGTAAAAATTATGAAAGGTCATCCTAGGATGACCCTAGGTTTTCAACATAAAAAATTAATTATTCATCAGAAATATCAATAATATATTTTTTTAATATTTTTATGATGTAAAATGAACGAATTTATTATTTATTTTTTAAAATTTCATTTTTTAATTTTCCCGTAAGAATTATGAAAGGTCATCTTAGGATGACCCTAGGTTTTCGGCATAAAAAATAATTTTTAGTAAGAAATATGAATAATATATTTTTTTAATATTTTTATGATGTAAAATGAACGAATTTATTATTTATTTTTAAAAATTTCATTTTTTAATTTTCCCGTAAAAATTATGAAAGGTCATCTTAGGATGACCCTAGGTTTTCGGCATAAAAAAATAATTATTCATAAGAAATATCAATAATATATTTTTTTAATATTTTTATGATGTAAAATGAACGAATTTATTATTTATTTTTAAAAAATTTCATTTTGTCATTTTCCCGTAAAAATTATGAAAGGTCATCTTAGGATGACCCTAGGTTTTCGGCATAAAAAAATAATTTTTAGTAAGAAATATGAATAATATATTTTTTTAATATTTTTATGATGTAAAATGAACGAATTTATTATTTATTTTTAAAAATTTCATTTTTAATTTTCCCGTAAAAATTATGAAAGGTCATCGTAAGATGACCCTAGGTTTTCGGCATAAAAAATTAATTATTCATCAGAAATATCAATAATATATTTTTTTAATATTTTTATGATGTAAAATGAACGAATTTATTATTTATTTTTAAAAATTTCATTTTTTAATTTTCCCGTAAAAATTATGAAAGGTCATCTTAGGATGACCCTAGGTTTTCGGCATAAAAAAATAATTATTCATCAGAAATATCAATAATATATTTTTTTAATATTTTTATGATGTAAAATGAACGAATTTATTATTTATTTTTAAAACATTTCATTTTTTAATTTGCCCGTAACAATTATGGAAGGTCATCGTAGGATGACCCTAGGTTTTCGGCATAAAAAATTTTTTTTAGTAAGAAAAATGAATAATATATTTTTTTAATATTTTTCTGATGTAAAATGAACGAATTTATTATTTATTTTTTAAAATTTGATTTTTTAATTTTCCCGTAAAAATTATGAAAGGTCATCTTAGGATGACCCTAGGTTTTCGGCATAAAAAAATAATTATTCATCAGAAATATGAATAATATATTTTTTTAATATTTTTATGATGTAAAATGAACGAATTTATTATTTATTTTTAAAACATTTCATTTTTTAATTTTCCCGTAAAAATTATGAAAGGTCATCTTAGGATGACCCTAGGTTTTCGGCATAAAAAAATAATTATTCATCAGAAATATCAATAATATATTTTTTTAATATTTTTATGATGTAAAATGAACGAATTTATTATTTATTTTTAAAAATTTCATTTTTTAATTTTCCCGTAAAAATTATGAAAGGTCATCTTAGGATGACCCTAGGTTTTCGGCATAAAAAAATAATTATTCATCAGAAATATGAATAATATATTTTTTTAATATTTTTATGTTGTAAAATGAACGAATTTATTATTTATTTTTAAAAATTTCATTTTTTAATTTTCCCGTAAAAATTATGAAAGGTCATCGTAGGATGACCCTAGGTTTTCGGCATAAAAAAATAATTTTTAGTAAGAAATATGAATAATATATTTTTTTAATATTTTTATGATGTAAAATGAACGAATTTATTATTTATTTTTAAAAATTTCATTTTTTAATTTTCCCGTAAAAATTATGAAAGGTCATCTTAGGATGACCCTAGGTTTTCGGCATAAAAAAATAATTATTCATCAGAAATATGAATAATATATTTTTTTAATATTTTTATGATGTAAAATGAACGAATTTATTATTTATTTTTAAAACATTTCATTTTTTAATTTTCCCGTAAAAATTATGAAAGGTCATCTTAGGATGACCCTAGGTTTTCGGCATAAAAAAATAATTATTCATCAGAAATATCAATAATATATTATTTTAATATTTTTATGATGTAAAATGAACGAATTTATTATTTATTTTTAAAAATTTCATTTTTTAATTTTCCCGTAAAAATTATGAAAGGTCATCTTAGGATGACCCTAGGTTTTCGGCATAAAAAAATAATTATTCATCAGAAATATGAATAATATATTTTTTTAATATTTTTATGATGTAAAATGAACGAATTTATTATTTATTTTTAAAAATTTCATTTTTTAATTTTCCCGTAAAAATTATGAAAGGTCATCGTAGGATGACCCTAGGTTTTCGGCATAAAAAAATAATTTTTAGTAAGAAATATGAATAATATATTTTTTTAATATTTTTATCATGTAAAATGAACGAATTTATTATTTATTTTTAAAAATTTCATTTTTTAATTTTCCCGTAAAAATTATGAAAGGTCATCTTAGGATGACCCTAGGTTTTCGGCATAAAAAAATAATTATTCATCAGAAATATCAATAATATATTTTTTTAATATTTTTATGATGTAAAATGAACGAATTTATTATTTATTTTTAAAACTTTTCATTTTTTAATTTTCCCGTAACAATTATGGAAGGTCATCGTAGGATGACCCTAGGTTTTCGGCATAAAAAATAATTTTTAGTAAGAAAAATGAATAATATATTTTTTTAATATTTTTATGATGTAAAATGAACGAATTTATTATTTATTTTTTAAAATTTCATTTTTTAATTTTCCCGTAAAAATTATGAAAGGTCATCTTAGGATGACCCTAGGTTTTCGGCATAAATAAATAATTATTCATCAGAAATATGAATAATATATTTTTTTAATATTTTTATGATGTAAAATGAACGAATTTATTATTTATTTTTAAAAATTTCATTTTTAATTTTCCCGTAAAAATTATGAAAGGTCATCGTAGGATGACCCTAGGTTTTCGGCATAAAAAAATAATTTTTAGTTAGAAATATGAATAATATATTTTTTTAATATTTTTATGATGTAAAATGAACGAATTTATTATTTATTTTTAAAAATTTCATTTTTTAATTTTCCCGTAAAAATTATGAAAGGTCATCCTAGGATGACCCTAGGTTTTCAACATAAAAAATTAATTATTCATCAGAAATATCAATAATATATTTTTTTAATATTTTTATGATGTAAAATGAACGAATTTATTATTTATTTTTAAAAATTTCATTTTTTAATTTTCCCGTAAAAATTATGAAAGGTCATCTTAGGATGACCCTAGGTTTTCGGCATAAAAAATAATTTTTAGTAAGAAATATGAATAATATATTTTTTTAATATTTTTATGATGTAAAATGAACGAATTTATTATTTATTTTTAAAAATTTCATTTTTTAATTTTCCCGTAAAAATTATGAAAGGTCATCTTAGGATGACCCTAGGTTTTCGGCATAAAAAAATAATTATTCATCAGAAATATCAATAATATATTTTTTTAATATTTTTATGATGTAAAATGAACGAATTTATTATTTATTTTTAAAAAATTTCATTTTGTCATTTTCCCGTAAAAATTATGAAAGGTCATCTTAGGATGACCCTAGGTTTTCGGCATAAAAAAATAATTTTTAGTAAGAAATATGAATAATATATTTTTTTAATATTTTTATGATGTAAAATGAACGAATTTATTATTTATTTTTAAAAATTTCATTTTTAATTTTCCCGTAAAAATTATGAAAGGTCATCGTAAGATGACCCTAGGTTTTCGGCATAAAAAATTAATTATTCATCAGAAATATCAATAATATATTTTTTTAATATTTTTATGATGTAAAATGAACGAATTTATTATTTATTTTTAAAAATTTCATTTTTTAATTTTCCCGTAAAAATTATGAAAGGTCATCTTAGGATGACCCTAGGTTTTCGGCATAAAAAAATAATTTTTAGTAAGAAATATCAATAATATATTTTTTTAATATTTTTATGATGTAAAATGAACGAATTTATTATTTATTTTTAAAACATTTCATTTTTTAATTTGCCCGTAACAATTATGGAAGGTCATCGTAGGATGACCCTAGGTTTTCGGCATAAAAAATTTTTTTTAGTAAGAAAAATGAATAATATATTTTTTTAATATTTTTCTGATGTAAAATGAACGAATTTATTATTTATTTTTTAAAATTTCATTTTTTAATTTTCCCGTAAAAATTATGAAAGGTCATCTTAGGATGACCCTAGGTTTTCGGCATAAAAAAATAATTATTCATCAGAAATATGAATAATATATTTTTTTAATATTTTTATGATGTAAAATGAACGAATTTATTATTTATTTTTAAAACATTTCATTTTTTAATTTTCCCGTAAAAATTATGAAAGGTCATCTTAGGATGACCCTAGGTTTTCGGCATAAAAAAATAATTATTCATCAGAAATATCAATAATATATTTTTTTAATATTTTTATGATGTAAAATGAACGAATTTATTATTTATTTTTAAAAATTTCATTTTTTAATTTTCCCGTAAAAATTATGAAAGGTCATCTTAGGATGACCCTAGGTTTTCGGCATAAAAAAATAATTATTCATCAGAAATATGAATAATATATTTTTTTAATATTTTTATGTTGTAAAATGAACGAATTTATTATTTATTTTTAAAAATTTCATTTTTTAATTTTCCCGTAAAAATTATGAAAGGTCATCGTAGGATGACCCTAGGTTTTCGGCATAAAAAAATAATTTTTAGTAAGAAATATGAATAATATATTTTTTTAATATTTTTATGATGTAAAATGAACGAATTTATTATTTATTTTTAAAAATTTCATTTTTTAATTTTCCCGTAAAAATTATGAAAGGTCATCTTAGGATGACCCTAGGTTTTCGGCATAAAAAAATAATTATTCATCAGAAATATGAATAATATATTTTTTTAATATTTTTATGATGTAAAATGAACGAATTTATTATTTATTTTTAAAACATTTCATTTTTTAATTTTCCCGTAAAAATTATGAAAGGTCATCTTAGGATGACCCTAGGTTTTCGGCATAAAAAAATAATTATTCATCAGAAATATCAATAATATATTATTTTAATATTTTTATGATGTAAAATGAACGAATTTATTATTTATTTTTAAAAATTTCATTTTTTAATTTTCCCGTAAAAATTATGAAAGGTCATCTTAGGATGACCCTAGGTTTTCGGCATAAAAAAATAATTATTCATCAGAAATATGAATAATATATTTTTTTAATATTTTTATGATGTAAAATGAACGAATTTATTATTTATTTTTAAAAATTTCATTTTTTAATTTTCCCGTAAAAATTATGAAAGGTCATCGTAGGATGACCCTAGGTTTTCGGCATAAAAAAATAATTTTTAGTAAGAAATATGAATAATATATTTTTTTAATATTTTTATCATGTAAAATGAACGAATTTATTATTTATTTTTAAAAATTTCATTTTTTAATTTTCCCGTAAAAATTATGAAAGGTCATCTTAGGATGACCCTAGGTTTTCGGCATAAAAAAATAATTATTCATCAGAAATATCAATAATATATTTTTTTAATATTTTTATGATGTAAAATGAACGAATTTATTATTTATTTTTAAAAATTTCATTTTTTAATTTTCCCGTAAAAATTATGAAAGGTCATATTAGGATGACCCTAGGTTTTCGGCAAAAAAAAATAATTATTCATCAGAAATATCAATAATATATTTTTTTAAAATTTTTATCATGTAAAATGAACGAATTTATTATTTATTTTTAAAACATTTCATTTTTTCATTTTCCCGTAAAAATTATGAAAGGTCATCGTAGGATGACCCTAGGTTTTCGGCATAAAAAAATAATTTTTAGTTAGAAATATGAATAATATATTTTTTTAATATTTTTATGATGTAAAATGAACGAATTTATTATTTATTTTTAAAAATTTCATTTTTTAATTTTCCCGTAAAAATTATGAAAGGTCATCCTAGGATGACCCTAGGTTTTCAACATAAAAAATTAATTATTCATCAGAAATATCAATAATATATTTTTTTAATATTTTTATGTTGTAAAATGAACGAATTTATTATTTATTTTTTAAAATTTCATTTTTTAATTTTCCCGTAAGAATTATGAAAGGTCATCTTAGGATGACCCTAGGTTTTCGGCATAAAAAATAATTTTTAGTAAGAAATATGAATAATATATTTTTTTAATATTTTTATGATGTAAAATGAACGAATTTATTATTTATTTTTAAAAATTTCATTTTTTAATTTTCCCGTAAAAATTATGAAAGGTCATCTTAGGATGACCCTAGGTTTTCGGCATAAAAAAATAATTATTCATCAGAAATATCAATAATATATTATTTTAATATTTTTATGATGTAAAATGAACGAATTTATTATTTATTTTTAAAAATTTCATTTTTTAATTTTCCCGTAAAAATTATGAAAGGTCATCTTAGGATGACCCTAGGTTTTCGGCATAAAAAAATAATTATTCATCAGAAATATGAATAATATATTTTTTTAATATTTTTATGATGTAAAATGAACGAATTTATTATTTATTTTTAAAAATTTCATTTTTTAATTTTCCCGTAAAAATTATGAAAGGTCATCGTAGGATGACCCTAGGTTTTCGGCATAAAAAAATAATTTTTAGTAAGAAATATGAATAATATATTTTTTTACTATTTTTATCATGTAAAATGAACGAATTTATTATTTATTTTTAAAAATTTCATTTTTTAATTTTCCCGTAAAAATTATGAAAGGTCATCTTAGGATGACCCTAGGTTTTCGGCATAAAAAAATAATTATTCATCAGAAATATCAATAATATATTTTTTTAATATTTTTATGATGTAAAATGAACGAATTTATTATTTATTTTTAAAACTTTTCATTTTTTAATTTTCCCGTAACAATTATGGAAGGTCATCGTAGGATGACCCTAGGTTTTCGGCATAAAAAATAATTTTTAGTAAGAAAAATGAATAATATATTTTTTTAATATTTTTATGATGTAAAATGAACGAATTTATTATTTATTTTTTAAAATTTCATTTTTTAATATTCCCGTAAAAATTATGAAAGGTCATCTTAGGATGACCCTAGGTTTTCGGCATAAATAAATAATTATTCATCAGAAATATGAATAATATATTTTTTTAATATTTTTATGATGTAAAATGAACGAATTTATTATTTATTTTTAAAAATTTCATTTTTAATTTTCCCGTAAAAATTATGAAAGGTCATCGTAAGATGACCCTAGGTTTTCGGCATAAAAAATTAATTATTCATCAGAAATATCAATAATATATTTTTTTAATATTTTTATGATGTAAAATGAACGAATTTATTATTTATTTTTAAAAATTTCATTTTTTAATTTTCCCGTAAAAATTATGAAAGGTCATATTAGGATGACCCTAGGTTTTCGGCAAAAAAAAATAATTATTCATCAGAAATATCAATAATATATTTTTTTAAAATTTTTATGATGTAAAATGAACGAATTTATTATTTATTTTTAAAACATTTCATTTTTTCATTTTCCCGTAAAAATTATGAAAGGTCATCGTAGGATGACCCTAGGTTTTCGGCATAAAAAAATAATTTTTAGTTAGAAATATGAATAATATATTTTTTTAATATTTTTATGATGTAAAATGAACGAATTTATTATTTATTTTTAAAAATTTCATTTTTTAATTTTCCCGTAAAAATTATGAAAGGTCATCCTAGGATGACCCTAGGTTTTCAACATAAAAAATTAATTATTCATCAGAAATATCAATAATATATTTTTTTAATATTTTTATGTTGTAAAATGAACGAATTTATTATTTATTTTTTAAAATTTCATTTTTTAATTTTCCCGTAAGAATTATGAAAGGTCATCTTAGGATGACCCTAGGTTTTCGGCATAAAAAATAATTTTTAGTAAGAAATATGAATAATATATTTTTTTAATATTTTTATGATGTAAAATGAACGAATTTATTATTTATTTTTAAAAATTTCATTTTTTAATTTTCCCGTAAAAATTATGAAAGGTCATCTTAGGATGACCCTAGGTTTTCGGCATAAAAAAATAATTATTCATCAGAAATATCAATAATATATTTTTTTAATATTTTTATGATGTAAAATGAACGAATTTATTATTTATTTTTAAAAAATTTCATTTTGTCATTTTCCCGTAAAAATTATGAAAGGTCATCTTAGGATGACCCTAGGTTTTCGGCATAAAAAAATAATTTTTAGTAAGAAATATGAATAATATATTTTTTTAATATTTTTATGATGTAAAATGAACGAATTTATTATTTATTTTTAAAAATTTCATTTTTAAATTTCCCGTAAAAATTATGAAAGGTCATCGTAAGATGACCCTAGGTTTTCGGCATAAAAAATTAATTATTCATCAGAAATATCAATAATATATTTTTTTAATATTTTTATGATGTAAAATGAACGAATTTATTATTTATTTTTAAAAATTTCATTTTTTAATTTTCCCGTAAAAATTATGAAAGGTCATCTTAGGATGACCCTAGGTTTTCGGCATAAAAAAATAATTATTCATCAGAAATATCAATAATATATTTTTTTAATATTTTTATGATGTAAAATGAACGAATTTATTATTTATTTTTAAAACATTTCATTTTTTAATTTGCCCGTAACAATTATGGAAGGTCATCGTAGGATGACCCTAGGTTTTCGGCATAAAAAATTTTTTTTAGTAAGAAAAATGAATAATATATTTTTTTAATATTTTTCTGATGTAAAATGAACGAATTTATTATTTATTTTTTAAAATTTCATTTTTTAATTTTCCCGTAAAAATTATGAAAGGTCATCTTAGGATGACCCTAGGTTTTCGGCATAAAAAAATAATTATTCATCAGAAATATGAATAATATATTTTTTTAATATTTTTATGATGTAAAATGAACGAATTTATTATTTATTTTTAAAACATTTCATTTTTTAATTTTCCCGTAAAAATTATGAAAGGTCATCTTAGGATGACCCTAGGTTTTCGGCATAAAAAAATAATTATTCATCAGAAATATCAATAATATATTTTTTTAATATTTTTATGATGTAAAATGAACGAATTTATTATTTATTTTTAAAAATTTCATTTTTTAATTTTCCCGTAAAAATTATGAAAGGTCATCTTAGGATGACCCTAGGTTTTCGGCATAAAAAAATAATTATTCATCAGAAATATGAATAATATATTTTTTTAATATTTTTATGTTGTAAAATGAACGAATTTATTATTTATTTTTAAAAATTTCATTTTTTAATTTTCCCGTAAAAATTATGAAAGGTCATCGTAGGATGACCCTAGGTTTTCGGCATAAAAAAATAATTTTTAGTAAGAAATATGAATAATATATTTTTTTAATATTTTTATGATGTAAAATGAACGAATTTATTATTTATTTTTAAAAATTTCATTTTTTAATTTTCCCGTAAAAATTATGAAAGGTCATCTTAGGATGACCCTAGGTTTTCGTCATAAAAAAATAATTATTCATCAGAAATATGAATAATATATTTTTTTAATATTTTTATGATGTAAAATGAACGAATTTATTATTTATTTTTAAAACATTTCATTTTTTAATTTTCCCGTAAAAATTATGAAAGGTCATCTTAGGATGACCCTAGGTTTTCGGCATAAAAAAATAATTATTCATCAGAAATATCAATAATATATTATTTTAATATTTTTATGATGTAAAATGAACGAATTTATTATTTATTTTTAAAAATTTCATTTTTTAATTTTCCCGTAAAAATTATGAAAGGTCATCTTAGGATGACCCTAGGTTTTCGGCATAAAAAAATAATTATTCATCAGAAATATGAATAATATATTTTTTTAATATTTTTATGATGTAAAATGAACGAATTTATTATTTATTTTTAAAAATTTCATTTTTTAATTTTCCCGTAAAAATTATGAAAGGTCATCGTAGGATGACCCTAGGTTTTCGGCATAAAAAAATAATTTTTAGTAAGAAATATGAATAATATATTTTTTTAATATTTTTATCATGTAAAATGAACGAATTTATTATTTATTTTTAAAAATTTCATTTTTTAATTTTCCCGTAAAAATTATGAAAGGTCATCTTAGGATGACCCTAGGTTTTCGGCATAAAAAA
The DNA here is from genome assembly GCA_963082975.1 of Labia minor. Lineage (NCBI taxonomy): Eukaryota > Metazoa > Arthropoda > Insecta > Dermaptera > Spongiphoridae > Labia > Labia minor. Next base: position 2,310,974 of record OY720344.1, read on the forward strand.
ATAATTATTCATCAGAAATATCAATAATATATTTTTTTAATATTTTTATGATGTAAAATGAACGAATTTATTATTTATTTTTAAAACTTTTCATTTTTTAATTTTCCCGTAACAATTATGAAAGGTCATCTTAGGATGACCCTAGGTTTTCGGCATAAAAAAATAATTATTCATCAGAAATATCAATAATATATTTTTTTAATATTTTTATGATGTAAAATGAACGAATTTATTATTTATTTTTAAAACTTTTCATTTTTTAATTTTCCCGTAACAATTATGGAAGGTCATCGTAGGATGACCCTAGGTTTTCGGCATAAAAAATAATTTTTAGTAAGAAAAATGAATAATATATTTTTTTAATATTTTTATGATGTAAAATGAACGAATTTATTATTTATTTTTTAAAATTTCATTTTTTAATTTTCCCGTAAAAATTATGAAAGGTCATCTTAGGATGACCCTAGGTTTTCGGCATAAATAAATAATTATTCATCAGAAATATGAATAATATATTTTTTTAATATTTTTATGATGTAAAATGAACGAATTTATTATTTATTTTTAAAAATTTCATTTTTAATTTTCCCGTAAAAATTATGAAAGGTCATCGTAAGATGACCCTAGGTTTTCGGCATAAAAAAATAATTATTCATCAGAAATATCAATAATATATTTTTTTAATATTTTTATGATGTAAAATGAACGAATTTATTATTTATTTTTAAAAATTTCATTTTTTAATTTTCCCGTAAAAATTATGAAAGGTCATATTAGGATGACCCTAGGTTTTCGGCAAAAAAAAATAATTATTCATCAGAAATATCAATAATATATTTTTTTAAAATTTTTATGATGTAAAATGAACGAATTTATTATTTATTTTTAAAACATTTCATTTTTTAATTTTCCCGTAAAAATTATGAAAGGTCATCGTAGGATGACGCTAGGTTTTCAACATAAAAAATTAATTATTCATCAGAAATATCAATAATATATTTTTTTAATATTTTTATGTTGTAAAATGAACGAATTTATTATTTATTTTTTAAAATTTCATTTTTTAATTTTCCCGTAAGAATTATGAAAGGTCATCTTAGGATGAACCTAGGTTTTCGGCATAAAAAAATAATTTTTAGTAAGAAATATGAATAATATATTTTTTTAATATTTTTATGTTGTAAAATGAACGAATTTATTAATTATTTTTTAAAATTTCATTTTTTAATTTTCCCGTAAAAATTATGAAAGGTCATATTAGGATGACCCTAGGTTTTCGGCATAAAAAAATAATTATTCATCAGAAATATCAATAATATATTTTTTTAATATTTTTATGATGTAAAATGAACGAATTTATTATTTATTTTTAAAAATTTCATTTTTTAATTTTCCCGTAAAAATTATGAAAGGTCATCCTAGGATGACCCTAGGTTTTCAACATAAAAAATTAATTATTCATCAGAAATATCAATAATATATTTTTTTAATATTTTTATGTTGTAAAATGAACGAATTTATTATTTATTTTTTAAAATTTCATTTTTTAATTTTCCCGTAAGAATTATGAAAGGTCATCTTAGGATGACCCTAGGTTTTCGGCATAAAAAATAATTTTTAGTAAGAAATATGAATAATATATTTTTTTAATATTTTTATGATGTAAAATGAACGAATTTATTATTTATTTTTAAAAATTTCATTTTTTAATTTTCCCGTAAAAATTATGAAAGGTCATCTTAGGATGACCCTAGGTTTTCGGCATAAAAAAATAATTTTTAGTAAGAAATATGAATAATATATTTTTTTAATATTTTTATGATGTAAAATGAACGAATTTATTATTTATTTTTAAAAATTTCATTTTTAAATTTCCCGTAAAAATTATGAAAGGTCATCGTAAGATGACCCTAGGTTTTCGGCATAAAAAATTAATTATTCATCAGAAATATCAATAATATATTTTTTTAATATTTTTATGATGTAAAATGAACGAATTTATTATTTATTTTTAAAAATTTCATTTTTTAATTTTCCCGTAAAAATTATGAAAGGTCATCTTAGGATGACCCTAGGTTTTCGGCATAAAAAAATAATTTTTAGTAAGAAATATCAATAATATATTTTTTTAATATTTTTATGATGTAAAATGAACGAATTTATTATTTATTTTTAAAACATTTCATTTTTTAATTTGCCCGTAACAATTATGGAAGGTCATCGTAGGATGACCCTAGGTTTTCGGCATAAAAAATTTTTTTTAGTAAGAAAAATGAATAATATATTTTTTTAATATTTTTCTGATGTAAAATGAACGAATTTATTATTTATTTTTTAAAATTTCATTTTTTAATTTTCCCGTAAAAATTATGAAAGGTCATCTTAGGATGACCCTAGGTTTTCGGCATAAAAAAATAATTATTCATCAGAAATATGAATAATATATTTTTTTAATATTTTTATGATGTAAAATGAACGAATTTATTATTTATTTTTAAAACATTTCATTTTTTAATTTTCCCGTAAAAATTATGAAAGGTCATCTTAGGATGACCCTAGGTTTTCGGCATAAAAAAATAATTATTCATCAGAAATATCAATAATATATTTTTTTAATATTTTTATGATGTAAAATGAACGAATTTATTATTTATTTTTAAAAATTTCATTTTTTAATTTTCCCGTAAAAATTATGAAAGGTCATCTTAGGATGACCCTAGGTTTTCGGCATAAAAAAATAATTATTCATCAGAAATATGAATAATATATTTTTTTAATATTTATTATGTTGTAAAATGAACGAATTTATTATTTATTTTTAAAAATTTCATTTTTTAATTTTCCCGTAAAAATTATGAAAGGTCATCGTAGGATGACCCTAGGTTTTCGGCATAAAAAAATAATTTTTAGTAAGAAATATGAATAATATATTTTTTTAATATTTTTATGATGTAAAATGAACGAATTTATTATTTATTTTTAAAAATTTCATTTTTTAATTTTCCCGTAAAAATTATGAAAGGTCATCTTAGGATGACCCTAGGTTTTCGTCATAAAAAAATAATTATTCATCAGAAATATGAATAATATATTTTTTTAATATTTTTATGATGTAAAATGAACGAATTTATTATTTATTTTTAAAACATTTCATTTTTTAATTTTCCCGTAAAAATTATGAAAGGTCATCTTAGGATGACCCTAGGTTTTCGGCATAAAAAAATAATTATTCATCAGAAATATCAATAATATATTATTTTAATATTTTTATGATGTAAAATGAACGAATTTATTATTTATTTTTAAAAATTTCATTTTTTAATTTTCCCGTAAAAATTATGAAAGGTCATCTTAGGATGACCCTAGGTTTTCGGCATAAAAAAATAATTATTCATCAGAAATATGAATAATATATTTTTTTAATATTTTTATGATGTAAAATGAACGAATTTATTATTTATTTTTAAAAATTTCATTTTTTAATTTTCCCGTAAAAATTATGAAAGGTCATCGTAGGATGACCCTAGGTTTTCGGCATAAAAAAATAATTTTTAGTAAGAAATATGAATAATATATTTTTTTAATATTTTTATCATGTAAAATGAACGAATTTATTATTTATTTTTAAAAATTTCATTTTTTAATTTTCCCGTAAAAATTATGAAAGGTCATCTTAGGATGACCCTAGGTTTTCGGCATAAAAAAATAATTATTCATCAGAAATATCAATAATATATTTTTTTAATATTTTTATGATGTAAAATGAACGAATTTATTATTTATTTTTAAAACTTTTCATTTTTTAATTTTCCCGTAACAATTATGAAAGGTCATCTTAGGATGACCCTAGGTTTTCGGCATAAAAAAATAATTATTCATCAGAAATATCAATAATATATTTTTTTAATATTTTTATGATGTAAAATGAACGAATTTATTATTTATTTTTAAAACTTTTCATTTTTTAATTTTCCCGTAACAATTATGGAAGGTCATCGTAGGATGACCCTAGGTTTTCGGCATAAAAAATAATTTTTAGTAAGAAAAATGAATAATATATTTTTTTAATATTTTTATGATGTAAAATGAACGAATTTATTATTTATTTTTAAAAATTTCATTTTTTAATTTTCCCGTAAAAATTATGAAAGGTCATCTTAGGATGACCCTAGGTTTTCGGCATAAAAAAATAATTATTCATCAGAAATATCAATAATATATTTTTTTAATATTTTTATGATGTAAAATGAACGAATTTATTATTTATTTTTAAAACATTTCATTTTTTAATTTTCCCTTAACAATTATGGAAGGTCATCGTAGGATGACCCTAGGTTTTCGGCATAAAAAATAATTTTTAGTAAGAAAAATGAATAATATATTTTTTTAATATTTTTATGATGTAAAATGAACGAATTTATTATTTATTTTTTAAAATTTCATTTTTTAATTTTCCCGTAAAAATTATGAAAGGTCATCTTAGGATGACCCTAGGTTTTCGGCATAAAAAAATAATTATTCATCAGAAATATGAATAATATATTTTTTTAATATTTTTATGATGTAAAATGAACGAATTTATTATTTATTTTTAAAAATTTCATTTTTTAATTTTCCCGTAAAAATTATGAAAGGTCATCTTAGGATGACCCTAGGTTTTCGGCATAAAAAAATAATTATTCATCAGAAATATGAATAATATATTTTTTTAATATTTTTATGATGTAAAATGAACGAATTTATTATTTATTTTTAAAACATTTCATTTTTTAATTTTCCCGTAAAAATTATGAAAGGTCATCTTAGGATGACCCTAGGTTTTCGGCATAAAAAAATAATTATTCATCAGAAATATCAATAATATATTTTTTTAATATTTTTATGATGTAAAATGAACGAATTTATTATTTATTTTTAAAAATTTCATTTTTTAATTTTCCCGTAAAAATTATGAAAGGTCATCTTAGGATGACCCTAGGTTTTCGGCATAAAAAAATAATTATTCATCAGAAATATGAATAATATATTTTTTTAATATTTTTATGATGTAAAATGAACGAATTTATTATTTATTTTTAAAACATTTCATTTTTTAATTTTCCCGTAAAAATTATGAAAGGTCATCTTAGGATGACCCTAGGTTTTCGGCATAAAAAAATAATTATTCATCAGAAATATCAATAATATATTATTTTAATATTTTTATGATGTAAAATGAACGAATTTATTATTTATTTTTAAAAATTTCATTTTTTAATTTTCCCGTAAAAATTATGAAAGGTCATCTTAGGATGACCCTAGGTTTTCGGCATAAAAAAATAATTATTCATCAGAAATATGAATAATATATTTTTTTAATATTTTTATGATGTAAAATGAACGAATTTATTATTTATTTTTAAAAATTTCATTTTTTAATTTTCCCGTAAAAATTATGAAAGGTCATCGTAGGATGACCCTAGGTTTTCGGCATAAAAAAATAATTTTTAGTAAGAAATATGAATAATATATTTTTTTAATATTTTTATCATGTAAAATGAACGAATTTATTATTTATTTTTAAAAATTTCATTTTTTAATTTTCCCGTAAAAATTATGAAAGGTCATCTTAGGATGACCCTAGGTTTTCGGCATAAAAAAATAATTATTCATCAGAAATATCAATAATATATTTTTTTAATATTTTTATGATGTAAAATGAACGAATTTATTATTTATTTTTAAAACTTTTCATTTTTTAATTTTCCCGTAACAATTATGGAAGGTCATCGTAGGATGACCCTAGGTTTTCGGCATAAAAAATAATTTTTAGTAAGAAAAATGAATAATATATTTTTTTAATATTTTTATGATGTAAAATGAACGAATTTATTATTTATTTTTTAAAATTTCATTTTTTAATTTTCCCGTAAAAATTATGAAAGGTCATCTTAGGATGACCCTAGGTTTTCGGCATAAATAAATAATTATTCATCAGAAATATGAATAATATATTTTTTTAATATTTTTATGATGTAAAATGAACGAATTTATTATTTATTTTTAAAAATTTCATTTTTAATTTTCCCGTAAAAATTAGGAAAGGTCATCGTAAGATGACCCTAGGTTTTCGGCATAAAAAATTAATTATTCATCAGAAATATCAATAATATATTTTTTTAATATTTTTATGATGTAAAATGAACGAATTTATTATTTATTTTTAAAAATTTCATTTTTTAATTTTCCCGTAAAAATTATGAAAGGTCATATTAGGATGACCCTAGGTTTTCGGCAAAAAAAAATAATTATTCATCAGAAATATCAATAATATATTTTTTTAAAATTTTTATGATGTAAAATGAACGAATTTATTATTTATTTTTAAAACATTTCATTTTTTCATTTTCCCGTAAAAATTATGAAAGGTCATCGTAGGATGACCCTAGGTTTTCGGCATAAAAAAATAATTTTTAGTTAGAAATATGAATAATATATTTTTTTAATATTTTTATGATGTAAAATGAACGAATTTATTATTTATTTTTAAAAATTTCATTTTTTAATTTTCCCGTAAAAATTATGAAAGGTCATCCTAGGATGACCCTAGGTTTTCAACATAAAAAATTAATTATTCATCAGAAATATCAATAATATATTTTTTTAATATTTTTATGTTGTAAAATGAACGAATTTATTATTTATTTTTTAAAATTTCATTTTTTAATTTTCCCGTAAGAATTATGAAAGGTCATCTTAGGATGACCCTAGGTTTTCGGCATAAAAAATAATTTTTAGTAAGAAATATGAATAATATATTTTTTTAATATTTTTATGATGTAAAATGAACGAATTTATTATTTATTTTTAAAAATTTCATTTTTTAATTTTCCCGTAACAATTATGGAAGGTCATCGTAGGATGACCCTAGGTTTTCGGCATAAAAAATAATTTTTAGTAAGAAAAATGAATAATATATTTTTTTAATATTTTTATGATGTAAAATGAACGAATTTATTATTTATTTTTAAAACATTTCATTTTTTAATTTTCCCGTAACAATTATGGAAGGTCATCGTAGGATGACCCTAGGTTTTCGGCATAAAAAATTATTTTTAGTAAGAAAAATGAATAATATATTTTTTTAATATTTTTATGATGTAAAATGAACGAATTTATTATTTATTTTTTAAAATTTCATTTTTTAATTTTCCCGTAAAAATTATGAAATGTCATCTTAGGATGACCCTAGGTTTTCGGCATAAAAAAATAATTATTCATCAGAAATATGAATAATATATTTTTTTAATATTTTTATGATGTAAAATGAACGAATTTATTATTTATTTTTAAAACATTTCATTTTTTAATTTTCCCGTAAAAATTATGAAAGGTCATCGTAGGATGACGCTAGGTTTTCAACATAAAAAATTAATTATTCATCAGAAATATCAATAATATATTTTTTTAATATTTTTATGTTGTAAAATGAACGAATTTATTATTTATTTTTTAAAATTTCATTTTTTAATTTTCCCGTAAAAATTATGAAATGTCATATTAGGATGACCCTAGGTTTTCGGCATAAAAAAATAATTATTCATCAGAAATATCAATAATATATTTTTTTAATATTTTTATGATGTAAAATGAACGAATTTATTATTTATTTTTAAAAATTTCATTTTTTAATTTTACCGTAAAAATTATGAAAGGTCATCGTAGGATGACCCTAGGTTTTCGGCATAAAAAATTAATTATTCATCAGAAATATCAATAATATATTTTTTTAATATTTTTATGATGTAAAATGAACGAATTTATTATTTATTTTTTAAAATTTCATTTTTTAATTTTCCCGTAAAAATTATGAAAGGTCATCGTAGGATGACCCTAGGTTTTCGGCATAAAAAATAATTTTTAGTAAGAAATATGAATAATATATTTTTTTAATATTTTTATGATGTAAAATGAACGAATTTATTATTTATTTTTAAAAATTTCATTTTTTAATTTTCCCGTAAAAATTATGAAAGGTCATCTTAGGATGACCCTAGGTTTTCGGCATAAAAAAATAATTATTCATCAGAAATATCAATAATATATTTTTTTAATATTTTTATGATGTAAAATGAACGAATTTATTATTTATTTTTAAAACATTTCATTTTTTAATTTTCCCTTAACAATTATGGAAGGTCATCGTAGGATGACCCTAGGTTTTCGGCATAAAAAATTATTTTTAGTAAGAAAAATGAATAATATATTTTTTTAATATTTTTATGATGTAAAATGAACGAATTTATTATTTATTTTTTAAAATTTCATTTTTTAATTTTCCCGTAAAAATTATGAAAGGTCATCTTAGGATGACCCTAGGTTTTCGGCATAAAAAAATAATTATTCATCAGAAATATGAATAATATATTTTTTTAATATTTTTATGATGTAAAATGAACGAATTTATTATTTATTTTTAAAAATTTCATTTTTTAATTTTCCCGTAAAAATTATGAAAGGTCATCTTAGGATGACCCTAGGTTTTCGGCATAAAAAAATAATTATTCATCAGAAATATCAATAATATATTTTTTTAATATTTTTATGATGTAAAATGAACGAATTTATTATTTATTTTTAAAACATTTCATTTTTTCATTTTCCCGTAAAAATTATGAAAGGTCATCTTAGGATGACCCTAGGTTTTCGGCATAAAAAAATAATTATTCATCAGAAATATCAATAATATATTTTTTTTATATTTTTATGATGTAAAATGAACGAATTTATTATTTATTTTTAAAAATTTCATTTTTTAATTTTCCCGTAAAAATTATGAAAGGTCATCTTAGGATGACCCTAGGTTTTCGGCATAAAAAAATAATTATTCATCAGAAATATCAATAATATATTTTTTTAATATTTTTATGATGTAAAATGAACGAATTTATTATTTATTTTTAAAACATTTCATTTTTTAATTTTCCCGTAACAATTATGGAAGGTCATCGTAGGATGACCCTAGGTTTTCGGCATAAAAAATTATTTTTAGTAAGAAAAATGAATAATATATTTTTTTAATATTTTTATGATGTAAAATGAACGAATTTATTATTTATTTTTTAAAATTTCATTTTTTAATTTTCCCCTAAAAATTATGAAAGGTCATCTTAGGATGACCCTAGGTTTTCGGCATAAAAAAATAATTATTCATCAGAAATATGAATAATATATTTTTTTAATATTTTTATGATGTAAAATGAACGAATTTATTATTTATTTTTAAAAATTTCATTTTTTAATTTTCCCGTAAAAATTATGAAAGGTCATCTTAGGATGACCCTAGGTTTTCGGCATAAAAAAATAATTATTCATCAGAAATATCAATAATATATTTTTTTAATATTTTTATGATGTAAAATGAACGAATTTATTATTTATTTTTAAAACATTTCATTTTTTCATTTTCCCGTAAAAATTATGAAAGGTCATCTTAGGATGACCCTAGGTTTTCGGCATAAAAAAATAATTATTCATCAGAAATATCAATAATATATTTTTTTAATATTTTTATGATGTAAAATGAACGAATTTATTATTTATTTTTAAAACATTTCATTTTTTAATTTTCCCGTAACAATTATGGAAGGTCATCGTAGGATGACCCTAGGTTTTCGGCATAAAAAATTATTTTTAGTAAGAAAAATGAATAATATATTTTTTTAATATTTTTATGATGTAAAATGAACGAATTTATTATTTATTTTTTAAAATTTCATTTTTTAATTTTCCCGTAAAAATTATGAAAGGTCATCTTAGGATGACCCTAGGTTTTCGGCATAAAAAAATAATTATTCATCAGAAATATGAATAATATATTTTTTTAATATTTTTATGATGTAAAATGAACGAATTTATTATTTATTTTTAAAAATTTCATTTTTTAATTTTCCCGTAAAAATTATGAAAGGTCATCTTAGGATGACCCTAGGTTTTCGGCATAAAAAAATAATTATTCATCAGAAATATCAATAATATATTTTTTTAATATTTTTATGATGTAAAATGAACGAATTTATTATTTATTTTTAAAACATTTCATTTTTTCATTTTCCCGTAAAAATTATGAAAGGTCATCTTAGGATGACCCTAGGTTTTCGGCATAAAAAAATAATTATTCATCAGAAATATGAATAATATATTTTTTTAATATTTTTATGATGTAAAATGAACGAATTTATTATTTATTTTTAAAAATTTCATTTTTTAATTTTCCCGTAAAAATTATGAAAGGTCATCTTAGGATGACCCTAGGTTTTCGGCATAAAAAAATAATTATTCATCAGAAATATCAATAATATATTTTTTTAATATTTTTATGATGTAAAATGAACGAATTTATTATTTATTTTTAAAACATTTCATTTTTTAATTTTCCCGTAACAATTATGGAAGGTCATCGTAGGATGACCCTAGGTTTTCGGCATAAAAAATAATTTTTAGTAAGAAAAATGAATAATATATTTTTTTAATATTTTTATGATGTAAAATGAACGAATTTATTATTTATTTTTTATAATTTCATTTTTTAATTTTCCCGTAAAAATTATGAAAGGTCATCTTAGGATGACCCTAGGTTGTCGGCATAAAAAAATAATTATTCATCAGAAATATCAATAATATATTTTTTTAATATTTTTATGTTGTAAAATGAACGAATTTATTATTTATTTTTAAAAATTTCATTTTTTAATTTTTCCGTAAAAATTATGAAAGGTCATCTTAGGATGACCCTAGGTTTTCGGCATAAAAAAATAATTATTCATCAGAAATATCAATAATATATTTTTTTAATATTTTTATGATGTAAAATGAACGAATTTATTATTTATTTTTAAAACATTTCATTTTTTAATTTTCCCGTAACAATTATGGAAGGTCATCGTAGGATGACCCTAGGTTTTCGGCATAAAAAATTATTTTTAGTAAGAAAAATGAATAATATATTTTTTTAATATTTTTATGATGTAAAATGAACGAATTTATTATTTATTTTTTAAAATTTCAATTTTTAATTTTCCCGTAAAAATTATGAAAGGTCATCTTAGGATGACCCTAGGTTTTCGGCATAAAAAAATAATTATTCATCAGAAATATGAATAATATATTTTTTTAATATTTTTATGATGTAAAATGAACGAATTTATTATTTATTTTTAAAACATTTCATTTTTTAATTTTCCCGTAACAATTATGGAAGGTCATCGTAGGATGACCCTAGGTTTTCGGCATAAAAAATTATTTTTAGTAAGAAAAATGAATAATATATTTTTTTAATATTTTTATGATGTAAAATGAACGAATTTATCATTTATTTTTTAAAATTTCATTTTTTAATTTTCCCGTAAAAATTATGAAAGGTCATCTTAGGATGACCCTAGGTTTTCGGCATAAAAAAATAATTATTCATCAGAAATATCAATAATATATTTTTTTAATATTTTTATGATGTAAAATGAACGAATTTATTATTTATTTTTAAAACATTTCATTTTTTCATTTTCCCGTAAAAATTATGAAAGGTCATCGTAGGATGACCATATTTTTTTAATATTTTTATGATGTAAAATGAACGAATTTATTATTTATTTTTGAAAATTTCATTTTTTAATTTTCCCGTAAAAATTATGAAAGGTCATCTTAGGATGACCCTAGGTTTTCGGCATAAAAAAATAATTATTTATCAGAAATATCAATAATATATTTTTTTAATATTTTTATGATGTAAAATGAACGAATTTATTATTTATTTTTAAAACATTTCATTTTTTCATTTTCCCGTAAAAATTATGAAAGGTCATCGTAGGATGACCGTAGGTTTTCGGCATAAAAAAATAATTTTTAGTAAGAAATATGAATAATATATTTTTTTAATATTTTTATGATGTAAAATGAACGAATTTATTATTTATTTTTAAAACATTTCATTTTTTCATTTTCCCGTAAAAATTATGAAAGGTCATCTTAGGATGACCCTAGGTTTTCGGCATAAAAAAATAATTATTCATCAGAAATATGAATAATATATTTTTTTAATATTTTTATGATGTAAAATGAACGAATTTATTATTTATTTTTAAAAATTTCATTTTTTAATTTTCCCGTAAAAATTATGAAAGGTCATCTTAGGATGACCCTAGGTTTTCGGCATAAAAAAATAATTATTCATCAGAAATATCAATAATATATTTTTTTAATATTTTTATGATGTAAAATGAACGAATTTATTATTTATTTTTAAAACATTTCATTTTTTAATTTTCCCGTAACAATTATGGAAGGTCATCGTAGGATGACCCTAGGTTTTCGGCATAAAAAATAATTTTTAGTAAGAAAAATGAATAATATATTTTTTTAATATTTTTATGATGTAAAATGAACGAATTTATTATTTATTTTTTATAATTTCATTTTTTAATTTTCCCGTAAAAATTATGAAAGGTCATCTTAGGATGACCCTAGGTTGTCGGCATAAAAAAATAATTATTCATCAGAAATATCAATAATATATTTTTTTAATATTTTTATGTTGTAAAATGAACGAATTTATTATTTATTTTTTAAAATTTCATTTTTTAATTTTCCCGTAAAAATTATGAAAGGTCATCGTAGGATGACCCTAGGTTTTCGGCATAAAAAATAATTTTTAGTAAGAAATATGAATAATATATTTTTTTAATATTTTTATGATGTAAAATGAACGAATTTATTATTTATTTTTAAAAATTTCATTTTTTAATTTTCCCGTAAAAATTATGAAAGGTCATCTTAGGATGACCCTAGGTTTTCGGCATAAAAAAATAATTATTCATCAGAAATATCAATAATATATTTTTTTAATATTTTTATGATGTAAAATGAACGAATTTATTATTTATTTTTAAAACATTTCATTTTTTAATTTTCCCGTAACAATTATGGAAGGTCATCGTAGGATGACCCTAGGTTTTCGGCATAAAAAATTATTTTTAGTAAGAAAAATGAATAATATATTTTTTTAATATTTTTATGATGTAAAATGAACGAATTTATTATTTATTTTTTAAAATTTCATTTTTTAATTTTCCCGTAAAAATTATGAAAGGTCATCTTAGGATGACCCTAGGTTTTCGGCATAAAAAAATAATTATTCATCAGAAATATGAATAATATATTTTTTTAATATTTTTATGATGTAAAATGAACGAATTTATTATTTATTTTTAAAACATTTCATTTTTTAATTTTCCCGTAACAATTATGGAAGGTCATCGTAGGATGACCCTAGGTTTTCGGCATAAAAAATTATTTTTAGTAAGAAAAATGAATAATATATTTTTTTAATATTTTTATGATGTAAAATGAACGAATTTATCATTTATTTTTTAAAATTTCATTTTTTAATTTTCCCGTAAAAATTATGAAAGGTCATCTTAGGATGACCCTAGGTTTTCGGCATAAAAAAATAATTATTCATCAGAAATATCAATAATATATTTTTTTAATATTTTTATGATGTAAAATGAACGAATTTATTATTTATTTTTAAAACATTTCATTTTTTAATTTTCCCGTAAAAATTATGAAAGGTCATCGTAGGATGACCCTAGGTTTTCGGCATAAAAAATTAATTATTCATCAGAAATATCAATAATATATTTTTTTAATATTTTTATGATGTAAAATGAACGAATTTATTATTTATTTTTAAAAATTTCATTTTTTAATTTTCCCGTAAAAATTATGAAAGGTCATATTAGGATGACCCTAGGTTTTCGGCATAAAAAAATAATTATTCATCAGAAATATCAATAATATATTTTTTTAATATTTTTATGATGTAAAATGAACGAATTTATTATTTATTTTTAAAAATTTCATTTTTTAATTTTACCGTAAAAATTATGAAAGGTCATCGTAGGATGACCCTAGGTTTTCGGCATAAAAAATTAATTATTCATCAGAAATATCAATAATATATTTTTTTAATATTTTTATGATGTAAAATGAACGAATTTATTATTTATTTTTTAAAATTTCATTTTTTAATTTTCCCGTAAAAATTATGAAAGGTCATCTTAGGATGACCCTAGGTTTTCGGCATAAAAAATAATTTTTAGTAAGAAATATGAATAATATATTTTTTTAATATTTTTATGATGTAAAATGAACGAATTTATTATTTATTTTTAAAAATTTCATTTTTTAATTTTCCCGTAAAAATTATGAAAGGTCATCTTAGGATGACCCTAGGTTTTCGGCATAAAAAAATAATTATTCATCAGAAATATCAATAATATATTTTTTTAATATTTTTATGATGTAAAATGAACGAATTTATTATTTATTTTTAAAACATTTCATTTTTTAATTTTCCCGTAACAATTATGGAAGGTCATCGTAGGATGACCCTAGGTTTTCGGCATAAAAAATAATTTTTAGTAAGAAAAATGAATAATATATTTTTTTAATATTTTTATGATGTAAAATGAACGAATTTATTATTTATTTTTTATAATTTCATTTTTTAATTTTCCCGTAAAAATTATGAAAGGTCATCTTAGGATGACCCTAGGTTGTCGGCATAAAAAAATAATTATTCATCAGAAATATCAATAATATATTTTTTTAATATTTTTATGTTGTAAAATGAACGAATTTATTATTTATTTTTTAAAATTTCATTTTTTAATTTTCCCGTAAAAATTATGAAAGGTCATCGTATGATGACCCTAGGTTTTCGGCATAAAAAATAATTTTTAGTAAGAAATATGAATAATATATTTTTTTAATATTTTTATGATGTAAAATGAACGAATTTATTATTTATTTTTAAAAATTTCATTTTTTAATTTTCCCGTAAAAATTATGAAAGGTCATCTTAGGATGACCCTAGGTTTTCGGCATAAAAAAATAATTATTCATCAGAAATATCAATAATATATTTTTTTAATATTTTTATGATGTAAAATGAACGAATTTATTATTTATTTTTAAAACATTTCATTTTTTAATTTTCCCGTAACAATTATGGAAGGTCATCGTAGGATGACCCTAGGTTTTCGGCATAAAAAATTATTTTTAGTAAGAAAAATGAATAATATATTTTTTTAATATTTTTATGATGTAAAATGAACGAATTTATTATTTATTTTTTAAAATTTCAATTTTTAATTTTCCCGTAAAAATTATGAAAGGTCATCTTAGGATGACCCTGGGTTTTCGGCATAAAAAAATAATTATTCATCAGAAATATGAATAATATATTTTTTTAATATTTTTATGATGTAAAATGAACGAATTTATTATTTATTTTTAAAACATTTCATTTTTTAATTTTCCCGTAACAATTATGGAAGGTCATCGTAGGATGACCCTAGGTTTTCGGCATAAAAAATTATTTTTAGTAAGAAAAATGAATAATATATTTTTTTAATATTTTTATGATGTAAAATGAACGAATTTATCATTTATTTTTTAAAATTTCATTTTTTAATTTTCCCGTAAAAATTATGAAAGGTCATCTTAGGATGACCCTAGGTTTTCGGCATAAAAAAATAATTATTCATCAGAAATATCAATAATATATTTTTTTAATATTTTTATGATGTAAAATGAACGAATTTATTATTTATTTTTAAAACATTTCATTTTTTCATTTTCCCGTAAAAATTATGAAAGGTCATCGTAGGATGACCATATTTTTTTAATATTTTTATGATGTAAAATGAACGAATTTATTATTTATTTTTGAAAATTTCATTTTTTAATTTTCCCGTAAAAATTATGAAAGGTCATCTTAGGATGACCCTAGGTTTTCGGCATAAAAAAATAATTATTTATCAGAAATATCAATAATATATTTTTTTAATATTTTTATGATGTAAAATGAACGAATTTATTATTTATTTTTAAAACATTTCATTTTTTCATTTTCCCGTAAAAATTATGAAAGGTCATCGTAGGATGACCGTAGGTTTTCGGCATAAAAAAATAATTTTTAGTAAGAAATATGAATAATATATTTTTTTAATATTTTTATGATGTAAAATGAACGAATTTATTATTTATTTTTAAAAATTTCATTTTTTAATTTTCCCGTAAAAATTATGAAAGGTCATCTTAGGATGACCCTAGGTTTTCGGCATAAAAAAATAATTATTCATCAGAAATATCAATAATATATTTTTTTAATATTTTTATGATGTAAAATGAACGAATTTATTATTTATTTTTAAAACATTTCATTTTTTCATTTTCCCGTAAAAATTATGAAAGGTCATCTTAGGATGACCCTAGGTTTTCGGCATAAAAAAATAATTTTTAGTAAGAAATATGAATAATATATTTTTTTAATATTTTTATGATGTAAAATGAACGAATTTATTATTTATTTTTAAAAATTTCATTTTTTAATTTTCCCGTAAAAATTATGAAAGGTCATCTTAGGATGACCCTAGGTTTTCGGCATAAAAAAATAATTATTCATCAGAAATATCAATAATATATTTTTTTAATATTTTTATGATGTAAAATGAACGAATTTATTATTTATTTTTAAAACATTTCATTTTTTCATTTTCCCGTAAAAATTATGAAAGGTCATCTTAGGATGACCCTAGGTTTTCGGCATAAAAAAATAATTATTCATCAGAAATATCAATAATATATTTTTTTAATATTTTTATGATGTAAAATGAACGAATTTATTATTTATTTTTAAAACATTTCATTTTTTAATTTTCCCGTAACAATTATGGAAGGTCATCGTAGGATGACCCTAGGTTTTCGGCATAAAAAATAATTTTTAGTAAGAAAAATGAATAATATATTTTTTTAATATTTTTATGATGTAAAATGAACGAATTTATTATTTATTTTTTATAATTTCATTTTTTAATTTTCCCGTAAAAATTATGAAAGGTCATCTTAGGATGACCCTAGGTTGTCGGCATAAAAAAATAATTATTCATCAGAAATATCAATAATATATTTTTTTAATATTTTTATGTTGTAAAATGAACGAATTTATTATTTATTTTTTAAAATTTCATTTTTTAATTTTCCCGTAAAAATTATGAAAGGTCATCGTAGGATGACCCTAGGTTTTCGGCATAAAAAATAATTTTTAGTAAGAAATATGAATAATATATTTTTTTAATATTTTTATGATGTAAAATGAACGAATTTATTATTTATTTTTAAAAATTTCATTTTTTAATTTTCCCGTAAAAATTATGAAAGGTCATCTTAGGATGACCCTAGGTTTTCGGCATAAAAAAATAATTATTCATCAGAAATATCAATAATATATTTTTTTAATATTTTTATGATGTAAAATGAACGAATTTATTATTTATTTTTAAAACATTTCATTTTTTAATTTTCCCGTAACAATTATGGAAGGTCATCGTAGGATGACCCTAGGTTTTCGGCATAAAAAATTATTTTTAGTAAGAAAAATGAATAATATATTTTTTTAATATTTTTATGATGTAAAATGAACGAATTTATTATTTATTTTTTAAAATTTCATTTTTGAATTTTCCCGTAAAAATTATGAAAGGTCATCTTAGGATGACCCTAGGTTTTCGGCATAAAAAAATAATTATTCATCAGAAATATGAATAATATATTTTTTTAATATTTTTATGATGTAAAATGAACGAATTTATTATTTATTTTTAAAACATTTCATTTTTTAATTTTCCCGTAACAATTATGGAAGGTCATCGTAGGATGACCCTAGGTTTTCGGCATAAAAAATTATTTTTAGTAAGAAAAATGAATAATATATTTTTTTAATATTTTTATGATGTAAAATGAACGAATTTATCATTTATTTTTTAAAATTTCATTTTTTAATTTTCCCGTAAAAATTATGAAAGGTCATCTTAGGATGACCCTAGGTTTTCGGCATAAAAAAATAATTATTCATCAGAAATATCAATAATATATTTTTTTAATATTTTTATGATGTAAAATGAACGAATTTATTATTTATTTTTAAAACATTTCATTTTTTCATTTTCCCGTAAAAATTATGAAAGGTCATCGTAGGATGACCATATTTTTTTAATATTTTTAATATGTAAAATGAACGAATTTATTATTTATTTTTGAAAATTTCATTTTTTAATTTTCCCGTAAAAATTATGAAAGGTCATCTTAGGATGACCCTAGGTTTTCGGCATAAAAAAATAATTATTTATCAGAAATATCAATAATATATTTTTTTAATATTTTTATGATGTAAAATGAACGAATTTATTATTTATTTTTAAAACATTTCATTTTTTCATTTTCCCGTAAAAATTATGAAAGGTCATCGTAGGATGACCGTAGGTTTTCGGCATAAAAAAATAATTTTTAGTAAGAAATATGAATAATATATTTTTTTAATATTTTTATGATGTAAAATGAACGAATTTATTATTTATTTTTAAAAATTTCATTTTTTAATTTTCCCGTAAAAATTATGAAAGGTCATCTTAGGATGACCCTAGGTTTTCGGCATAAAAAAATAATTATTCATCAGAAATATCAATAATATATTTTTTTAATATTTTTATGATGTAAAATGAACGAATTTATTATTTATTTTTAAAAATTTCATTTTTTAATTTTCCCGTAACAATTATGGAAGGTCATCGTAGGATGACCCTAGGTTTTCGGCATAAAAAATTATTTTTAGTAAGAAAAATGAATAATATATTTTTTTAATATTTTTATGATGTAAAATGAACGAATTTATTATTTATTTTTTAAAATTTCATTTTTTAATTTTCCCGTAAAAATTATGAAAGGTCATCTTAGGATGACCCTAGGTTTTCGGCATAAAAAAATAATTATTCATCAGAAATATGAATAATATATTTTTTTAATATTTTTATGATGTAAAATGAACGAATTTATTATTTATTTTTAAAACATTTCATTTTTTAATTTTCCCGTAAAAATTATGAAAGGTCATCTTAGGATGACCCTAGGTTTTCGGCATAAAAAAATAATTATTCATCAGAAATATGAATAATATATTTTTTTAATATTTTTATGATGTAAAATGAACGAATTTATTATTTATTTTTAAAAATTTCATTTTTAATTTTCCCGTAACAATTATGGAAGGTCATCGTAGGATGACCCTAGGTTTTCGGCATAAAAAATTATTTTTAGTAAGAAAAATGAATAATATATTTTTTTAATATTTTTCTGATGTAAAATGAACGAATTTATTATTTATTTTTAAAACATTTCATTTTTTAATTTTCCCGTAAAAATTATGAAAGGTCATCTTAGGATGACCCTAGGTTTTCGGCATAAAAAAATAATTATTCATCAGAAATATCAATAATATATTTTTTTAATATTTTTATGATGTAAAATGAACGAATTTATTATTTATTTTTAAAACATTTCATTTTTTAATTTTCCCGTAAAAATTATGAAAGGTCATCGTAGGATGACCCTAGGTTTTCGGCATAAAAAATTAATTATTCATCAGAAATATCAATAATATATTTTTTTAATATTTTTATGATGTAAAATGAACGAATTTATTATTTATTTTTAAAAATTTCATTTTTTAATTTTCCCGTAAAAATTATGAAAGGTCATATTAGGATGACCCTAGGTTTTCGGCATAAAAAAATAATTATTCATCAGAAATATCAATAATATATTTTTTTAATATTTTTATGATGTAAAATGAACGAATTTATTATTTATTTTTAAAAATTTCATTTTTTAATTTTACCGTAAAAATTATGAAAGGTCATCGTAGGATGACCCTAGGTTTTCGGCATAAAAAATTAATTATTCATCAGAAATATCAATAATATATTTTTTTAATATTTTTATGATGTAAAATGAACGAATTTATTATTTATTTTTTAAAATTTCATTTTTTAATTTTCCCGTAAAAATTATGAAAGGTCATCGTAGGATGACCCTAGGTTTTCGGCATAAAAAATAATTTTTAGTAAGAAATATGAATAATATATTTTTTTAATATTTTTATGATGTAAAATGAACGAATTTATTATTTATTTTTAAAAATTTCATTTTTTAATTTTCCCGTAAAAATTATGAAAGGTCATCTTAGGATGACCCTAGGTTTTCGGCATAAAAAAATAATTATTCATCAGAAATATCAATAATATATTTTTTTAATATTTTTATGATGTAAAATGAACGAATTTATTATTTATTTTTAAAACATTTCATTTTTTAATTTTCCCGTAACAATTATGGAAGGTCATCGTAGGATGACCCTAGGTTTTCGGCATAAAAAATAATTTTTAGTAAGAAAAATGAATAATATATTTTTTTAATATTTTTATGATGTAAAATGAACGAATTTATTATTTATTTTTTATAATTTCATTTTTTAATTTTCCCGTAAAAATTATGAAAGGTCATCTTAGGATGACCCTAGGTTGTCGGCATAAAAAAATAATTATTCATCAGAAATATCAATAATATATTTTTTTAATATTTTTATGTTGTAAAATGAACGAATTTATTATTTATTTTTTAAAATTTCATTTTTTAATTTTCCCGTAAAAATTATGAAAGGTCATCGTATGATGACCCTAGGTTTTCGGCATAAAAAATAATTTTTAGTAAGAAATATGAATAATATATTTTTTTAATATTTTTATGATGTAAAATGAACGAATTTATTATTTATTTTTAAAAATTTCATTTTTTAATTTTCCCGTAAAAATTATGAAAGGTCATCTTAGGATGACCCTAGGTTTTCGGCATAAAAAAATAATTATTCATCAGAAATATCAATAATATATTTTTTTAATATTTTTATGATGTAAAATGAACGAATTTATTATTTATTTTTAAAACATTTCATTTTTTAATTTTCCCGTAACAATTATGGAAGGTCATCGTAGGATGACCCTAGGTTTTCGGCATAAAAAATTATTTTTAGTAAGAAAAATGAATAATATATTTTTTTAATATTTTTATGATGTAAAATGAACGAATTTATTATTTATTTTTTAAAATTTCAATTTTTAATTTTCCCGTAAAAATTATGAAAGGTCATCTTAGGATGACCCTAGGTTTTCGGCATAAAAAAATAATTATTCATCAGAAATATGAATAATATATTTTTTTAATATTTTTATGATGTAAAATGAACGAATTTATTATTTATTTTTAAAACATTTCATTTTTTAATTTTCCCGTAACAATTATGGAAGGTCATCGTAGGATGACCCTAGGTTTTCGGCATAAAAAATTATTTTTAGTAAGAAAAATGAATAATATATTTTTTTAATATTTTTATGATGTAAAATGAACGAATTTATCATTTATTTTTTAAAATTTCATTTTTTAATTTTCCCGTAAAAATTATGAAAGGTCATCTTAGGATGACCCTAGGTTTTCGGCATAAAAAAATAATTATTCATCAGAAATATCAATAATATATTTTTTTAATATTTTTATGATGTAAAATGAACGAATTTATTATTTATTTTTAAAACATTTCATTTTTTCATTTTCCCGTAAAAATTATGAAAGGTCATCGTAGGATGACCATATTTTTTTAATATTTTTATGATGTAAAATGAACGAATTTATTATTTATTTTTGAAAATTTCATTTTTTAATTTTCCCGTAAAAATTATGAAAGGTCATCTTAGGATGACCCTAGGTTTTCGGCATAAAAAAATAATTATTTATCAGAAATATCAATAATATATTTTTTTAATATTTTTATGATGTAAAATGAACGAATTTATTATTTATTTTTAAAACATTTCATTTTTTCATTTTCCCGTAAAAATTATGAAAGGTCATCGTAGGATGACCGTAGGTTTTCGGCATAAAAAAATAATTTTTAGTAAGAAATATGAATAATATATTTTTTTAATATTTTTATGATGTAAAATGAACGAATTTATTATTTATTTTTAAAAATTTCATTTTTTAATTTTCCCGTAAAAATTATGAAAGGTCATCTTAGGATGACCCTAGGTTTTCGGCATAAAAAAATAATTATTCATCAGAAATATCAATAATATATTTTTTTAATATTTTTATGATGTAAAATGAACGAATTTATTATTTATTTTTAAAACATTTCATTTTTTCATTTTCCCGTAAAAATTATGAAAGGTCATCTTAGGATGACCCTAGGTTTTCGGCATAAAAAAATAATTTTTAGTAAGAAATATGAATAATATATTTTTTTAATATTTTTATGATGTAAAATGAACGAATTTATTATTTATTTTTAAAAATTTCATTTTTTAATTTTCCCGTAAAAATTATGAAAGGTCATCTTAGGATGACCCTAGGTTTTCGGCATAAAAAAATAATTATTCATCAGAAATATCAATAATATATTTTTTTAATATTTTTATGATGTAAAATGAACGAATTTATTATTTATTTTTAAAACATTTCATTTTTTCATTTTCCCGTAAAAATTATGAAAGGTCATCTTAGGATGACCCTAGGTTTTCGGCATAAAAAAATAATTATTCATCAGAAATATGAATAATATATTTTTTTAATATTTTTATGATGTAAAATGAACGAATTTATTATTTATTTTTAAAAATTTCATTTTTTAATTTTCCCGTAAAAATTATGAAAGGTCATCTTAGGATGACCCTAGGTTTTCGGCATAAAAAAATAATTATTCATCAGAAATATCAATAATATATTTTTTTAATATTTTTATGATGTAAAATGAACGAATTTATTATTTATTTTTAAAACATTTCATTTTTTAATTTTCCCGTAACAATTATGGAAGGTCATCGTAGGATGACCCTAGGTTTTCGGCATAAAAAATAATTTTTAGTAAGAAAAATGAATAATATATTTTTTTAATATTTTTATGATGTAAAATGAACGAATTTATTATTTATTTTTAAAACATTTCATTTTTTAATTTTCCCGTAAAAATTATGAAAGGTCATCTTAGGATGACCCTAGGTTTTCGGCATAAAAAAATAATTATTCATCAGAAATATGAATAATATATTTTTTTAATATTTTTATGATGTAAAATGAACGAATTTATTATTTATTTTTAAAAATTTCATTTTTAATTTTCCCGTAACAATTATGGAAGGTCATCGTAGGATGACCCTAGGTTTTCGGCATAAAAAATTATTTTTAGTAAGAAAAATGAATAATATATTTTTTTAATATTTTTCTGATGTAAAATGAACGAATTTATTATTTATTTTTAAAACATTTCATTTTTTAATTTTCCCGTAAAAATTATGAAAGGTCATCTTAGGATGACCCTAGGTTTTCGGCATAAAAAAATAATTATTCATCAGAAATATCAATAATATATTTTTTTAATATTTTTATGATGTAAAATGAACGAATTTATTATTTATTTTTAAAACATTTCATTTTTTAATTTTCCCGTAAAAATTATGAAAGGTCATCGTAGGATGACCCTAGGTTTTCGGCATAAAAAATTAATTATTCATCAGAAATATCAATAATATATTTTTTTAATATTTTTATGATGTAAAATGAACGAATTTATTATTTATTTTTAAAAATTTCATTTTTTAATTTTCCCGTAAAAATTATGAAAGGTCATATTAGGATGACCCTAGGTTTTCGGCATAAAAAAATAATTATTCATCAGAAATATCAATAATATATTTTTTTAATATTTTTATGATGTAAAATGAACGAATTTATTATTTATTTTTAAAAATTTCATTTTTTAATTTTACCGTAAAAATTATGAAAGGTCATCGTAGGATGACCCTAGGTTTTCGGCATAAAAAATTAATTATTCATCAGAAATATCAATAATATATTTTTTTAATATTTTTATGATGTAAAATGAACGAATTTATTATTTATTTTTTAAAATTTCATTTTTTAATTTTCCCGTAAAAATTATGAAAGGTCATCGTAGGATGACCCTAGGTTTTCGGCATAAAAAATAATTTTTAGTAAGAAATATGAATAATATATTTTTTTAATATTTTTATGATGTAAAATGAACGAATTTATTATTTATTTTTAAAAATTTCATTTTTTAATTTTCCCGTAAAAATTATGAAAGGTCATCTTAGGATGACCCTAGGTTTTCGGCATAAAAAAATAATTATTCATCAGAAATATCAATAATATATTTTTTTAATATTTTTATGATGTAAAATGAACGAATTTATTATTTATTTTTAAAACATTTCATTTTTTAATTTTCCCGTAACAATTATGGAAGGTCATCGTAGGATGACCCTAGGTTTTCGGCATAAAAAATAATTTTTAGTAAGAAAAATGAATAATATATTTTTTTAATATTTTTATGATGTAAAATGAACGAATTTATTATTTATTTTTTATAATTTCATTTTTTAATTTTCCCGTAAAAATTATGAAAGGTCATCTTAGGATGACCCTAGGTTGTCGGCATAAAAAAATAATTATTCATCAGAAATATCAATAATATATTTTTTTAATATTTTTATGTTGTAAAATGAACGAATTTATTATTTATTTTTTAAAATTTCATTTTTTAATTTTCCCGTAAAAATTATGAAAGGTCATCGTATGATGACCCTAGGTTTTCGGCATAAAAAATAATTTTTAGTAAGAAATATGAATAATATATTTTTTTAATATTTTTATGATGTAAAATGAACGAATTTATTATTTATTTTTAAAAATTTCATTTTTTAATTTTCCCGTAAAAATTATGAAAGGTCATCTTAGGATGACCCTAGGTTTTCGGCATAAAAAAATAATTATTCATCAGAAATATCAATAATATATTTTTTTAATATTTTTATGATGTAAAATGAACGAATTTATTATTTATTTTTAAAACATTTCATTTTTTAATTTTCCCGTAACAATTATGGAAGGTCATCGTAGGATGACCCTAGGTTTTCGGCATAAAAAATTATTTTTAGTAAGAAAAATGAATAATATATTTTTTTAATATTTTTATGATGTAAAATGAACGAATTTATTATTTATTTTTTAAAATTTCAATTTTTAATTTTCCCGTAAAAATTATGAAAGGTCATCTTAGGATGACCCTAGGTTTTCGGCATAAAAAAATAATTATTCATCAGAAATATGAATAATATATTTTTTTAATATTTTTATGATGTAAAATGAACGAATTTATTATTTATTTTTAAAACATTTCATTTTTTAATTTTCCCGTAACAATTATGGAAGGTCATCGTAGGATGACCCTAGGTTTTCGGCATAAAAAATTATTTTTAGTAAGAAAAATGAATAATATATTTTTTTAATATTTTTATGATGTAAAATGAACGAATTTATCATTTATTTTTTAAAATTTCATTTTTTAATTTTCCCGTAAAAATTATGAAAGGTCATCTTAGGATGACCCTAGGTTTTCGGCATAAAAAAATAATTATTCATCAGAAATATCAATAATATATTTTTTTAATATTTTTATGATGTAAAATGAACGAATTTATTATTTATTTTTAAAACATTTCATTTTTTCATTTTCCCGTAAAAATTATGAAAGGTCATCGTAGGATGACCATATTTTTTTAATATTTTTATGATGTAAAATGAACGAATTTATTATTTATTTTTGAAAATTTCATTTTTTAATTTTCCCGTAAAAATTATGAAAGGTCATCTTAGGATGACCCTAGGTTTTCGGCATAAAAAAATAATTATTTATCAGAAATATCAATAATATATTTTTTTAATATTTTTATGATGTAAAATGAACGAATTTATTATTTATTTTTAAAACATTTCATTTTTTCATTTTCCCGTAAAAATTATGAAAGGTCATCGTAGGATGACCGTAGGTTTTCGGCATAAAAAAATAATTTTTAGTAAGAAATATGAATAATATATTTTTTTAATATTTTTATGATGTAAAATGAACGAATTTATTATTTATTTTTAAAAATTTCATTTTTTAATTTTCCCGTAAAAATTATGAAAGGTCATCTTAGGATGACCCTAGGTTTTCGGCATAAAAAAATAATTATTCATCAGAAATATCAATAATATATTTTTTTAATATTTTTATGATGTAAAATGAACGAATTTATTATTTATTTTTAAAAATTTCATTTTTTAATTTTCCCGTAAAAATTATGAAAGGTCATCTTAGGATGACCCTAGGTTTTCGGCATAAAAAAATAATTATTCATCAGAAATATCAATAATATATTTTTTTAATATTTTTATGATGTAAAATGAACGAATTTATTATTTATTTTTAAAACATTTCATTTTTTAATTTTCCCGTAACAATTATGGAAGGTCATCGTAGGATGACCCTAGGTTTTCGGCATAAAAAATAATTTTTAGTAAGAAAAATGAATAATATATTTTTTTAATATTTTTATGATGTAAAATGAACGAATTTATTATTTATTTTTAAAACATTTCATTTTTTAATTTTCCCGTAAAAATTATGAAAGGTCATCTTAGGATGACCCTAGGTTTTCGGCATAAAAAAATAATTATTCATCAGAAATATGAATAATATATTTTTTTAATATTTTTATGATGTAAAATGAACGAATTTATTATTTATTTTTAAAAATTTCATTTTTAATTTTCCCGTAACAATTATGGAAGGTCATCGTAGGATGACCCTAGGTTTTCGGCATAAAAAATTATTTTTAGTAAGAAAAATGAATAATATATTTTTTTAATATTTTTCTGATGTAAAATGAACGAATTTATTATTTATTTTTAAAACATTTCATTTTTTAATTTTCCCGTAAAAATTATGAAAGGTCATCTTAGGATGACCCTAGGTTTTCGGCATAAAAAAATAATTATTCATCAGAAATATCAATAATATATTTTTTTAATATTTTTATGATGTAAAATGAACGAATTTATTATTTATTTTTAAAACATTTCATTTTTTAATTTTCCCGTAAAAATTATGAAAGGTCATCGTAGGATGACCCTAGGTTTTCGGCATAAAAAATTAATTATTCATCAGAAATATCAATAATATATTTTTTTAATATTTTTATGATGTAAAATGAACGAATTTATTATTTATTTTTAAAAATTTCATTTTTTAATTTTCCCGTAAAAATTATGAAAGGTCATATTAGGATGACCCTAGGTTTTCGGCATAAAAAAATAATTATTCATCAGAAATATCAATAATATATTTTTTTAATATTTTTATGATGTAAAATGAACGAATTTATTATTTATTTTTAAAAATTTCATTTTTTAATTTTACCGTAAAAATTATGAAAGGTCATCGTAGGATGACCCTAGGTTTTCGGCATAAAAAATTAATTATTCATCAGAAATATCAATAATATATTTTTTTAATATTTTTATGATGTAAAATGAACGAATTTATTATTTATTTTTTAAAATTTCATTTTTTAATTTTCCCGTAAAAATTATGAAAGGTCATCGTAGGATGACCCTAGGTTTTCGGCATAAAAAATAATTTTTAGTAAGAAATATGAATAATATATTTTTTTAATATTTTTATGATGTAAAATGAACGAATTTATTATTTATTTTTAAAAATTTCATTTTTTAATTTTCCCGTAAAAATTATGAAAGGTCATCTTAGGATGACCCTAGGTTTTCGGCATAAAAAAATAATTATTCATCAGAAATATCAATAATATATTTTTTTAATATTTTTATGATGTAAAATGAACGAATTTATTATTTATTTTTAAAACATTTCATTTTTTAATTTTCCCGTAACAATTATGGAAGGTCATCGTAGGATGACCCTAGGTTTTCGGCATAAAAAATAATTTTTAGTAAGAAAAATGAATAATATATTTTTTTAATATTTTTATGATGTAAAATGAACGAATTTATTATTTATTTTTTATAATTTCATTTTTTAATTTTCCCGTAAAAATTATGAAAGGTCATCTTAGGATGACCCTAGGTTGTCGGCATAAAAAAATAATTATTCATCAGAAATATCAATAATATATTTTTTTAATATTTTTATGTTGTAAAATGAACGAATTTATTATTTATTTTTTAAAATTTCATTTTTTAATTTTCCCGTAAAAATTATGAAAGGTCATCGTATGATGACCCTAGGTTTTCGGCATAAAAAATAATTTTTAGTAAGAAATATGAATAATATATTTTTTTAATATTTTTATGATGTAAAATGAACGAATTTATTATTTATTTTTAAAAATTTCATTTTTTAATTTTCCCGTAAAAATTATGAAAGGTCATCTTAGGATGACCCTAGGTTTTCGGCATAAAAAAATAATTATTCATCAGAAATATCAATAATATATTTTTTTAATATTTTTATGATGTAAAATGAACGAATTTATTATTTATTTTTAAAACATTTCATTTTTTAATTTTCCCGTAACAATTATGGAAGGTCATCGTAGGATGACCCTAGGTTTTCGGCATAAAAAATTATTTTTAGTAAGAAAAATGAATAATATATTTTTTTAATATTTTTATGATGTAAAATGAACGAATTTATTATTTATTTTTTAAAATTTCAATTTTTAATTTTCCCGTAAAAATTATGAAAGGTCATCTTAGGATGACCCTAGGTTTTCGGCATAAAAAAATAATTATTCATCAGAAATATGAATAATATATTTTTTTAATATTTTTATGATGTAAAATGAACGAATTTATTATTTATTTTTAAAACATTTCATTTTTTAATTTTCCCGTAACAATTATGGAAGGTCATCGTAGGATGACCCTAGGTTTTCGGCATAAAAAATTATTTTTAGTAAGAAAAATGAATAATATATTTTTTTAATATTTTTATGATGTAAAATGAACGAATTTATCATTTATTTTTTAAAATTTCATTTTTTAATTTTCCCGTAAAAATTATGAAAGGTCATCTTAGGATGACCCTAGGTTTTCGGCATAAAAAAATAATTATTCATCAGAAATATCAATAATATATTTTTTTAATATTTTTATGATGTAAAATGAACGAATTTATTATTTATTTTTAAAACATTTCATTTTTTCATTTTCCCGTAAAAATTATGAAAGGTCATCGTAGGATGACCATATTTTTTTAATATTTTTATGATGTAAAATGAACGAATTTATTATTTATTTTTGAAAATTTCATTTTTTAATTTTCCCGTAAAAATTATGAAAGGTCATCTTAGGATGACCCTAGGTTTTCGGCATAAAAAAATAATTATTTATCAGAAATATCAATAATATATTTTTTTAATATTTTTATGATGTAAAATGAACGAATTTATTATTTATTTTTAAAACATTTCATTTTTTCATTTTCCCGTAAAAATTATGAAAGGTCATCGTAGGATGACCGTAGGTTTTCGGCATAAAAAAATAATTTTTAGTAAGAAATATGAATAATATATTTTTTTAATATTTTTATGATGTAAAATGAACGAATTTATTATTTATTTTTAAAAATTTCATTTTTTAATTTTCCCGTAAAAATTATGAAAGGTCATCTTAGGATGACCCTAGGTTTTCGGCATAAAAAAATAATTATTCATCAGAAATATCAATAATATATTTTTTTAATATTTTTATGATGTAAAATGAACGAATTTATTATTTATTTTTAAAACATTTCATTTTTTCATTTTCCCGTAAAAATTATGAAAGGTCATCTTAGGATGACCCTAGGTTTTCGGCATAAAAAAATAATTTTTAGTAAGAAATATGAATAATATATTTTTTTAATATTTTTATGATGTAAAATGAACGAATTTATTATTTATTTTTAAAAATTTCATTTTTTAATTTTCCCGTAAAAATTATGAAAGGTCATCTTAGGATGACCCTAGGTTTTCGGCATAAAAAAATAATTATTCATCAGAAATATCAATAATATATTTTTTTAATATTTTTATGATGTAAAATGAACGAATTTATTATTTATTTTTAAAACATTTCATTTTTTCATTTTCCCGTAAAAATTATGAAAGGTCATCTTAGGATGACCCTAGGTTTTCGGCATAAAAAAATAATTATTCATCAGAAATATGAATAATATATTTTTTTAATATTTTTATGATGTAAAATGAACGAATTTATTATTTATTTTTAAAAATTTCATTTTTTAATTTTCCCGTAAAAATTATGAAAGGTCATCTTAGGATGACCCTAGGTTTTCGGCATAAAAAAATAATTATTCATCAGAAATATCAATAATATATTTTTTTAATATTTTTATGATGTAAAATGAACGAATTTATTATTTATTTTTAAAACATTTCATTTTTTAATTTTCCCGTAACAATTATGGAAGGTCATCGTAGGATGACCCTAGGTTTTCGGCATAAAAAATAATTTTTAGTAAGAAAAATGAATAATATATTTTTTTAATATTTTTATGATGTAAAATGAACGAATTTATTATTTATTTTTTATAATTTCATTTTTTAATTTTCCCGTAAAAATTATGAAAGGTCATCTTAGGATGACCCTAGGTTGTCGGCATAAAAATATAATTATTCATCAGAAATATCAATAATATATTTTTTTAATATTTTTATGTTGTAAAATGAACGAATTTATTATTTATTTTTTAAAATTTCATTTTTTAATTTTCCCGTAAAAATTATGAAAGGTCATCGTAGGATGACCCTAGGTTTTCGGCATAAAAAATAATTTTTAGTAAGAAATATGAATAATATATTTTTTTAATATTTTTATGATGTAAAATGAACGAATTTATTATTTATTTTTAAAAATTTCATTTTTTAATTTTCCCGTAAAAATTATGAAAGGTCATCTTAGGATGACCCTAGGTTTTCGGCATAAAAAAATAATTATTCATCAGAAATATCAATAATATATTTTTTTAATATTTTTATGATGTAAAATGAACGAATTTATTATTTATTTTTAAAACATTTCATTTTTTAATTTTCCCGTAACAATTATGGAAGGTCATCGTAGGATGACCCTAGGTTTTCGGCATAAAAAATTATTTTTAGTAAGAAAAATGAATAATATATTTTTTTAATATTTTTATGATGTAAAATGAACGAATTTATTATTTATTTTTTAAAATTTCATTTTTTAATTTTCCCGTAAAAATTATGAAAGGTCATCTTAGGATGACCCTAGGTTTTCGGCATAAAAAAATAATTATTCATCAGAAATATGAATAATATATTTTTTTAATATTTTTATGATGTAAAATGAACGAATTTATTATTTATTTTTAAAACATTTCATTTTTTAATTTTCCCGTAACAATTATGGAAGGTCATCGTAGGATGACCCTAGGTTTTCGGCATAAAAAATTATTTTTAGTAAGAAAAATGAATAATATATTTTTTTAATATTTTTATGATGTAAAATGAACGAATTTATCATTTATTTTTTAAAATTTCATTTTTTAATTTTCCCGTAAAAATTATGAAAGGTCATCTTAGGATGACCCTAGGTTTTCGGCATAAAAAAATAATTATTCATCAGAAATATCAATAATATATTTTTTTAATATTTTTATGATGTAAAATGAACGAATTTATTATTTATTTTTAAAACATTTCATTTTTTCATTTTCCCGTAAAAATTATGAAAGGTCATCGTAGGATGACCATATTTTTTTAATATTTTTAATATGTAAAATGAACGAATTTATTATTTATTTTTGAAAATTTCATTTTTTAATTTTCCCGTAAAAATTATGAAAGGTCATGTTAGGATGACCCTAGGTTTTCGGCATAAAAAAATAATTATTTATCAGAAATATCAATAATATATTTTTTTAATATTTTTATGATGTAAAATGAACGAATTTATTATTTATTTTTAAAACATTTCATTTTTTCATTTTCCCGTAAAAATTATGAAAGGTCATCTTAGGATGACCGTAGGTTTTCGGCATAAAAAAATAATTTTTAGTAAGAAATATGAATAATATATTTTTTTAATATTTTTATGATGTAAAATGAACGAATTTATTATTTATTTTTAAAAATTTCATTTTTTAATTTTCCCGTAAAAATTATGAAAGGTCATCTTAGGATGACCCTAGGTTTTCGGCATAAAAAAATAATTATTCATCAGAAATATCAATAATATATTTTTTTAATATTTTTATGATGTAAAATGAACGAATTTATTATTTATTTTTAAAACATTTCATTTTTTCATTTTCCCGTAAAAATTATGAAAGGTCATCTTAGGATGACCCTAGGTTTTCGGCATAAAAAAATAATTTTTAGTAAGAAATATGAATAATATATTTTTTTAATATTTTTATGATGTAAAATGAACGAATTTATTAGTTATTTTTAAAAATTTCATTTTTAATTTTCCCGTAAAAATTATGAAAGGTCATCGTAAGATGACCCTAGGTTTTCGGCATAAAAAATTAATTATTCATCAGAAATATCAATAATATATTTTTTTAATATTTTTATGATGTAAAATGAACGAATTTATTATTTATTTTTAAAAATTTCATTTTTTAATTTTCCCGTAACAATTATGGAAGGTCATCGTAGGATGACCCTAGGTTTTCGGCATAAAAAATTATTTTTAGTAAGAAAAATGAATAATATATTTTTTTAATATTTTTATGATGTAAAATGAACGAATTTATTATTTATTTTTTAAAATTTCATTTTTTAATTTTCCCGTAAAAATTATGAAAGGTCATCTTAGGATGACCCTAGGTTTTCGGCATAAAAAAATAATTATTCATCAGAAATATGAATAATATATTTTTTTAATATTTTTATGATGTAAAATGAACGAATTTATTATTTATTTTTAAAACATTTCATTTTTTAATTTTCCCGTAAAAATTATGAAAGGTCATCTTAGGATGACCCTAGGTTTTCGGCATAAAAAAATAATTATTCATCAGAAATATCAATAATATATTTTTTTAATATTTTTATGATGTAAAATGAACGAATTTATTATTTATGTTTAAAAATTTCATTTTTTAATTTTCCCGTAAAAATTATGAAAGGTCATCTTAGGATGACCCTAGGTTTTCGGCATAAAAAAATAATTATTCATCAGAAATATGAATAATATATTTTTTTAATATTTTTATGATGTAAAATGAACGAATTTATTATTTATTTTTAAAAATTTCATTTTTTAATTTTCCCGTAAAAATTATGAAAGGTCATCGTAGGATGACCCTAGGTTTTCGGCATAAAAAAATAATTTTTAGTAAGAAATATGAATAATATATTTTTTTAATATTTTTATGATGTAAAATGAACGAATTTATTATTTATTTTTAAAAATTTCATTTTTTAATTTTCCCGTAAAAATTATGAAAGGTCATCTTAGGATGACCCTAGGTTTTCGGCATAAAAAAATAATTATTCATCAGAAATATCAATAATATATTTTTTTAATATTTTTATGATGTAAAATGAACGAATTTATTATTTATTTTTAAAACATTTCATTTTTTAATTTTCCCGTAACAATTATGGAAGGTCATCGTAGGATGACCCAAGGTTTTCGGCATAAAAAATAATTTTTAGTAAGAAAAATGAATAATATATTTTTTTAATATTTTTATGATGTAAAATGAACGAATTTATTATTTATTTTTTATAATTTCATTTTTTAATTTTCCCGTAAAAATTATGAAAGGTCATCGTAGGATGACCCTAGGTTTTCGGCATAAAAAAATAATTATTCATCAGAAATATGAATAATATATTTTTTTAATATTTTTATGATGTAAAATGAACGAATTTATTATTTATTTTTAAAACATTTAATTTTTTAATTTTCCCGTAAAAATTATGAAAGGTCATCGTAGGATGACCCTAGGTTTTCGGCATAAAAAAATAATTATTCATCAGAAATATGAATAATATATTTTTTTAATATTTTTATGATGTAAAATGAACGAATTTATTATTTATTTTTAAAACATTTCATTTTTTAATTTTCCCGTAACAATTATGGAAGGTCATCGTAGGATGACCCTAGGTTTTCGGCATAAAAAATTATTTTTAGTAAGAAAAATGAATAATATATTTTTTTAATATTTTTATGATGTAAAATGAACGAATTTATCATTTATTTTTTAAAATTTCATTTTTTAATTTTCCCGTAAAAATTATGAAAGGTCATCTTAGGATGACCCTAGGTTTTCGGCATAAAAAAATAATTATTCATCAGAAATATGAATAATATATTTTTTTAATATTTTTATGATGTAAAATGAACGAATTTATTATTTATTTTTAAAACATTTCATTTTTTAATTTTCCCGTAAAAATTATGAAAGGTCATCGTAGGATGACCATAGGTTTTCGGCATAAAAAATTAATTATTCATCAGAAATATCAATAATATATTTTTTTAATATTTTTATGATGTAAAATGAACGAATTTATTATTTATTTTTGAAAATTTCATTTTTTAATTTTCCCGTAAAAATTATGAAAGGTCATCTTAGGATGACCCTAGGTTTTCGGCATAAAAAAATAATTATTTATCAGAAATATCAATAATATATTTTTTTAATATTTTTATGATGTAAAATGAACGAATTTATTATTTATTTTTAAAACATTTCATTTTTTCATTTTCCCGTAAAAATTATGAAAGGTCATCGTAGGATGACCGTAGGTTTTCGGCATAAAAAAATATTTTTTATTAAGAAATATGAATAATATATTTTTTTAATATTTTTATGATGTAAAATGAACGAATTTATTATTTATTTTTAAAAATTTCATTTTTTAATTTTCCCGTAAAAATTATGAAAGGTCATCTTAGGATGACCCTAAGTTTTCGGCATAAAAAAATAATTATTCATCAGAAATATCAATAATATATTTTTTTAATATTTTTATGATGTAAAATGAACGAATTTATTATTTATTTTTAAAACATTTCATTTTTTCATTTTCCCGTAAAAATTATGAAAGGTCATCTTAGGATGACCCTAGGTTTTCGGCATAAAAATATAATTTTTAGTAAGAAATATGAATAATATATTTTTTTAATATTTTTATGATGTAAAATGAACGAATTTATTATTTATTTTTAAAAATTTCATTTTTAATTTTCCCGTAAAAATTATGAAAGGTCATCGTAAGATGACCCTAGGTTTTCGGCATAAAAAATTAATTATTCATCAGAAATATCAATAATATATTTTTTTAATATTTTTATGATGTAAAATGAACGAATTTATTATTTATTTTTAAAAATTTCATTTTTTAATTTTCCCGTAAAAATTATGAAAGGTCATCTTAGGATGACCCTAGGTTTTCGGCATAAAAAAATAATTATTCATCAGAAATATCAATAATATATTTTTTTAATATTTTTATGATGTAAAATGAACGAATTTATTATTTATTTTTAAAACATTTCATTTTTTAATTTTCCCGTAACAATTATGGAAGGTCATCGTAGGATGACCCTAGGTTTTCGGCATAAAAAATTATTTTTAGTAAGAAAAATGAATAATATATTTTTTTAATATTTTTCTGATGTAAAATGAACGAATTTATTATTTATTTTTTAAAATTTCATTTTTTAATTTTCCCGTAAAAATTATGAAAGGTCATCTTAGGATGACCCTAGGTTTTCGGCATAAAAAAATAATTATTCATCAGAAATATGAATAATATATTTTTTTAATATTTTTATGATGTAAAATGAACGAATTTATTATTTATTTTTAAAACATTTCATTTTTTAATTTTCCCGTAAAAATTATGAAAGGTCATCTTAGGATGACCCTAGGTTTTCGGCATAAAAAAATAATTATTCATCAGAAATATCAATAATATATTTTTTTAATATTTTTATGATGTAAAATGAACGAATTTATTATTTATTTTTAAAAATTTCATTTTTTAATTTTCCCGTAAAAATTATGAAAGGTCATCTTAGGATGACCCTAGGTTTTCGGCATAAAAAAATAATTATTCATCAGAAATATGAATAATATATTTTTTTAATATTTTTATGATGTAAAATGAACGAATTTATTATTTATTTTTAAAAATTTCATTTTTTAATTTTCCCGTAAAAATTATGAAAGGTCATCGTAGGATGACCCTAGGTTTTCGGCATAAAAAAATAATTTTTAGTAAGAAATATGAATAATATATTTTTTTAATATTTTTATGATGTAAAATGAACGAATTTATTATTTATTTTTAAAAATTTCATTTTTTAATTTTCCCGTAAAAATTATGAAAGGTCATCTTAGGATGACCCTAGGTTTTCGGCATAAAAAAATAATTATTCATCAGAAATATCAATAATATATTTTTTTAATATTTTTATGATGTAAAATGAACGAATTTATTATTTATTTTTAAAACATTTCATTTTTTAATTTTCCCGTAAAAATTATGAAAGGTCATCGTAGGATGACCCTAGGTTTTCGGCATAAAAAATTAATTATTCATCAGAAATATCAATAATATATTTTTTTAATATTTTTATGATGTAAAATGAACGAATTTATTATTTATTTTTAAAAATTTCATTTTTTAATTTTCCCGTAAAAATTATGAAAGGTCATATTAGGATGACCCTAGGTTTTCGGCATAAAAAAATAATTATTCATCAGAAATATCAATAATATATTTTTTTAATATTTTTATGATGTAAAATGAACGAATTTATTAATTATTTTTAAAAATTTCATTTTTTAATTTTACCGTAAAAATTATGAAAGGTCATCGTAGGATGACCCTAGGTTTTCGGCATAAAAAATTAATTATTCATCAGAAATATCAATAATATATTTTTTTAATATTTTTATGATGTAAAATGAACGAATTTATTATTTATTTTTTAAAATTTCATTTTTTAATTTTCCCGTAAAAATTATGAAAGGTCATCGTAGGATGACCCTAGGTTTTCGGCATAAAAAATAATTTTTAGTAAGAAATATGAATAATATATTTTTTTAATATTTTTATGATGTAAAATGAACGAATTTATTATTTATTTTTAAAAATTTCATTTTTTAATTTTCCCGTAAAAATTATGAAAGGTCATCGTAGGATGACCCTAGGTTTTCGGCATAAAAAATTAATTAT
Organism: Labia minor; assembly: GCA_963082975.1. Lineage (NCBI taxonomy): Eukaryota > Metazoa > Arthropoda > Insecta > Dermaptera > Spongiphoridae > Labia > Labia minor. Next base: position 2,348,014 of record OY720344.1, read on the forward strand.
TCATCAGAAATATCAATAATATATTTTTTTAATATTTTTATGATGTAAAATGAACGAATTTATTATTTATTTTTAAAACATTTCATTTTTTAATTTTCCCGTAAAAATTATGAAAGGTCATCGTAGGATGACCCTAAGTTTTCGGCATAAAAAAATAATTTTTAGTTAGAAATATGAATAATATATTTTTTTAATATTTTTATGATGTAAAATGAACGAATTTATTTATTATTTTTAAAAATTTCATTTTTTAATTTTCCCGTAAAAATTATGAAAGGTCATCGTAGGATGACCCTAGGTTTTCGGCATAAAAAATAATTTTTAGTAAGAAATATGAATAATATATTTTTTTAATATTTTTATGATGTAAAATGAACGAATTTATTATTTATTTTTAAAACATTTCATTTTTTAATTTTCCCGTAAAAATTATGAAAGGTCATCTTAGGATGACCCTAGGTTTTCGGCATAAAAAAATAATTATTCATCAGAAATATCAATAATATATTTTTTTAATATTTTTATGATGTAAAATGAACGAATTTATTATTTATTTTTAAAACATTTCATTTTTTAATTTTCCCGTAACAATTATGGAAGGTCATCGTAGGATGACCCTAGGTTTTCGGCATAAAAAATTATTTTTAGTAAGAAAAATGAATAATATATTTTTTTAATATTTTTCTGATGTAAAATGAACGAATTTATTATTTATTTTTTAAAATTTCATTTTTTAATTTTCCCGTAAAAATTATGAAAGGTCATCTTAGGATGACCCTAGGTTTTCGGCATAAAAAAATAATTATTCATCAGAAATATGAATAATATATTTTTTTAATATTTTTATGATGTAAAATGAACGAATTTATTATTTATTTTTAAAACATTTCATTTTTTAATTTTCCCGTAAAAATTATGAAAGGTCATCTTAGGATGACCCTAGGTTTTCGGCATAAAAAAATAATTATTCATCAGAAATATCAATAATATATTTTTTTAATATTTTTATGATGTAAAATGAACGAATTTATTATTTATTTTTAAAACATTTCATTTTTTAATTTTCCCGTAACAATTATGGAAGGTCATCGTAGGATGACCCTAGGTTTTCGGCATAAAAAATTATTTTTAGTAAGAAAAATGAATAATATATTTTTTTAATATTTTTCTGATGTAAAATGAACGAATTTATTATTTATTTTTTAAAATTTCATTTTTTAATTTTCCCGTAAAAATTATGAAAGGTCATCTTAGGATGACCCTAGGTTTTCGGCATAAAAAAATAATTATTCATCAGAAATATGAATAATATATTTTTTTAATATTTTTATGATGTAAAATGAACGAATTTATTATTTATTTTTAAAACATTTCATTTTTTAATTTTCCCGTAAAAATTATGAAAGGTCATCTTAGGATGACCCTAGGTTTTCGGCATAAAAAAATAATTATTCATCAGAAATATCAATAATATATTTTTTTAATATTTTTATGATGTAAAATGAACGAATTTATTATTTATTTTTAAAAATTTCATTTTTTAATTTTCCCGTAAAAATTATGAAAGGTCATCTTAGGATGACCCTAGGTTTCGGCATAAAAAAATAATTATTCATCAGAAATATGAATAATATATTTTTTTAATATTTTTATGATGTAAAATGAACGAATTTATTATTTATTTTTAAAAATTTCATTTTTTAATTTTCCCGTAAAAATTATGAAAGGTCATCGTAGGATGACCCTAGGTTTTCGGCATAAAAAAATAATTTTTAGTAAGAAATATGAATAATATATTTTTTTAATATTTTTATGATGTAAAATGAACGAATTTATTATTTATTTTTAAAAATTTCATTTTTTAATTTTCCCGTAAAATTATGAAAGGTCATCTTAGGATGACCCTAGGTTTTCGGCATAAAAAAATAATTATTCATCAGAAATATCAATAATATATTTTTTTAATATTTTTATGATGTAAAATGAACGAATTTATTATTTATTTTTAAAACATTTCATTTTTTAATTTTCCCGTAAAAATTATGAAAGGTCATCGTAGGATGACCCTAGGTTTTCGGCATAAAAAATTAATTATTCATCAGAAATATCAATAATATATTTTTTTAATATTTTTATGATGTAAAATGAACGAATTTATTATTTATTTTTAAAAATTTCATTTTTAATTTTCCCGTAAAAATTATGAAAGGTCATATTAGGATGACCCTAGGTTTTCGGCATAAAAAAATAATTATTATTCATCAGAAATATCAATAATATATTTTTTTAATATTTTTATGATGTAAAATGAACGAATTTATTATTTATTTTTAAAAATTTCATTTTTTAATTTTACCGTAAAAATTATGAAAGGTCATCGTAGGATGACCCTAGGTTTTCGGCATAAAAAATTAATTATTCATCAGAAATATCAATAATATATTTTTTTAATATTTTTATGATGTAAAATGAACGAATTTATTATTTATTTTTTAAAATTTCATTTTTTAATTTTCCCGTAAAAATTATGAAAGGTCATCGTAGGATGACCCTAGGTTTTCGGCATAAAAAATAATTTTTAGTAAGAAATATGAATAATATATTTTTTTAATATTTTTATGATGTAAAATGAACGAATTTATTATTTATTTTTAAAAATTTCATTTTTTAATTTTCCCGTAAAAATTATGAAAGGTCATCTTAGGATGACCCTAGGTTTTCGGCATAAAAAAATAATTATTCATCAGAAATATCAATAATATATTTTTTTAATATTTTTATGATGTAAAATGAACGAATTTATTATTTATTTTTAAAACATTTCATTTTTTAATTTTCCCGTAACAATTATGGAAGGTCATCGTAGGATGACCCTAGGTTTTCGGCATAAAAAATTATTTTTAGTAAGAAAAATGAATAATATATTTTTTTAATATTTTTATGATGTAAAATGAACGAATTTATTATTTATTTTTTAAAATTTCATTTTTTAATTTTCCCGTAAAAATTATGAAAGGTCATCTTAGGATGACCCTAGGTTTTCGGCATAAAAAAATAATTATTCATCAGAAATATGAATAATATATTTTTTTAATATTTTTATGATGTAAAATGAACGAATTTATTATTTATTTTTAAAACATTTCGTTTTTTAATTTTCCCGTAAAAATTATGAAAGGTCATCGTAGGATGACCATAGGTTTTCGGCATAAAAAATTAATTATTCATCAGAAATATCAATAATATATTTTTTTAATATTTTTATGATGTAAAATGAACGAATTTATTATTTATTTTTGAAAATTTCATTTTTTAATTTTCCCGTAAAAATTATGAAAGGTCATCTTAGGATGACCCTAGGTTTTCGGCATAAAAAAATAATTATTTATCAGAAATATCAATAATATATTTTTTTAATATTTTTATGATGTAAAATGAACGAATTTATTATTTATTTTTAAAACATTTCATTTTTTCATTTTCCCGTAAAAATTATGAAAGGTCATCGTAGGATGACCGTAGGTTTTCGGCATAAAAGAATAATTTTTAGTAAGAAATATGAATAATATATTTTTTTAATATTTTTATGATGTAAAATGAACGAATTTATTATTTATTTTTAAAAATTTCATTTTTTAATTTTCCCGTAAAAATTATGAAAGGTCATCTTAGGATGACCCTAGGTTTTCGGCATAAAAAAATAATTATTCATCAGAAATATCAATAATATATTTTTTTAATATTTTTATGATGTAAAATGAACGAATTTATTATTTATTTTTAAAAATTTCATTTTTTAATTTTCCCTTAAAAATTATGAAAGGTCATCTTAGGATGACCCTAGGTTTTCGGCATAAAAAAATAATTATTCATCAGAAATATCAATAATATATTTTTTTAATATTTTTATGATGTAAAATGAACGAATTTATTATTTATTTTTAAAACATTTCATTTTTTAATTTTCCCGTAACAATTATGGAAGGTCATCGTAGGATGACCCTAGGTTTTCGGCATAAAAAATTATTTTTAGTAAGAAAAATGAATAATATATTTTTTTAATATTTTTATGATGTAAAATGAACGAATTTATTATTTATTTTTTAAAATTTCATTTTTTAATTTTCCCGTAAAAATTATGAAAGGTCATCTTAGGATGACCCTAGGTTTTCGGCATAAAAAAATAATTATTCATCAGAAATATGAATAATATATTTTTTTAATATTTTTATGATGTAAAATGAACGAATTTATTATTTATTTTTAAAAATTTCATTTTTTAATTTTCCCGTAAAAATTATGAAAGGTCATCTTAGGATGACCCTAGGTTTTCGGCATAAAAAAATAATTATTCATCAGAAATATCAATAATATATTTTTTTAATATTTTTATGATGTAAAATGAACGAATTTATTATTTATTTTTAAAACATTTCATTTTTTCATTTTCCCGTAAAAATTATGAAAGGTCATCGTAGGATGACCCTAGGTTTTCGGCATAAAAAAATAATTTTTAGTAAGAAATATGAATAATATATTTTTTTAATATTTTTATGATGTAAAATGAACGAATTTATTATTTATTTTTAAAAATTTCATTTTTTAATTTTACCGTAAAAATTATGAAAGGTCATCGTAGGATGACCCTAGGTTTTCGGCATAAAAAAATAATTATTCATCAGAAATATCAATAATATATTTTTTTAATATTTTTATGATGTAAAATGAACGAATTTATTATTTATTTTTAAAACATTTAATTTTTTAATTTTCCCGTAAAAATTATGAAAGGTCATCGTAGGATGACCCTAGGTTTTCGGCATAAAAAAATAATTATTCATCAGAAATATGAATAATATATTTTTTTAATATTTTTATGATGTAAAATGAACGAATTTATTATTTATTTTTAAAACATTTCATTTTTTAATTTTCCCGTAACAATTATGGAAGGTCATCGTAGGATGACCCTAGGTTTTCGGCATAAAAAATTATTTTTAGTAAGAAAAATGAATAATATATTTTTTTAATATTTTTATGATGTAAAATGAACGAATTTATCATTTATTTTTTAAAATTTCATTTTTTAATTTTCCCGTAAAAATTATGAAAGGTCATCTTAGGATGACCCTAGGTTTTCGGCATAAAAAAATAATTATTCATCAGAAATATGAATAATATATTTTTTTAATATTTTTATGATGTAAAATGAACGAATTTATTATTTATTTTTAAAACATTTCATTTTTTAATTTTCCCGTAAAAATTATGAAAGGTCATCGTAGGATGACCATAGGTTTTCGGCATAAAAAATTAATTATTCATCAGAAATATCAATAATATATTTTTTTAATATTTTTATGATGTAAAATGAACGAATTTATTATTTATTTTTGAAAATTTCATTTTTTAATTTTCCCGTAAAAATTATGAAAGGTCATCTTAGGATGACCCTAGGTTTTCGGCATAAAAAAATAATTATTTATCAGAAATATCAATAATATATTTTTTTAATATTTTTATGATGTAAAATGAACGAATTTATTATTTATTTTTAAAACATTTCATTTTTTCATTTTCCCGTAAAAATTATGAAAGGTCATCGTAGGATGACCGTAGGTTTTCGGCATAAAAAAATAATTTTTATTAAGAAATATGAATAATATATTTTTTTAATATTTTTATGATGTAAAATGAACGAATTTATTATTTATTTTTAAAAATTTCATTTTTTAATTTTCCCGTAAAAATTATGAAAGATCATCTTAGGATGACCCTAGGTTTTCGGCATAAAAAAATAATTATTCATCAGAAATATCAATAATATATTTTTTTAATATTTTTATGATGTAAAATGAACGAATTTATTATTTATTTTTAAAACATTTCATTTTTTCATTTTCCCGTAAAAATTATGAAAGGTCATCTTAGGATGACCCTAGGTTTTCGGCATAAAAATATAATTTTTAGTAAGAAATATGAATAATATATTTTTTTAATATTTTTATGATGTAAAATGAACGAATTTATTATTTATTTTTAAAAATTTCATTTTTAATTTTCCCGTAAAAATTATGAAAGGTCATCGTAAGATGACCCTAGGTTTTCGGCATAAAAAATTAATTATTCATCAGAAATATCAATAATATATTTTTTTAATATTTTTATGATGTAAAATGAACGAATTTATTATTTATTTTTAAAAATTTCATTTTTTAATTTTCCCGTAAAAATTATGAAAGGTCATCTTAGGATGACCCTAGGTTTTCGGCATAAAAAAATAATTATTCATCAGAAATATCAATAATATATTTTTTTAATATTTTTATGATGTAAAATGAACGAATTTATTATTTATTTTTAAAACATTTCATTTTTTAATTTTCCCGTAACAATTATGGAAGGTCATCGTAGGATGACCCTAGGTTTTCGGCATAAAAAATTATTTTTAGTAAGAAAAATGAATAATATATTTTTTTAATATTTTTCTGATGTAAAATGAACGAATTTATTATTTATTTTTTAAAATTTCATTTTTTAATTTTCCCGTAAAAATTATGAAAGGTCATCTTAGGATGACCCTAGGTTTTCGGCATAAAAAAATAATTATTCATCAGAAATATGAATAATATATTTTTTTAATATTTTTATGATGTAAAATGAACGAATTTATTATTTATTTTTAAAACATTTCATTTTTTAATTTTCCCGTAAAAATTATGAAAGGTCATCTTAGGATGACCCTAGGTTTTCGGCATAAAAAAATAATTATTCATCAGAAATATCAATAATATATTTTTTTAATATTTTTATGATGTAAAATGAACGAGTTTATTATTTATTTTTAAAAATTTCATTTTTTAATTTTCCCGTAAAAATTATGAAAGGTCATCTTAGGATGACCCTAGGTTTTCGGCATAAAAAAATAATTATTCATCAGAAATATGAATAATATATTTTTTTAATATTTTTATGATGTAAAATGAACGAATTTATTATTTATTTTTAAAAATTTCATTTTTTAATTTTCCCGTAAAAATTATGAAAGGTCATCGTAGGATGACCCTAGGTTTTCGGCATAAAAAAATAATTTTTAGTAAGAAATATGAATAATATATTTTTTTAATATTTTTATGATGTAAAATGAACGAATTTATTATTTATTTTTAAAAATTTCATTTTTTAATTTTCCCGTAAAAATTATGAAAGGTCATCTTAGGATGACCCTAGGTTTTCGGCATAAAAAAATAATTATTCATCAGAAATATCAATAATATAGTTTTTTAATATTTTTATGATGTAAAATGAACGAATTTATTATTTATTTTTAAAACATTTCATTTTTTAATTTTCCCGTAAAAATTATGAAAGGTCATCGTAGGATGACCCTAGGTTTTCGGCATAAAAAATTAATTATTCATCAGAAATATCAATAATATATTTTTTTAATATTTTTATGATGTAAAATGAACGAATTTATTATTTATTTTTAAAAATTTCATTTTTTAATTTTCCCGTAAAAATTATGAAAGGTCATATTAGGATGACCCTAGGTTTTCGGCATAAAAAAATAATTATTCATCAGAAATATCAATAATATATTTTTTTAATATTTTTATGATGTAAAATGAACGAATTTATTAATTATTTTTAAAAATTTCATTTTTTAATTTTACCGTAAAAATTATGAAAGGTCATCGTAGGATGACCCTAGGTTTTCGGCATAAAAAATTAATTATTCATCAGAAATATCAATAATATATTTTTTTAATATTTTTATGATGTAAAATGAACGAATTTATTATTTATTTTTTAAAATTTCATTTTTTAATTTTCCCGTAAAAATTATGAAAGGTCATCGTAGGATGACCCTAGGTTTTCGGCATAAAAAATAATTTTTAGTAAGAAATATGAATAATATATTTTTTTAATATTTTTATGATGTAAAATGAACGAATTTATTATTTATTTTTAAAAATTTCATTTTTTAATTTTCCCGTAAAAATTATGAAAGGTCATCGTAGGATGACCCTAGGTTTTCGGCATAAAAAATTAATTATTCATCAGAAATATCAATAATATATTTTTTTAATATTTTTATGATGTAAAATGAACGAATTTATTATTTATTTTTAAAACATTTCATTTTTTAATTTTCCCGTAAAAATTATGAAAGGTCATCGTAGGATGACCCTAAGTTTTCGGCATAAAAAAATAATTTTTAGTTAGAAATATGAATAATATATTTTTTTAATATTTTTATGATGTAAAATGAACGAATTTATTTATTATTTTTAAAAATTTCATTTTTTAATTTTCCCGTAAAAATTATGAAAGGTCATCGTAGGATGACCCTAGGTTTTCGGCATAAAAAATAATTTTTAGTAAGAAATATGAATAATATATTTTTTTAATATTTTTATGATGTAAAATGAACGAATTTATTATTTATTTTTTAAAATTTCATTTTTTAATTTTCCCGTAAAAATTATGAAAGGTCATCTTAGGATGACCCTAGGTTTTCGGCATAAAAAAATAATTATTCATCAGAAATATGAATAATATATTTTTTTAATATTTTTATGATGTAAAATGAACGAATTTATTATTTATTTTTAAAACATTTCATTTTTTAATTTTCCCGTAAAAATTATGAAAGGTCATCGTAGGATGACCATAGGTTTTCGGCATAAAAAATTAATTATTCATCAGAAATATCAATAATATATTTTTTTAATATTTTTATGATGTAAAATGAACGAATTTATTATTTATTTTTTAAAATTTCATTTTTTAATTTTCCCGTAAAAATTATGAAAGGTCATCTTAGGATGACCCTAGGTTTTCGGCATAAAAAAATAATTATTCATCAGAAATATCAATAATATATTTTTTTAATATTTTTATGATGTAAAATGAACGAATTTATTATTTATTTTTAAAACATTTCATTTTTTCATTTACCCGTAAAAATTATGAAAGGTCATCGTAGGATGACCCTAGGTTTTCGGCATAAAAAATTAATTATTCATCAGAAATATCAATAATATATTTTTTTAATATTTTTATGATGTAAAATGAACGAATTTATTATTTATTTTTAAAAATTTCATTTTTTAATTTTCCCGTAAAAATTATGAAAGGTCATCGTAGGATGACCCTAGGTTTTCGGCATAAAAAAATAATTATTCATCAGAAATATGAATAATATATTTTTTTAATATTTTTATGATGTAAAATGAACGAATTTATTATTTATTTTTAAAACATTTCATTTTTTAATTTTCCCGTAACAATTATGGAAGGTCATCGTAGGATGACCCTAGGTTTTCGGCATAAAAAATTATTTTTAGTAAGAAAAATGAATAATATATTTTTTTAATATTTTTATGATGTAAAATGAACGAATTTATCATTTATTTTTTAAAATTTCATTTTTTAATTTTCCCGTAAAAATTATGAAAGCTCATCGTAGGATGACCCTAGGTTTTCGGCATAAAAAATAATTTTTAGTAAGAAATATGAATAATATATTTTTTTAATATTTTTATGATGTAAAATGAACGAATTTATTATTTATTTTTAAAAATTTCATTTTTTAATTTTCCCGTAAAAATTATGAAAGGTCATCGTAGGATGACCCTAGGTTTTCGGCATAAAAAATTAATTATTCATCAGAAATATCAATAATATATTTTTTTAATATTTTTATGATGTAAAATGAACGAATTTATTATTTATTTTTAAAACATTTCATTTTTTAATTTTCCCGTAAAAATTATGAAAGGTCATCGTAGGATGACCCTAAGTTTTCGGCATAAAAAAATAATTTTTAGTTAGAAATATGAATAATATATTTTTTTAATATTTTTATGATGTAAAATGAACGAATTTATTTATTATTTTTAAAAATTTCATTTTTTAATTTTCCCGTAAAAATTATGAAAGGTCATCGTAGGATGACCCTAGGTTTTCGGCATAAAAAATAATTTTTAGTAAGAAATATGAATAATATATTTTTTTAATATTTTTATGATGTAAAATGAACGAATTTATTATTTATTTTTTAAAATTTCATTTTTTAATTTTCCCGTAAAAATTATGAAAGGTCATCTTAGGATGACCCTAGGTTTTCGGTATAAAAAAATAATTATTCATCAGAAATATGAATAATATATTTTTTTAATATTTTTATGATGTAAAATGAACGAATTTATTATTTATTTTTAAAACATTTCATTTTTTAATTTTCCCGTAAAAATTATGAAAGGTCATCGTAGGATGATAATAGGTTTTCGGCATAAAAAATTAATTATTCATCAGAAATATCAATAATATATTTTTTTAATATTTTTATGATGTAAAATGAACGAATTTATTATTTATTTTTTAAAATTTCATTTTTTAATTTTCCCGTAAAAATTATGAAAGGTCATCTTAGGATGACCCTAGGTTATCGGCATAAAAAAATAATTATTCATCAGAAATATCAATAATATATTTTTTTAATATTTTTATGATGTAAAATGAACGAATTTATTATTTATTTTTAAAACATTTCATTTTTTCATTTTCCCGTAAAAATTATGAAAGGTCATCTTAGGATGACCCTAGGTTTTCGGCATAAAAAAATAATTATTTATCAGAAATATCAATAATATATTTTTTTAATATTTTTATGATGTAAAATGAACGAATTTATTATTTATTTTTAAAACATTTCATTTTTTCATTTTCCCGTAAAAATTATGAAAGGTCATCGTAGGATGACCGTAGGTTTTCGGCATAAAAAAATAATTTTTATTAAGAAATATGAATAATATATTTTTTTAATATTTTTATGATGTAAAATGAACGAATTTATTATTTATTTTTAAAAATTTCATTTTTTAATTTTCCCGTAAAAATTATGAAAGGTCATCTTAGGATGACCCTAGGTTTTCGGCATAAAAAAATAATTATTCATCAGAAATATCAATAATATATTTTTTTAATATTTTTATGATGTAAAATGAACGAATTTATTATTTATTTTTAAAACATTTCATTTTTTCATTTTCCCGTAAAAATTATGAAAGGTCATCTTAGGATGACCCTAGGTTTTCGGCATAAAAATATAATTTTTAGTAAGAAATATGAATAATATATTTTTTTAATATTTTTATGATGTAAAATGAACGAATTTATTATTTATTTTTAAAAATTTCATTTTTTAATTTTCCCGTAAAAATTATGAAAGGTCATCTTAGGATGACCCTAGGTTTTCGGCATAAAAAAATAATTATTCATCAGAAATATCAATAATATATTTTTTTAATATTTTTATGATGTAAAATGAACGAATTTATTATTTATTTTTAAAACATTTCATTTTTTAATTTTCCCGTAAAAATTATGAAAGGTCATCGTAGGATGACCCTAGGTTTTCGGCATAAAAAATTAATTATTCATCAGAAATATCAATAATATATTTTTTTAATATTTTTATGATGTAAAATGAACGAATTTATTATTTATTTTTAAAAATTTCATTTTTTAATTTTCCCGTAAAAATTATGAAAGGTCATATTAGGATGACCCTAGGTTTTCGGCATAAAAAAATAATTATTCATCAGAAATATCAATAATATATTTTTTTAATATTTTTATGATGTAAAATGAACGAATTTATTAATTATTTTTAAAAATTTCATTTTTTAATTTTACCGTAAAAATTATGAAAGGTCATCGTAGGATGACCCTAGGTTTTCGGCATAAAAAATTAATTATTCATCAGAAATATCAATAATATATTTTTTTAATATTTTTATGATGTAAAATGAACGAATTTATTATTTATTTTTAAAACATTTCATTTTTTAATTTTCCCGTAAAAATTATGAAAGGTCATCGTAGGATGACCCTAAGTTTTCGGCATAAAAAAATAATTTTTAGTTAGAAATATGAATAATATATTTTTTTAATATTTTTATGATGTAAAATGAACGAATTTATTTATTATTTTTAAAAATTTCATTTTTTAATTTTCCCGTAAAAATTATGAAAGGTCATCGTAGGATGACCCTAGGTTTTCGGCATAAAAAATAATTTTTAGTAAGAAATATGAATAATATATTTTTTTAATATTTTTATGATGTAAAATGAACGAATTTATTATTTATTTTTTAAAATTTCATTTTTTAATTTTCCCGTAAAAATTATGAAAGGTCATCTTAAGATGACCCTAGGTTTTCGGCATAAAAAAATAATTATTCATCAGAAATATGAATAATATATTTTTTTAATATTTTTATGATGTAAAATGAACGAATTTATTATTTATTTTTAAAACATTTCATTTTTTAATTTTCCCGTAAAAATTATGAAAGGTCATCGTAGGATGACCATAGGTTTTCGGCATAAAAAATTAATTATTCATCAGAAATATCAATAATATATTTTTTTAATATTTTTATGATGTAAAATGAACGAATTTATTATTTATTTTTTAAAATTTCATTTTTTAATTTTCCCGTAAAAATTATGAAAGGTCATCTTAGGATGACCCTAGGTTTTCGGCATAAAAAAATAATTATTCATCAGAAATATCAATAATATATTTTTTTAATATTTTTATGATGTAAAATGAACGAATTTATTATTTATTTTTAAAACATTTCATTTTTTCATTTACCCGTAAAAATTATGAAAGGTCATCGTAGGATGACCCTAGGTTTTCGGCATAAAAAATTAATTATTCATCAGAAATATCAATAATATATTTTTTTAATATTTTTATGATGTAAAATGAACGAATTTATTATTTATTTTTAAAAATTTCATTTTTTAATTTTCCCGTAAAAATTATGAAAGGTCATATTAGGATGACCCTAGGTTTTCGGCATAAAAAAATAATTATTCATCAGAAATATCAATAATATATTTTTTTAATATTTTTATGATGTAAAATGAAGGAATTTATTAATTATTTTTAAAAATTTCATTTTTTAATTTTACCGTAAAAATTATGAAAGGTCATCGTAGGATGACCCTAGGTTTTCGGCATAAAAAATTAATTATTCATCAGAAATATCAATAATATATTTTTTTAATATTTTTATGATGTAAAATGAACGAATTTATTATTTATTTTTTAAAATTTCATTTTTTAATTTTCCCGTAAAAATTATGAAAGGTCATCGTAGGATGACCCTAGGTTTTCGGCATAAAAAATAATTTTTAGTAAGAAATATGAATAATATATTTTTTTAATATTTTTATGATGTAAAATGAACGAATTTATTATTTATTTTTAAAAATTTCATTTTTTAATTTTCCCGTAAAAATTATGAAAGGTCATCGTAGGATGACCCTAGGTTTTCGGCATAAAAAATTAATTATTCATCAGAAATATCAATAATATATTTTTTTAATATTTTAATGATGTAAAATGAACGAATTTATTATTTATTTTTAAAAATTTCATTTTTTAATTTTCCCGTAAAAATTATGAAAGGTCATCGTAGGATGACCCTAGGTTTTCGGCATAAAAAATAATTATTCATCAGAAATATAAATAATATATTTTTTTAATATTTTTATGATGTAAAATGAACGAATTTATTTATTATTTTTAAAAATTTCATTTTTTAATTTTCCCGTAAAAATTATGAAAGGTCATCGTAGGATGACCCTAGGTTTTCGGCATAAAAAATAATTTTTAGTAAGAAATATGAATAATATATTTTTTTAATATTTTTATGATGTAAAATGAACGAATTTATTATTTATTTTTTAAAATTTCATTTTTTAATTTTCCCGTAAAAATTATGAAAGGTCATCTTAGGATGACCCTAGGTTTTCGGCATAAAAAAATAATTATTCATCAGAAATATGAATAATATATTTTTTTAATATTTTTATGATGTAAAATGAACGAATTTATTATTTATTTTTAAAACATTTCATTTTTTAATTTTCCCGTAAAAATTATGAAAGGTCATCGTAGGATGACCATAGGTTTTCGGCATAAAAAATTAATTATTCATCAGAAATATCAATAATATATTTTTTTAATATTTTTATGATGTAAAATGAACGAATTTATTATTTATTTTTTAAAATTTCATTTTTTAATTTTCCCGTAAAAATTATGAAAGGTCATCTTAGGATGACCCTAGGTTTTCGGCATAAAAAAATAATTATTCATCAGAAATATCAATAATATATTTTTTTAATATTTTTATGATGTAAAATGAACGAATTTATTATTTATTTTTAAAACATTTCATTTTTTCATTTTCCCGTAAAAATTATGAAAGGTCATCTTAGGATGACCCTAGGTTTTCGGCATAAAAAAATAATTTTTAGTAAGAAATATGAATAATATATTTTTTTAATATTTTTATGATGTAAAATGAACGAATTTATTATTTATTTTTAAAAATTTCATTTTTAATTTTCCCGTAACAATTATGGAAGGTCATCGTAGGATGACCCTAGGTTTTCGGCATAAAAAATTATTTTTAGTAAGAAAAATGAATAATATATTTTTTTAATATTTTTCTGATGTAAAATGAACGAATTTATTATTTATTTTTAAAACATTTCATTTTTTAATTTTCCCGTAAAAATTATGAAAGGTCATCTTAGGATGACCCTAGGTTTTCGGCATAAAAAAATAATTATTCATCAGAAATATGAATAATATATTTTTTTAATATTTTTATGATGTAAAATGAACGAATTTATTATTTATTTTTAAAACATTTCATTTTTTAATTTTCCCGTAAAAATTATGAAAGGTCATCTTAGGATGACCCTAGGTTTTCGGCATAAAAAAATAATTATTCATCAGAAATATCAATAATATATTTTTTTAATATTTTTATGATGTAAAATGAACGAATTTATTATTTATTTTTAAAACATTTCATTTTTTAATTTTCCCGTAACAATTATGGAAGGTCATCGTAGGATGACCCTAGGTTTTCGGCATAAAAAATTATTTTTAGTAAGAAAAATGAATAATATATTTTTTTAATATTTTTCTGATGTAAAATGAACGAATTTATTATTTATTTTTTAAAATTTCATTTTTTAATTTTCCCGTAAAAATTATGAAAGGTCATCTTAGGATGACCCTAGGTTTTCGGCATAAAAAAATAATTATTCATCAGAAATATGAATAATATATTTTTTTAATATTTTTATGATGTAAAATGAACGAATTTATTATTTATTTTTAAAACATTTCATTTTTTAATTTTCCCGTAAAAATTATGAAAGGTCATCTTAGGATGACCCTAGGTTTTCGGCATAAAAAAATAATTATTCATCAGAAATATCAATAATATATTTTTTTAATATTTTTATGATGTAAAATGAACGAATTTATTATTTATTTTTAAAACATTTCATTTTTTAATTTTCCCGTAACAATTATGGAAGGTCATCGTAGGATGACCCTAGGTTTTCGGCATAAAAAATTATTTTTAGTAAGAAAAATGAATAATATATTTTTTTAATATTTTTCTGATGTAAAATGAACGAATTTATTATTTATTTTTTAAAATTTCATTTTTTAATTTTCCCGTAAAAATTATGAAAGGTCATCTTAGGATGACCCTAGGTTTTCGGCATAAAAAAATAATTATTCATCAGAAATATCAATAATATATTTTTTTAATATTTTTATGATGTAAAATGAACGAATTTATTTATTATTTTTAAAAATTTCATTTTTTAATTTTCCCGTAAAAATTATGAAAGGTCATCGTAGGATGACCCTAGGTTTTCGGCATAAAAAATAATTTTTAGTAAGAAATATGAATAATATATTTTTTTAATATTTTTATGATGTAAAATGAACGAATTTATTATTTATTTTTTAAAATTTCATTTTTTAATTTTCCCGTAAAAATTATGAAAGGTCATCTTAGGATGACCATAGGTTTTCGGCATAAAAAAATAATTATTCATCAGAAATATGAATAATATATTTTTTTAATATTTTTATGATGTAAAATGAACGAATTTATTATTTATTTTTAAAACATTTCATTTTTTAATTTTCCCGTAAAAATTATGAAAGGTCATCGTAGGATGACCATAGGTTTTCGGCATAAAAAATTAATTATTCATCAGAAATATCAATAATATATTTTTTTAATATTTTTATGATGTAAAATGAACGAATTTATTATTTATTTTTTAAAATTTCATTTTTTAATTTTCCCGTAAAAATTATGAAAGGTCATCTTAGGATGACCCTAGGTTTTCGGCATAAAAAAATAATTATTCATCAGAAATATCAATAATATATTTTTTTAATATTTTTATGATGTAAAATGAACGAATTTATTATTTATTTTTAAAACATTTAATTTTTTCATTTTCCCGTAAAAATTATGAAAGGTCATCTTAGGATGACCCTAGGTTTTCGGCATAAAAAAATAATTTTTAGTAAGAAATATGAATAATATATTTTTTTAATATTTTTATGATGTAAAATGAACGAATTTATTATTTATTTTTAAAAATTTCATTTTTAATTTTCCCGTAACAATTATGGAAGGTCATCGTAGGATGACCCTAGGTTTTCGGCATAAAAAATTATTTTTAGTAAGAAAAATGAATAATATATTTTTTTAATATTTTTCTGATGTAAAATGAACGAATTTATTATTTATTTTTAAAACATTTCATTTTTTAATTTTCCCGTAAAAATTATGAAAGGTCATCTTAGGATGACCCTAGGTTTTCGGCATAAAAAAATAATTATTCATCAGAAATATGAATAATATATTTTTTTAATATTTTTATGATGTAAAATGAACGAATTTATTATTTATTTTTAAAACATTTCATTTTTTAATTTTCCCGTAAAAATTATGAAAGGTCATCTTAGGATGACCCTAGGTTTTCGGCATAAAAAAATAATTATTCATCAGAAATATCAATAATATATTTTTTTAATATTTTTATGATGTAAAATGAACGAATTTATTATTTATTTTTAAAACATTTCATTTTTTAATTTTCCCGTAACAATTATGGAAGGTCATCGTAGGATGACCCTAGGTTTTCGGCATAAAAAATTATTTTTAGTAAGAAAAATGAATAATATATTTTTTTAATATTTTTCTGATGTAAAATGAACGTATTTATTATTTATTTTTTAAAATTTCATTTTTTAATTTTCCCGTAAAAATTATGAAAGGTCATCTTAGGATGACCCTAGGTTTTCGGCATAAAAAAATAATTATTCATCAGAAATATGAATAATATATTTTTTTAATATTTTTATGATGTAAAATGAACGAATTTATTATTTATTTTTAAATCATTTCATTTTTTAATTTTCCCGTAAAAATTATGAAAGGTCATCTTAGGATGACCCTAGGTTTTCGGCATAAAAAAATAATTATTCATCAGAAATATCAATAATATATTTTTTTAATATTTTTATGATGTAAAATGAACGAATTTATTATTTATTTTTAAAACATTTCATTTTTTAATTTTCCCGTAACAATTATGGAAGGTCATCGTAGGATGACCCTAGGTTTTCGGCATAAAAAATTATTTTTAGTAAGAAAAATGAATAATATATTTTTTTAATATTTTTCTGATGTAAAATGAACGAATTTATTATTTATTTTTTAAAATTTCATTTTTTAATTTTCCCGTAAAAATTATGAAAGGTCATCTTAGGATGACCCTAGGTTTTCGGCATAAAAAAATAATTATTCATCAGAAATATCAATAATATATTTTTTTAATATTTTTATGATGTAAAATGAACGAATTTATTATTTATTTTTAAAAATTTCATTTTTTAATTTTCCCGTAAAAATTATGAAAGGTCATCTTAGGATGACCCTAGGTTTTCGGCATAAAAAAATAATTATTCATCAGAAATATGAATAATATATTTTTTTAATATTTTTATGATGTAAAATGAACGAATTTATTATTTATTTTTAAAAATTTCATTTTTTAATTTTCCCGTAAAAATTATGAAAGGTCATCGTAGGATGACCCTAGGTTTTCGGCATAAAAAAATAATTTTTAGTAAGAAATATGAATAATATATTTTTTTAATATTTTTATGATGTAAAATGAACGAATTTATTATTTATTTTTAAAAATTTCATTTTTTAATTTTCCCGTAAAAATTATGAAAGGTCATCTTAGGATGACCCTAGGTTTTCGGCATAAAAAAATAATTATTCATCAGAAATATCAATAATATATTTTTTTAATATTTTTATGATGTAAAATGAACGAATTTATTATTTATTTTTAAAACATTTCATTTTTTAATTTTCCCGTAAAAATTATGAAAGGTCATCGTAGGATGACCCTAGGTTTTCGGCATAAAAAATTAATTATTCATCAGAAATATCAATAATATATTTTTTTAATATTTTTATGATGTAAAATGAACGAATTTATTATTTATTTTTAAAAATTTCATTTTTTAATTTTCCCGTAAAAATTATGAAAGGTCATCGTAGGATGACCCTAGGTTTTCGGCATAAAAAATTAATTATTCATCAGAAATATCAATAATATATTTTTTTAATATTTTTATGATGTAAAATGAACGAATTTATTATTTATTTTTAAAACATTTCATTTTTTAATTTTCCCGTAACAATTATGGAAGGTCATCGTAGGATGACCCTAGGTTTTCGGCATAAAAAATTATTTTTAGTAAGAAAAATGAATAATATATTTTTTTAATATTTTTATGATGTAAAATGAACGAATTTATTATTTATTTTTTAAAATTTCATTTTTTAATTTTCCCGTAAAAATTATGAAAGGTCATCTTAGGATGACCCTAGGTTTTCGGCATAAAAAAATAATTATTCATCAGAAATATGAATAATATATTTTTTTAATATTTTTATGATGTAAAATGAACGAATTTATTATTTATTTTTAAAACATTTCGTTTTTTAATTTTCCCGTAAAAATTATGAAAGGTCATCGTAGGATGACCATAGGTTTTCGGCATAAAAAATTAATTATTCATCAGAAATATCAATAATATATTTTTTTAATATTTTTATGATGTAAAATGAACGAATTTATTATTTATTTTTGAAAATTTCATTTTTTAATTTTCCCGTAAAAATTATGAAAGGTCATCTAAGGATGACCCTAGGTTTTCGGCATAAAAAAATAATTATTTATCAGAAATATCAATAATATATTTTTTTAATATTTTTATGATGTAAAATGAACGAATTTATTATTTATTTTTAAAACATTTGATTTTTTCATTTTCCCGTAAAAATTATGAAAGGTCATCGTAGGATGACCGTAGGTTTTCGGCATAAAAAAATAATTTTTAGTAAGAAATATGAATAATATATTTTTTTAATATTTTTATGATGTAAAATGAACGAATTTATTATTTATTTTTAAAAATTTCATTTTTTAATTTTCCCGTAAAAATTATGAAAGGTCATCTTAGGATGACCCTAGGTTTTCGGCATAAAAAAATAATTATTCATCAGAAATATCAATAATATATTTTTTTAATATTTTTATGATGTAAAATGAACGAATTTATTATTTATTTTTAAAAATTTCATTTTTTAATTTTCCCTTAAAAATTATGAAAGGTCATCTTAGGATGACCCTAGGTTTTCGGCATAAAAAAATAATTATTCATCAGAAATATCAATAATATATTTTTTTAATATTTTTATGATGTAAAATGAACGAATTTATTATTTATTTTTAAAACATTTCATTTTTTAATTTTCCCGTAACAATTATGGAAGGTCATCGTAGGATGACCCTAGGTTTTCGGCATAAAAAATTATTTTTAGTAAGAAAAATGAATAATATATTTTTTTAATATTTTTATGATGTAAAATGAACGAATTTATTATTTATTTTTTAAAATTTCATTTTTTAATTTTCCCGTAAAAATTATGAAAGGTCATCTTAGGATGACCCTAGGTTTTCGGCATAAAAAAATAATTATTCATCAGAAATATGAATAATATATTTTTTTAATATTTTTATGATGTAAAATGAACGAATTTATTATTTATTTTTAAAACATTTCGTTTTTTAATTTTCCCGTAAAAATTATGAAAGGTCATCGTAGGATGACCATAGGTTTTCGGCATAAAAAATTAATTATTCATCAGAAATATCAATAATATATTTTTTTAATATTTTTATGATGTAAAATGAACGAATTTATTATTTATTTTTGAAAATTTCATTTTTTAATTTTCCCGTAAAAATTATGAAAGGTCATCTAAGGATGACCCTAGGTTTTCGGCATAAAAAAATAATTATTTATCAGAAATATCAATAATATATTTTTTTAATATTTTTATGATGTAAAATGAACGAATTTATTATTTATTTTTAAAACATTTGATTTTTTCATTTTCCCGTAAAAATTATGAAAGGTCATCGTAGGATGACCGTAGGTTTTCGGCATAAAAAAATAATTTTTAGTAAGAAATATGAATAATATATTTTTTTAATATTTTTATGATGTAAAATGAACGAATTTATTATTTATTTTTAAAAATTTCATTTTTTAATTTTCCCGTAAAAATTATGAAAGGTCATCTTAGGATGACCCTAGGTTTTCGGCATAAAAAAATAATTATTCATCAGAAATATCAATAATATATTTTTTTAATATTTTTATGATGTAAAATGAACGAATTTATTATTTATTTTTAAAAATTTCATTTTTTAATTTTCCCTTAAAAATTATGAAAGGTCATCTTAGGATGACCCTAGGTTTTCGGCATAAAAAAATAATTATTCATCAGAAATATCAATAATATATTTTTTTAATATTTTTATGATGTAAAATGAACGAATTTATTATTTATTTTTAAAACATTTCATTTTTTAATTTTCCCGTAACAATTATGGAAGGTCATCGTAGGATGACCCTAGGTTTTCGGCATAAAAAATTATTTTTAGTAAGAAAAATGAATAATATATTTTTTTAATATTTTTATGATGTAAAATGAACGAATTTATTATTTATTTTTTAAAATTTCATTTTTTAATTTTCCCGTAAAAATTATGAAAGGTCATCTTAGGATGACCCTAGGTTTTCGGCATAAAAAAATAATTATTCATCAGAAATATGAATAATATATTTTTTTAATATTTTTATGATGTAAAATGAACGAATTTATTATTTATTTTTAAAAATTTCATTTTTTCATTTTCCCGTAAAAATTATGAAAGGTCATCTTAGGATGACCCTAGGTTTTCGGCATAAAAAAATAATTATTCATCAGAAATATCAATAATATATTTTTTTAATATTTTTATGATGTAAAATGAACGAATTTATTATTTATTTTTAAAACATTTCATTTTTTCATTTTCCCGTAAAAATTATGAAAGGTCATCGTAGGATGACCCTAGGTTTTCGGCATAAAAAAATAATTTTTAGTAAGAAATATGAATAATATATTTTTTTAATATTTTTATGATGTAAAATGAACGAATTTATTATTTATTTTTAAAAATTTCATTTTTTAATTTTACCGTAAAAATTATGAAAGGTCATCGTAAGATGACCCTAGGTTTTCGGCATAAAAAATTAATTATTCATCAGAAATATCAATAATATATTTTTTTAATATTTTTATGATGTAAAATGAACGAATTTATTATTTATTTTTTAAAATTTCATTTTTTAATTTTCCCGTAAAAATTATGAAAGGTCATCTTAGGATGACCCTAGGTTTTCGGCATAAAAAAATAATTATTCATCAGAAATATGAATAATATATTTTTTTAATATTTTTATGATGTAAAATGAACGAATTTATTATTTATTTTTAAAAATTTCATTTTTTAATTTTCCCGTAAAAATTATGAAAGGTCATCTTAGGATGACCCTAGGTTTTCGGCATAAAAAAATAATTATTCATCAGAAATATGAATAATATATTTTTTTAATATTTTTATGATGTAAAATGAACGAATTTATTATTTATTTTTAAAACATTTCATTTTTTAATTTTCCCGTAAAAATTATGAAAGGTCATCTTAGGATGACCCTAGGTTTTCGGCATAAAAAATTAATTATTCATCAGAAATATCAATAATATATTTTTTTAATATTTTTATGATGTAAAATGAACGAATTTATTATTTATTTTTAAAACATTTCATTTTTTAATTTTCCCGTAAAAATTATGAAAGGTCATCGTAGGATGACCCTAAGTTTTCGGCATAAAAAAATAATTTTTAGTTAGAAATATGAATAATATATTTTTTTAATATTTTTATGATGTAAAATGAACGAATTTATTTATTATTTTTAAAAATTTCATTTTTTAATTTTCCCGTAAAAATTATGAAAGGTCATCGTAGGATGACCCTAGGTTTTCGGCATAAAAAATAATTTTTAGTAAGAAATATGAATAATATATTTTTTTAATATTTTTATGATGTAAAATGAACGAATTTATTATTTATTTTTTAAAATTTCATTTTTTAATTTTCCCGTAAAAATTATGAAAGGTCATCTTAGGATGACCCTAGGTTTTCGGCATAAAAAAATAATTATTCATCAGAAATATGAATAATATATTTTTTTAATATTTTTATGATGTAAAATGAACGAATTTATTATTTATTTTTAAAACATTTCATTTTTTAATTTTCCCGTAAAAATTATGAAAGGTCATCTTAGGATGACCCTAGGTTTTCGGCATAAAAAATTAATTATTCATCAGAAATATCAATAATATATTTTTTTAATATTTTTATGATGTAAAATGAACGAATTTATTATTTATTTTTAAAACATTTCATTTTTTAATTTTCCCGTAAAAATTATGAAAGGTCATCGTAGGATGACCCTAAGTTTTCGGCATAAAAAAATAATTTTTAGTTAGAAATATGAATAATATATTTTTTTAATATTTTTATGATGTAAAATGAACGAATTTATTTATTATTTTTAAAAATTTCATTTTTTAATTTTCCCGTAAAAATTATGAAAGGTCATCGTAGGATGACCCTAGGTTTTCGGCATAAAAAATAATTTTTAGTAAGAAATATGAATAATATATTTTTTTAATATTTTTATGATGTAAAATGAACGAATTTATTATTTATTTTTTAAAATTTCATTTTTTAATTTTCCCGTAAAAATTATGAAAGGTCATCTTAGGATGACCCTAGGTTTTCGGCATAAAAAAATAATTATTCATCAGAAATATGAATAATATATTTTTTTAATATTTTTATGATGTAAAATGAACGAATTTATTATTTATTTTTAAAACATTTCATTTTTTAATTTTCCCGTAAAAATTATGAAAGGTAATCGTAGGATGACCATAGGTTTTCGGCATAAAAAATTAATTATTCATCAGAAATATCAATAATATATTTTATTAATATTTTTATGATGTAAAATGAACGAATTTATTATTTATTTTTGAAAATTTCATTTTTTAATTTTCCCGTAAAAATTATGAAAGGTCATCTTAGGATGACCCTAGGTTTTCGGCATAAAAAAATAATTATTTATCAGAAATATCAATAATATATTTTTTTAATATTTTTATGATGTAAAATGAACGAATTTATTATTTATTTTTAAAACATTTCATTTTTTCATTTTCCCGTAAAAATTATGAAAGGTCATCGTAGGATGACCGTAGGTTTTCGGCATAAAAAAATAATTTTTAGTAAGAAATATGAATAATATATTTTTTTAATATTTTTATGATGTAAAATGAACGAATTTATTATTTATTTTTAAAAATTTCATTTTTTAATTTTCCCGTAAAAATTATGAAAGGTCATCTTAGGATGACCCTAGGTTTTCGGCATAAAAAAATAATTATTCATCAGAAATATCAATAATATATTTTTTTAATATTTTTATGATGTAAAATGAACGAATTTATTATTTATTTTTAAAACATTTCATTTTTTAATTTTCCCGTAACAATTATGGAAGGTCATCGTAGGATGACCCTAGGTTTTCGGCATAAAAAATTATTTTTAGTAAGAAAAATGAATAATATATTTTTTTAATATTTTTATGATGTAAAATGAACGAATTTATTATTTATTTTTTAAAATTTCATTTTTTAATTTTCCCGTAAAAATTATGAAAGGTCATCTTAGGATGACCCTAGGTTTTCGGCATAAAAAAATAATTATTCATCAGAAATATGAATAATATATTTTTTTAATATTTTTATGATGTAAAATGAACGAATTTATTATTTATTTTTAAAAATTTCATTTTTTAATTTTCCCGTAAAAATTATGAAAGGTCATCTTAGGATGACCCTAGGTTTTCGGCATAAAAAAATAATTATTCTTCAGAAATATCAATAATATATTTTTTTAATATTTTTATGATGTAAAATGAACGAATTTATTATTTATTTTTAAAACATTTCATTTTTTCATTTTCCCGTAAAAATTATGAAAGGTCATCGTAGGATGACCCTAGGTTTTCGGCATAAAAAAATAATTTTTAGTAAGAAATATGAATAATATATTTTTTTAATATTTTTATGATGTAAAATGAACGAATTTATTATTTATTTTTAAAAATTTCATTTTTTAATTTTACCGTAAAAATTATGAAAGGTCATCGTAGGATGACCCTAGGTTTTCGGCATAAAAAAATAATTATTCATCAGAAATATCAATAATATATTTTTTTAATATTTTTATGTTGTAAAATGAACGAATTTATTATTTATTTTTTAAAATTTCATTTTTTAATTTTCCCGTAAAAATTATGAAAGGTCATCTTAGGATGACCCTAGGTTTTCGGCATAAAAAAATAATTATTCATCAGAAATATGAATAATATATTTTTTTAATATTTTTATGATGTAAAATGAACGAATTTATTATTTATTTTTTAAAATTTCATTTTTTAATTTTCCCGTAAAAATTATGAAAGGTCATCTTAGGATGACCCTAGGTTTTCGGCATAAAAAAATAATTTTTAGTAAGAAATATGAATAATATATTTTTTTAATATTTTTATGATGTAAAATGAACGAATTTATTATTTATTTTTAAAACATTTCATTTTTTAATTTTCCCGTAAAAATTATGAAAGGTCATCTTAGGATGACCCTAGGTTTTCGGCATAAAAAATTAATTATTCATCAGAAATATCAATAATATATTTTTTTAATATTTTTATGATGTAAAATGAACGAATTTATTATTTATTTTTAAAACATTTCATTTTTTAATTTTCCCGTAAAAATTATGAAAGGTCATCGTAGGATGACCCTAAGTTTTCGGCATAAAAAAATAATTTTTAGTTAGAAATATGAATAATATATTTTTTTAATATTTTTATGATGTAAAATGAACGAATTTATTTATTATTTTTAAAAATTTCATTTTTTAATTTTCCCGTAAAAATTATGAAAGGTCATCGTAGGATGACCCTAGGTTTTCGGCATAAAAAATAATTTTTAGTAAGAAATATGAATAATATATTTTTTTAATATTTTTATGATGTAAAATGAACGAATTTATTATTTATTTTTTAAAATTTCATTTTTTAATTTTCCCGTAAAAATTATGAAAGGTCATCTTAGGATGACCCTAGGTTTTCGGCATAAAAAAATAATTATTCATCAGAAATATGAATAATATATTTTTTTAATATTTTTATGATGTAAAATGAACGAATTTATTATTTATTTTTAAAACATTTCATTTTTTAATTTTCCCGTAAAAATTATGAAAGGTCATCGTAGGATGACCATAGGTTTTCGGCATAAAAAATTAATTATTCATCAGAAATATCAATAATATATTTTTTTAATATTTTTATGATGTAAAATGAACGAATTTATTATTTATTTTTAAAACATTTCATTTTTTAATTTTCCCGTAAAAATTATGAAAGGTCATCGTAGGATGACCCTAAGTTTTCGGCATAAAAAAATAATTTTTAGTTAGAAATATGAATAATATATTTTTTTAATATTTTTATGATGTAAAATGAACGAATTTATTTATTATTTTTAAAAATTTCATTTTTTAATTTTCCAAAAATTATGAAAGGTCATCGTAGGATGACCCTAGGTTTTCGGCATAAAAAAATAATTTTTAGTAAGAAATATGAATAATATATTTTTTTAATATTTTTATGATGTAAAATGAACGAATTTATTATTTATTTTTAAAAATTTCATTTTTTAATTTTACCGTAAAAATTATGAAAGGTCATCTTAGGATGACCCTAGGTTTTCGGCATAAAAAAATAATTATTCATCAGAAATATGAATAATATATTTTTTTAATATTTTTATGATGTAAAATGAACGAATTTATTATTTATTTTTTAAAATTTCATTTTTTAATTTTCCCGTAAAAATTATGAAAGGTCATCGTAGGATGACCCTAGGTTTTCGGCATAAAAAATTAATTATTCATCAGAAATATCAATAATATATTTTTTTAATATTTTTATGATGTAAAATGAACGAATTTATTATTTGTTTTTAAAAATTTCATTTTTTAATTTTCCCGTAAAAATTATGAAAGGTCATCGTAGGATGACCCTAGGTTTTCGGCATAAAAAAATAATTTTTAGTTAGAAATATGAATAATATATTTTTTTAATATTTTTATGTTGTAAAATGAACGAATTTATTATTTATTTTTTAAAATTTCATTTTTTAATTTTCCCGTAAGAATTATGAAAGGTCATCTTAGGATGACCCTAGGTTTTCGGCATAAAAAAATAATTTTTAGTAAGAAATATGAATAATATATTTTTTTAATATTTTTATGATGTAAAATGAACGAATTTATTATTTATTTTTTAAAATTTCATTTTTTAATTTTCCCGTAAAAATTATGAAAGGTCATCTTAGGATGACCCTAGGTTTTCGGCATAAAAAATTAATTATCCATCAGAAATATCAATAATATATTTTTTTAATATTTTTATGATGTAAAATGAACGAATTTATTATTTATTTTTAAAACATTTCATTTTTTAATTTTCCCGTAAAAATTATGAAAGGTCATCGTAGGATGACCCTAGGTTTTCGGCATAAAAAAATAATTATTCATCAGAAATATCAATAATATATTTTTTTAATATTTTTATGATGTAAAATGAACGAATTTATTATTTATTTTTAAAACATTTCATTTTTTAATTTTCCCGTAAAAATTATGAAAGGTCATCGTAGGATGACCCTAGGTTTTCGGCATAAAAAAATAATTTTTAGTTAGAAATATGAATAATATATTTTTTTAATATTTTTATGATGTAAAATGAACGAATTTATTTATTATTTTTAAAAATTTAATTTTTTAATTTTCCCGTAAAAATTATGAAAGGTCATCGTAGGATGACCCTAGGTTTTCGGCATAAAAAAATAATTTTTAGTAAGAAATATGAATAATATATTTTTTTAATATTTTTATGATGTAAAATGAACGAATTTATTATTTATTTTTAAAAATTTCATTTTTTAATTTTCCCGTAAAAATTATGAAAGGTCATCTTAGGATGACCCTAGGTTTTCGGCATAAAAAAATAATTTTTAGTAAGAAATATGAATAATATATTTTTTTAATATTTTTATGATGTAAAATGAACGAATTTATTATTTATTTTTTAAAATTTCATTTTTTAATTTTCCCGTAAAAATTATGAAAGGTCATCTTAGGATGACCCTAGGTTTTCGGCATAAAAAATTAATTATCCATCAGAAATATCAATAATATATTTTTTTAATATTTTTATGATGTAAAATGAACGAATTTATTATTTATTTTTAAAACATTTCATTTTTTAATTTTCCCGTAAAAATTATGAAAGGTCATCGTAGGATGACCCTAGGTTTTCGGCATAAAAAAATAATTATTCATCAGAAATATCAATAATATATTTTTTTAATATTTTTATGATGTAAAATGAACGAATTTATTATTTATTTTTTAAAATTTCATTTTTTAATTTTCCCGTAAAAATTATGAAAAGTCATCGTAGGATGACCCTAGGTTTTCGGCATAAAAAAATAATTATTCATCAGAAATATCAATAATATATTTTTTTAATATTTTTATGATGTAAAATGAACGAATTTATTATTTATTTTTAAAAATTTCATTTTTTAATTTTCCCGTAAAAATTATGAAAGGTCATCGTAGGATGACCCTAGGTTTTCAACATAAAAAATTAATTATTCATCAGAAATATCAATAATATATTTTTTTAATATTTTTATGTTGTAAAATGAACGAATTTATTATTTATTTTTTAAAATTTCATTTTTTAATTTTCCCGTAAGAATTATGAAAGGTCATCTTAGGATGACCCTAGGTTTTCGGCATAAAAAAATAATTTTTAGTAAGAAATATGAATAATATATTTTTTTAATATTTTTATGATGTAATATGAACGAATTTATTATTTATTTATAAAAATTTCATTTTTTAATTTTCCCGTAAAAATTATGAAAGGTCATCTTAGGATGACCCTAGGTTTTCGGCATAAAAAATTAATTATTCATCAGAAATATCAATAATATATTTTTTTAATATTTTTATGATGTAAAATGAACGAATTTATTATTTATTTTTAAAACATTTCATTTTTTAATTTTCCCGTAAAAATTATGAAAGGTCATCGTAGGATGACCCTAGGTTTTCGGCATAAAAAAATAATTATTCATCAGAAATATCAATAATATATTTTTTTAATATTTTTATGATGTAAAATGAACGAATTTATTATTTATTTTTAAAACATTTCATTTTTTAATTTTCCCGTAAAAATTATGAAAGGTCATCGTAGGATGACCCTAGGTTTTCGGCATAAAAAAATAATTTTTAGTTAGAAATATGAATAATATATTTTTTTAATATTTTTATGATGTAAAATGAACGAATTTATTTATTATTTTTAAAAATTTCATTTTTTAATTTTCCCGTAAAAATTATGAAAGGTCATCGTAGGATGACCCTAGGTTTTCGGTATAAAAAAATAATTATTCATCAGAAATATCAATAATATATTTTTTTAATATTTTTATGAAGTAAAATGAACGAATTTATTATTTTTTTTAAAACATTTCATTTTTTAATTTTCCCGTAAAAATTATAAAGGTCATCGTAGGATGACCCTAGGTTTTCGGCATAAAAAAATAATTTTTAGTTAGAAATATGAATAATATATTTTTTTAATATTTTTATGATGTAAAATGAACGAATTTATTATTTATTTTTTAAAATTTCATTTTTTAATTTTCCCGTAAAAATTATGAAAGGTCATCGTAGGATGACCCTAGGTTTTCGGCATAAAAAATAATTTTTAGTAAGAAATATGAATAATATATTTTTTTAATATTTTAATGATGTAAAATGAACGAATTTATTATTTATTTTTAAAAATTTCATTTTTTAATTTTCCCGTAAAAATTATGAAGGGTCATCGTAGGATGACCCTAGGTATTCGTCATAAAAAATTAATTATTCATCAGAAATATCAATAATATATTTTTTTAATATTTTTATGATGTAAAATGAACGAATTTATTATTTATTTTTAAAAATTTCATTTTTTAATTTTCCCGTAAAAATTATGAAAGGTCATCGTAGGATGACCCTAGGTTTTCGGCATAAAAAATTAATTATTCATCAGAAATATCAATAATATATTTTTTTAATATTTTTATGTTGTAAAATGAACGAATTTATTATTTATTTTTAAAAATTTCATTTTTTAATTTTCCCGTAAAAATTATGAAAGGTCATCGTAGGATGACCCTAGGTTTTCGGCATAAAAAAATAATTTTTAGTAAGAAATATGAATAATATATTTTTTTAATATTTTAATGATGTAAAATGAACGAATTTATTATTTATTTTTAAAAATTTCATTTTTTAATTTTCCCGTAAAAATTATGAAAGGTCATCGTAGGATGACCCTAGGTTTTCGGCATAAAAAATAATTATTCATCAGAAATATAAATAATATATTTTTTTAATATTTTTATGATGTAAAATGAACGAATTTATTATTTATTTTTAAAAATTTCATTTTTTAATTTTCCCGTAAAAATTATGAAAGGTCATCGTAGGATGACCCTAGGTTTTCGGCATAAAAAAATAATTTTTAGTTAGAAATATGAATAATATATTTTTTTAATATTTTTATGATGTAAAATGAACGAATTTATTTATTATTTTTAAAAATTTCATTTTTTAATTTTCCCGTAAAAATTATGAAAGGTCATCGTAGGATGACCCTAGGTTTTCGGCATAAAAAAATAATTATTCATCAGAAATATGAATAATATATTTTTTTAATATTTTTATGATGTAAAATGAACGAATTTATTATTTATTTTTAAAAATTTCATTTTTTAATTTTCCCGTAAAAATTATAAAGGTCATCGTAGGATGACCCTAGGTTTTCGGCATAAAAAAATAATTTTTAGTTAGAAATATGAATAATATATTTTTTTAATATTTTTATGATGTAAAATGAACGAATTTATTATTTATTTTTTAAAATTTCATTTTTTAATTTTCCCGTAAAAATTATGAAAGGTCATCGTAGGATGACCCTAGGTTTTCGGCATAAAAAATAATTTTTAGTAAGAAATATGAATAATATATTTTTTTAATATTTTAATGATGTAAAATGAACGAATTTATTATTTATTTTTAAAAATTTCATTTTTTAATTTTCCCGTAAAAATTATGAAGGGTCATCGTAGGATGACCCTAGGTATTCGTCATAAAAAATTAATTATTCATCAGAAATATCAATAATATATTTTTTTAATATTTTTATGATGTAAAATGAACGAATTTATTATTTATTTTTAAAAATTTCATTTTTTAATTTTCCCGTAAAAATTATGAAAGGTCATCGTAGGATGACCCTAGGTTTTCGGCATAAAAAATTAATTATTCATCAGAAATATCAATAATATATTTTTTTAATATTTTTATGTTGTAAAATGAACGAATTTATTATTTATTTTTAAAAATTTCATTTTTTAATTTTCCCGTAAAAATTATGAAAGGTCATCGTAGGATGACCCTAGGTTTTCGGCATAAAAAAATAATTTTTAGTAAGAAATATGAATAATATATTTTTTTAATATTTTAATGATGTAAAATGAACGAATTTATTATTTATTTTTAAAAATTTCATTTTTTAATTTTCCCGTAAAAATTATGAAAGGTCATCGTAGGATGACCCTAGGTTTTCGGCATAAAAAATAATTATTCATCAGAAATATAAATAATATATTTTTTTAATATTTTTATGATGTAAAATGAACGAATTTATTATTTATTTTTAAAAATTTCATTTTTTAATTTTCCCGTAAAAATTATGAAAGGTCATCGTAGGATGACCCTAGGTTTTCGGCATAAAAAAATAATTTTTAGTTAGAAATATGAATAATATATTTTTTTAATATTTTTATGATGTAAAATGAACGAATTTATTTATTATTTTTAAAAATTTCATTTTTTAATTTTCCCGTAAAAATTATGAAAGGTCATCGTAGGATGACCCTAGGTTTTCGGCATAAAAAAATAATTATTCATCAGAAATATGAATAATATATTTTTTTAATATTTTTATGATGTAAAATGAACGAATTTATTATTTATTTTTAAAAATTTCATTTTTTAATTTTCCCGTAAAAATTATGAAAGGTCATCGTAGGATGACCCTAGGTTTTCGGTATAAAAAAATAATTATTCATCAGAAATATCAATAATATATTTTTTTAATATTTTTATGAAGTAAAATGAACGAATATATTATTTTTTTTAAAACATTTCATTTTTTAATTTTCACGTAAAAATTATAAAGGTCATCGTAGGATGACCCTAGGTTTTCGGCATAAAAAAATAATTTTTAGTTAGAAATATGAATAATATATTTTTTTAATATTTTTATGATGTAAAATGAACGAATTTATTATTTATTTTTTAAAATTTCATTTTTTAATTTTCCCGTAAAAATTATGAAAGGTCATCGTAGGATGACCCTAGGTTTTCGGCATAAAAAATAATTTTTAGTAAGAAATATGAATAATATATTTTTTTAATATTTTAATGATGTAAAATGAACGAATTTATTATTTATTTTTAAAAATTTCATTTTTTAATTTTCCCGTAAAAATTATGAAGGGTCATCGTAGGATGACCCTAGGTATTCGTCATAAAAAATTAATTATTCATCAGAAATATCAATAATATATTTTTTTAATATTTTTATGATGTAAAATGAACGAATTTATTATTTATTTTTAAAAATTTCATTTTTTAATTTTCCCGTAAAAATTATGAAAGGTCATCGTAGGATGACCCTAGGTTTTCGGCATAAAAAATTAATTATTCATCAGAAATATCAATAATATATTTTTTTAATATTTTTATGATGTAAAATGAACGAATTTATTATTTATTTTTAAAAATTTCATTTTTTAATTTTCCCGTAAAAATTATGAAAGGTCATCGTAGGATGACCCTAGGTTTTCGGCATAAAAAAATAATTTTTAGTAAGAAATATGAATAATATATTTTTTTAATATTTTATGATGTAATTTTTTATGATGTAAAATGAACGAATTTATTATTTATTTTTTAAAATTTCATTTTTTAATTTTCCCGTAAAAATTATGAAAGATCATCTTAGGATGACCCTAGGTTTTCGGCATAAAAAATTAATTATTCATCAGAAATATCAATAATATATTTTTTTAATATTTTTATGTTGTAAAATGAACGAATTTATTATTTATTTTTAAAAATTTCATTTTTTAATTTTCCCGTAAAAATTATGAAAGGTCATCGTAGGATGACCCTAGGTTTTCGGCATAAAAAAATAATTTTTAGTAAGAAATATGAATAATATATTTTTTTAATATTTTTATGATGTAAAATGAACGAATTTATTATTTATTTTTAAAAATTTCATTTTTTAATTTTCCCGTAAAAATTATGAAAGGTCATCGTAGGATGACCCTAGGTTTTCGGCATAAAAAATAATTATTCATCAGAAATATCAATAATATATTTTTTTAATATTTTTATGTTGTAAAATGAACGAATTTATTATTTATTTTTTAAAATTTCATTTTTTAATTTTCCCGTAAAAATTATGAAAGGTCATCGTAGGATGACCCTAGGTTTTCGGCATAAAAAATAATTATTCATCAGAAATATCAATAATATATTTTTTTAATATTTTTATGTTGTAAAATGAACGAATTTATTATTTATTTTTAAAAATTTCATTTTTTAATTTTCCCGTAAAAATTATGAAAGGTCATCGTAGGATGACCCTAGGTTTTCGGCATAAAAAAATAATTTTTAGTAAGAAATATGAATAATATATTTTTTTAATATTTTATGATGTAATTTTTTATGATGTAAAATGAACGAATTTATTATTTATTTTTTAAAATTTCATTTTTTAATTTTCCCGTAAAAATTATGAAAGGTCATCTTAGGATGACCCTAGGTTTTCGGCATAAAAAATTAATTATTCATCAGAAATATCAATAATATATTTTTTTAATATTTTTATGTTGTAAAATGAACGAATTTATTATTTATTTTTAAAAATTTCATTTTTTAATTTTCCCGTAAAAATTATGAAAGGTCATCGTAGGATGACCCTAGGTTTTCGGCATAAAAAAATAATTTTTAGTAAGAAATATGAATAATATATTTTTTTAATATTTTATGATGTAATTTTTTATGATGTAAAATGAACGAATTTATTATTTATTTTTAAAAATTTCATTTTTTAATTTTCCCGTAAAAATTATGAAAGGTCATCGTAGGATGACCCTAGGTTTTCGGCATAAAAAATAATTATTCATCAGAAATATCAATAATATATTTTTTTAATATTTTTATGTTGTAAAATGAACGAATTTATTATTTATTTTTAAAAATTTCATTTTTTAATTTTCCCGTAAAAATTATGAAAGGTCATGGTAGGATGTCCCTAGGTTTTCGGCATAAAAAAATAATTTTTAGTAAGAAATATGAATAATATATTTTTTTAATATTTTTATGATGTAAAATGAACGAATTTATTATTTATTTTTAAAACATTTCATTTTTTAATTTTCCCGTAAAAATTATGAAAGGTCATCGTAGGATGACCCTAGGTTTTCGGCATAAAAAAATAATTTTTAGTTAGAAATATGAATAATATATTTTTTTAATATTTTTATGATGTAAAATGAACGAATTTATTATTTATTTTTTAAAATTTCATTTTTTAATTTTCCCGTAAAAATTATGAAAGGTCATCGTAGGATGACCCTAGGTTTTCGGCATAAAAAATAATTTTTAGTAAGAAATATGAATAATATATTTTTTTAATATTTTAATGATGTAAAATGAACGAATTTATTATTTATTTTTAAAAATTTCATTTTTTAATTTTCCCGTAAAAATTATGAAGGGTCATCGTAGGATGACCCTAGGTATTCGTCATAAAAAATTAATTATTCATCAGAAATATCAATAATATATTTTTTTAATATTTTTATGATGTAAAATGAACGAATTTATTATTTATTTTTAAAAATTTCATTTTTTAATTTTCCCGTAAAAATTATGAAAGGTCATCGTAGGATGACCCTAGGTTTTCGGCATAAAAAATTAATTATTCATCAGAAATATCAATAATATATTTTTTTAATATTTTTATGATGTAAAATGAACGAATTTATTATTTATTTTTAAAAATTTCATTTTTTAATTTTCCCGTAAAAATTATGAAAGGTCATCGTAGGATGACCCTAGGTTTTCGGCATAAAAAAATAATTATTCATCAGAAATATCAATAATATATTTTTTTAATATTTTTATGTTGTAAAATGAACGAATTTATTATTTATTTTTAAAAATTTCATTTTTTAATTATCCCGTAAAAATTATGAAAGGTCATCGTAGGATGACCCTAGGTTTTCGGCATAAAAAAATAATTTTTAGTAAGAAATATGAATAATATATTTTTTTAATATTTTATGATGTAATTTTTTATGATGTAAAATGAACGAATTTATTATTTATTTTTTAAAATTTCATTTTTTAATTTTCCCGTAAAAATTATGAAAGGTCATCTTAGGATGACCCTAGGTTTTCGGCATAAAAAAATAATTATTCATCAGAAATATGAATAATATATTTTTTTAATATTTTTATGATGTAAAATGAACGAATTTATTATTTATTTTTAAAAATTTCATTTTTTAATTTTCCCGTAAAAATTATTTGTTTTTTTTATTATTAAGTTCATTTATTAATTTTTTTAGATCATAGTTATTTTTCTCCCTTAAAAAAAACTTATCTAATTGTGTGGTGCTAGGGGATTTGAAAATTATTAATCGGAATATGAAGATTTCGTTTACAGTTTCTGTCATGTTCGACCTCCATCCAACATCTCTTAATCATGTGATCTATATATTTAATTTTTTTTGTGATTTATTGTAAAAAAATTTAAACAAATAAAAATTTTCACTTTGTTAATTTATATAAATTTCAATTTAAACTGATTGTGAGGGATACGCTTTGCCAATACTCTGAATAATTTCTGTACAGAAATATTGAATGTTCTTAGCAAGATTTGATATAATGTTGTACGATTTGTCCTAAATCTGAATTAGAAGAAAATTATAAATTGCCTCCTCTTCCAGCCCAATTCATTTACCCACCTATGTTGCATAAGGCATCTAAATTTCTTAAAACTCCGTTTTTACCGACCGACGATAGTAAGGGAGGGAAGGTATTGTTTTCACACCAAATTTCACATGTGGATATTTTTACATATCTCCACGAATCATGCATTTTCTTATCAGAAAAAACTATTTTAACATGATGTCTGTCCGTCCGTCCGTCCGTATAGATGTGTACAGCCTGAACG
Organism: Labia minor; assembly: GCA_963082975.1. Classification (NCBI taxonomy): domain Eukaryota; kingdom Metazoa; phylum Arthropoda; class Insecta; order Dermaptera; family Spongiphoridae; genus Labia; species Labia minor. The sequence goes on from OY720344.1 coordinate 2,383,952, forward strand.
GCTCAACCGTTTTTGATGAAATTTGGTATATTTAATTAATGCATCAGTGGGATGAATGGATCAACTTTTGGTTCAAATCCGGAAACCGGAAGTGGTAGTATTAGCGATCGACAATAGGAAGGGAAGGGTTATTTTCACACCAAATTTCACATGAGGAGATTTTTTTATATATCACCACGAATTATGCACTTTGTATTGGTTTTATCGTCGGGAAAATCATATTTATTAGTTTTTTCTTGATTTAAAATTTTATGACGTCATCGAGCCATTCATGGTCTTGCATATATATTATAAATAAAATAAAATTAAAAATGTTTATATTTATTATTTATGTATTTCTATATGTTTTTTATTACATTAATAGATATATTAAAATTATTTTAAATTGTTTCTGTAGCTGGAAATTAATTTACTTTAAACCGTCGGTCGGTAAGTTGACCTGTGGCCAGGTCCGAACCGACCGACGGTTTGAAATAAATTAATTTCCAGTTACAGAAACAATTTCAAATAATTTTAATATATCTATTAATGTAATAAAAAACAGATAGGCATACATAAATAATATATATAAACATTTTTAATTTTATTTTATTTATAATATATATGCAAGACCATGAATGGCTCGATGACGTCATATAATTTTAAATCAAGAAAAAACTAATAAATATGATTTTCCCGAGGATAAAACCAATACAAAGTGCATGATTCGTGTGGTGATATGTAAAAAAATCTCCTCATGTGAAATTTGGTGTGAAAATAACCCTTTCTTTCCTATCGTCGATCGCTAATACTACCACTTCCGGTTTCCGGAGTTGCACCAAAAGTTGATCAATTCATCCCACTGATGCATTAAGTAAATACAGTGGTGCCTCACACAACGAACTTAATTCGCTCCAGGAGCAAGTTCGTTATGCGAAAAGTTCGTTATGTGAAACGCGTTTTCCCATAACAATACATGTTAAAAAAAATAATTCGTTCTGTAGCATAAAATATGCTAAGATGGCATAATAAAAGATAAAATTTTTGTTACTATTTTTATTTAGATACATATTTAGAAAAAAAAAAAAAACATAATTAAATCTAAAAAACCACCCCCTGCTGGCTTTGAATTCTTCTTCATTATCTTGATTGCTGCTACTTCCAGGGATGTTTTTCTTTAGATCGTCATAAATTCTCTTGGCTTTGTGACAGATAATATCTTGGGTTGTTAAGTCACCTTTCACCTGCCTGTCCTTAATCCAAATCGCTAATAGCCTCTCCATTTCCTCGTGGATTGAAGACCTATGTTTTTCATGAAATAATTTTGATACTCCTTTGGCTACTTTGGCTGATTTGATTGCATCCTTATTTGTCAAAATGGTGTAAATCGTGGTCTTGCTGAGGCCAAACTCTTTGACGAGGTCACACTGTTTTACCCCAAATTCACTCCTTCTAATTATTTCCTGTTTTATTTCAACAGAAATCACCTTCTTTTTGTTAGAAGCCATGATATAAAAAAAAAATTTTGAATGATAATGATAATTGAATATGGTAATGAAGAACGATTGCCGCGATACGTGTTTAAGTTAAGTGCATAAATTAATGACTGCCTGCAGTGCCTGCGCAAGGGGATGCAATACAACGGCAGTGATCGTGGAAGCTCGGGCGAGTTCGTTGTGTGAAACGAAGTTCGTTGTATGAATCATGAAATTTAGTTCATTATGGTTCGTTGTGTGCAGCGTTCGCTGTGCGAGGCGTTCGTTATGCCTGTATACCAAATTTCATCAAAATCGGTTGAGCCGTTCAGGCTGTACACATCTATACGGACGGACGGACAGACATGATGCTAAAAATACTTTTTTCTGTTAAGAAAATGCATGATTCGTGGGGAGATATGTAAAAATATCCATAAGTGAAATTTGGTGTGAAAACAATACCTCCCTTACTATCGTCGGTCGGTAAAAAACAAATAAATCAATTAATTTAAATTAATACTATTAATGAATGTATATATTGGTAATTTATCTATAGTTTTATACCGTTAATTTTTATAAATTGTCTCAAGTTTCTATTTTTGCATTTTCTCAAGTTTCATTAAAATAAAAATATTCAATAATAATCTAGCAATGAAAATAAAATATCAAAATGGAATGATCAAGAAATATTATACTCTATTTCACTATTATAACATAGAAAATACTTAAGAACCATAGGCGGTGGAAATATTAGGAGATTTCATTGCCTCTCTGCATCTTCAGAAATAGTTAGGGTTATAAAAGGGAAAAAGCTGCGATAGGCAGGGCACGTGGCTAGAATGGGAGAGGAAAAAGATATTGGTGGGGAGACCGATTGGAAAACCAATGACGCGTAGGAAGGGACGTAAGAGAGATGGGACAAGGGCTTAGGATAGGGACACTTGGAGAAATGTGGTTGTTGCGTCCAAAAACTTTCGAGTATCTTTCAGCCACATAGATAGATAGATATAACATATACAATAATAATAATATATATAATTAATTTACTCATTAAATTAAAATAGATTTTGAATAAGAACACAAAAAGAAATGAATGTTTTATGTAATATAAGGATTGAAACAAAATGGATGAAAACCTTTTACTACTTTCAACCAAATACTATGTACCACTCGGGGGTACAGGGGGCGGAGCCCCCGTCTAGGTGTGAAGAGCGCCGAAGGCGCTCTGAGCAGCTAGTGTGTTAATAAAAAAAATAAGTGATGATAATAATGAATTTATAGCTTGTTTAGTTATAAAATGATGCTTGTAGCATACGAGAAGTGATGAAACTTTTCAATGAACATAAATTATTTCATAAAACCAGTTTCTTAGACTACTATACATTGTATAGTATAATAACTAAATATATACTAATTTACATTTTTAATATTTATTCTATCTATAATACGGAGATTTATTATGTATTTTAATTATTATTATTATACTCATATTTCCTTGATAAATACATAGATAATAAATCATTAATGTATGTACATTAATATCTATTAACTAAATTATTATTAAATATATATAAATTATTTAATAATTTTTATTGAGTCTACTTCTTCTTATTAAACAAACAAAACAAAATTAAAAAAAATAATAAAATAAAACAATTACAAATAAATTTAAATTCATTTATATAGTTTTAATTAATTAACTAATTAATTCTATACAATTAATTAATTTAATTAATTTAAGTTATAATTTAACACACTTTTAGCTCTGCAAGGTAGTAGTAGTAGTAGTAGTAGTAGTTGTAGTAGTAGTAGTAGTACAACTTGTTACAAGATATCTACTAGTCAATTAATTTTTTTTTTTTTTTTTTTTTTAATTTTTCAGTAATGTATAAACTCGTAGAAGAGATTATAAATAAATAAATAAATAAATAAATATTTATTATTATTACAAACTACATATTAATACACCTAGAATAAATTTATTTAACTGTAGATAGTTAGAAGTAATAATATACATACTGAAGTGATATTTTGGGGCAGTAAGGTAAAAGAGAAAATAATAAAATTTTATAAAATCAAAATGTTGAACAATTTATTTAAATTTATGAGTGTGTGTAATGATATATAAAAAAAAAGGTTTGTAGGATTAATATTAGGTGTAAAATTGGTCGCAATAAGGGTGTGATGGTAGCACTTTTGGAAGAGGGAATCCAGCTTCAGGCTGAAGTTCTTGAGATATTGAGGAGGTTAGATAAATCAAAGAAGACCCCGCAACTCGAACAGGTGTCTTCTTGCAAACAATATTTCTTGTTAACGATGTGCCAGAGCTCATATAAGCGAGGATCCGTGGACGGCTAACTGGTGTTCCAAAAGCAGAATTAATGAATACAATAACACCAGCGAAAGATGAAATCCAAGAATCAAGGCAACAATAGATTCAAGTCAATAATATAGAAAACTGTTAATCTTGTTGCCAGTCCTTATATAAGCGATTGACCAGTGGACTGGTGAATTGTGGTCCCTTTTTCCTCCAATCCAGTCCATCCTGTCGGGACGCTAGCTACCGCCCGACTCCTCTCATCAAGACCATCCGGTCGGGACAATTGCTACTCCACGACTGACTCTTTGACTTTCCAACAAGCAGTCTCTTCAGGGGAAACGTATTCCAATCCTAATCCTTTCCACAAAGAAAGTTATTTTTTAAATAAATAAATTTAATTTTTTCTTTTATTTTAAGAATTAATGATATTTTTAAAATATCATTACAATACATACATATTATATGTACCGCAGTGGCGTACCTAAGGGGGGGGGGGCGGTGGGTGCGGTCCGCACATGGCGGCACTTATCTTAAGGCGGCATTTTTTATATTTAAGTAGTTATAGTTGTAAAAAGCAACTTATTCATTTCATATTTATTTTTTTCTTTCTTGAATAATTAATGATTATTATGATTATTATAAGTTTACTATTTGATTTCTATAAATTATGATTAACTATAATATATGATTTCGAATATTATTCCTCGGTGTATATAAATGCATTTTAGTGTAAATTTTGAATTCTAATTCCAAGAACAGGATAATAATTTTATTTTATTGTATTCATTAAAATTCGTTGAATTGGTAAACGCATCTTTAAGACTTTGATCGGCAAAATTATCTTCGTTTTACAATGAGTCAATTAAGACTACAAAATCTTACAATATTGTCAATAGAACAAGAAATTACAAATAATATAAATTTTGAGAGCATTATACACGATTTTTCTAGTATGAAAGCTAGAAGAGTAAATATTATATAAATATGTTTACGGGTGCATACAAATAGGTGTAAAAAAATTTACTCTGTATTAATTAATATTGATTAAATAACTTAATAATTTATTTATGTGTATTAATTTATAAAAACCACTATTTGATTGACTTATAATAGAAAGGGCGGCAAACAATCATATTATAATGTAGTTACCTTGTTACCTACGATATGTACAATAATAATAATAGCGTTCGTTGTATAGTAAATGGTTGGGAAAAAATAATTGTTTCCTTGTAAAAATCGTCCTTTTTAACATCTTGCCAGAGATCACGAAAATTTTCGATGTCGAGATTTTGATGTTTTTATACGTTTTGAAGGTTCCCTAAATCATTTTCACTAAGGTTAAAAAAAATGTCTGTCTGTGTGTGTGTGTGTGTGTGTGTATGTGTGTGTGTGTGTGTGTAGACAAGATTACGCAAAAAAGGTTTGAGCTAGAATGATGAAATTTGGTACATGGGCATTATTAAAAATTCGTAGTTTTCTATCCACTTTTGAGAAATATAGCTCAACCGAAAGAGGGCCATTATACCTACAACGTTTTGATTTTTTTTCCTCTAAAGTGACCGTAAAAATAAAGATATAGGTTTGATAGTTGTTTACATGAGTTATGTGTTTACCTTACCACGGGTTTAATGGGTAATTAAAAGGTAAATAATAAAAGGCAATTTTATTTAAGAAAGAGTAAGAAATTTATTATGAGTTTGAAGATACAAATTATTTAATCATACAAAGGCCGAATAGGCAAATGCACTGGGACACACTCCAGTCTGTACTAACTATATCTCTCGTATCATTACATCTGGTTTCATTACATCTGCTTATTCATCTGGGTTTTTCATTCTATATCACCTGAACAAAAGGTAAGGAGAAAGGGAGGGGAGAGGGATGAAATGAAGAAGGGTTTTTCCGGACACATGTCGAAGTTTCTCTTCAAAAGGGTCAGTGTTTGACAGCAATTGCAAACAATAAATTACACTGTTTTCAATTGAACGACCCTTTCCAGGTGTCTACCTGCTAAGACACTTAATTTTAAGAATGTTTATTGACATACTGTAAATTATGTCGAATCATAAACTTATTTTCACCTCTAGTGTAATGTAAACACGTGGAGTTTGAATATAACTCATGATTAAAAATTGTATAAAACTGCTATATATAGAGTTTCAGCTTCATTGAATTGCTGAAAGTACCAGAATTAATTAATTTTTTAACACTGCAAATTTCACGCGCCAACACGTGACGACAAAGAGTCAAACATGCGCTGTTTTAATAAATATTATATATTAATTTTAATTTATAATTTATAATGAATTAAATTTAATTTAAATATAATATATTATGTTATTTAATACAATTCAAATAGCTCCAGCTAATTTCAAATTAAAAACCATTAGAAAAATTGTCAAAGATTCTAAGCGAAGCCATAAAAAATTTGGTGGTGAACAATTTAAATTTAATTTACTTGAATAAAATTATTATCCCATTATCACTATTATCAGTGTCGCATTTACCACTAGGCACATGAGGCGATATCCCAGTTTTAATATTTATTTTTAAAATTTTTTTTATAAATTATAAAAATTCATGATATAATAGGTACAGTGTACAGCGATATGCAACTGAACCTAAAGTAAATGGAATTTATTTTATAAAAAGATCATTAATTCTGTTGTCTTTATATTTGTTTTTGTTATGTATTAAATAATATATTTGCCCTTGAATTATTTTCTGAAAATTATTTGTATTATACAACTCTCCCCCCCCCCACCCCCACATTGTGCCTAGGGCCTCTGAAATGCTAAATGCGACACTGCCCATTATACTATTTCATTCTCATTCGTCATTATCGATGTTTTTGAAGTGAAAACTTCTTTAGCGGCGTTGAGCACTTTTGCGGGATGGGGAAAAAATATAGATTTCGCGTGAGATTCCAAAACGACCGACCGACCGATATACGCATGCGCAATACGCCAGAATGTTAGACACTAAACTTCTGATACATTCAATATTTTACTTACATTGTGATTTATATTTTTATTTTTATTACAACTATTATTATGGGTATGTTATTTTTGGCAGTTTAAAAAAAATTAGAAATATTAATAAAATTTATCAAAATAATAAGTTGAAAAGATTTCCAATTATTTTTATTTATTTATTGTAAATTTTTCAATGTGTAACCATGGTAACCATAAATAGACTTTTAACAAAATATTACTAATTAAATTAATTTTGGATAAATTAATTTTGGATTTAACTACACTAAAACCTTCCCTGGGACGCCCACAAAAATCCCTGAAAGTTTCATCGCAATCAGACGGGTAGTTTTTGAGTATTTGACAGACACACACACAGACAGACAGACAGACAGACATATATATATATATTCATACACATCGTATTTTTAATATTTTTGTAATAATAATCAGTTTGCTGAAAAAAATAATTATGAATTTTATATATATATATATCTATATATATAAAGGAGAGTGTTTGTATGTATGTATGTATGTATGTAATTTGTTTACTTTTTTGCTGTCATAGAAACAAACAAAAAAAAATTTCCTACTTAACCGACACTTTACCGGTAATTTAGAATTATAAACATCAAAAAATAAGAAACGATTTCTATGAAATTACACATCACAATATTCTTATATACCTCTATGGTAACATAGGCTATAGATTTTATTAATATCTAATCAATAACCGCAGAATTTAATTTTTTAAAGTTTATATATAATTCTCCGTGTTGTTCATTCAAGAGCCAGGCGTGGTCCACTGACTGGCGGACTCATTTTACACAATGTATATAACTCTAGCGATTCCCAATCAAAGAATTATTATAATATTTAACTTTTTATTTTAAATTCTAATATTCAAATATCATTTCAATTAAATAATTTATTCTAAAAGTTCTCATTTTAATTAATATAATAAAATATTTAAATCATATTTAACTTAAATTATTTTGTATTTATTCTTTCTATATTTGAATACTTCTTTTATTTTAAGGGAGGGAATTAACTATGATCTAAAAAAATTAATAAATGAACTTAATAATAAAAAATCAAATAAATCCATTAATTTAAATTAATACTATTAATGAATGTTTATATTGTTAATTTATCTTTAGTTTTATCAATACTTTTATACCGTTAATTTTTATAAATTATTTTTTATAAATTGTCTCAAGTCTCTAACTTTGCATTTTCTCAAATTTTATTATAATTAAAAATATTCAATAAAATCAAGCAATGAAATTAAAATATCAAAATGAAATGATCAAGAAATATTATACTCTATTATAACTTATAAACTATAGGCGGAGGAAATATTAGACAATATCATTGCGGGTTCGGGCCAAATCGATCAACATTAATTAAGATATTTTCATTATGACAGATATTAAAAAAACCGCGAATTCAATATCTCTGTTCACTAATTATTTGTAGACTTTAGTAAAACCTACGCATGACTCAATAGATCCGGATAAACTTTTTCAAATTTTGATCTTAAAATTTATCTTGAAGGTAGTAAAGAAAGAGTAAGATGTGGAAATCAATTGTAAAATATTAGGTTACCCAGACGACTTAAATATAATAGGAGATTCGGCAATTGCAATTACAGATAGCGAGGAAAAATTAATCGAGGTAGGAAAAGAGATGAGGTTTGAAATTAATAATGATAAATAAATATACTTAGAAACAAACAGGAGCAGTATTAACAAACAAAATGTAGAATTTGAATATGTAGAAAAATTGAATGTAATCACGAAGGATAATAATATTTGAGAAGAATTTAAATCGAAGTTGCAATTGGGAAACGCCTGTTATCATGCAGTAAAGAGGCTTATCTCATCAAAATTATTATAAAAGGGAATGAAAATTAAAATATATAAAACAATTATTTTGTCTGTTGTATTATATGGGTGTGAGACATGGTCTATCTTAGGAGATGAGAGTGGATTCAGAGTATTTGAGAATAGGATTCTTCCCAGCATTTATGGTCCAAAGATGAGGACACCAGGGAATGACGTAAGAAAGATGGAACAGAGGCTCAGGATAAGGACACTTGGAGAAATGTGGTTGTAGCTGCCAAGAACTTTCGAGTAGATAGATATAACATATTCAATAATAATATATATAATTAATTTACTGATTAAATTAAAATATATTTTAAATAATCACACAATAAGAAATGAATGTTTTATGTTATACATTGATTGAAACAAAATGGATGAAAACCTTTTACTACTTTCAACCAAATACTATGTACCACTCGGGGGTACAGGGGGCGGAGCCCCCGTCTAGATGTGAAGAGCGACGAAGGAGCTCTGAGCAGCTAGTTATTATATATTAAGAGAAGTGATAATCTGATAATGTAATCCATGTTTGGAATTGAAGTATTGTAAATTTTTGAGTATTTGACAGACACACACACACAGACAGACAGACAGACAGACATATATATATATATATATATTCATACACATCGTATTTTTAATATTTTTGTAATAATAATCAGTTTGCTGAAAAAAATAATTATGAATTTTATATATATATATATACGTATATAAATTTCATTTTTCTCGTGAAGCTGGTGCGCATTCCGTCTGCTTTCAAATTTCTTACGCACAAGTTTTCACTTCTGTCGGCCAGTCCAACGCTTACCCTGGATCGCCTCCCTAGCGATATTCACAACGATGTCTATTGCATCGAGTGTCGAACGAGCCCTGCGAAAACCAAACTGCTGTTCTGAGAGTCCATTCTCTTCTTCAAGGGTCATTTCTATCCTATCCTATTATGTGTGTGTGTATGTATGTATGTATGTATGTATGTAATGTCTGTGAGCAAATTTACTCAAAAACTAATCAAGCTAGGACTTCGAAATTTGGTACACCGATATTATTCACAGTTTGTAGATTTCTATCAAAATTTCGTCAAAATCGGTTAACCGGAAGTGGTACTTTACCTACACTGGTTGCGTTTACCTTTCAAGTAAAGTACCAGTTTGCTTCAAGATATTTGCTTCCTATTTTGTATATAGATTTAAAAATATGAAAAAAATTCAGATACCAAATTTCATCATGATCTGACTACCGGAAGTGACATTTTACCTATACAAGTAGCTTTAGGTGTAAATTATCTTATATATAAAATTCTCGTGTCACAAAACTTTGAAATCATACTTCTCCGAAACGGCTGGACCGATTCTTATGAAATTTTTTATGCATATTCAGTAGGTCTCAGGGCATGTCAGACTTCTTTTATTAAACCGCTAATTGCTAAGGTGTGTCCAGGGGGTGTAATTTACATAAAAATAATTTAGTTACCGTGCTAGATCATAGAGACACTGCTGGCGATAATTTGACATCTATATATATCGTAATAGGAGACTTGCAACCAAAAGTGGTTCGTGGGTGAACAGTCTAAGGCGTTATCTTATGACTTTGCACTCTCAGTTCGAACTCGCAGAGGCACATTTTTTTTTTTTAAGTATTATATATTTTTTTTTACAAATTTATTAATTTTTATTATTTTAATATTTTATTAAATTATTTTATTTTATTAAATCGGGAAATTATTATCAAAGGGGATCAAAATTAAAATATATAAAACAATTATTTTTTCTGTTGTATTATATGGGTGGGAGGCATGGTCTATGACCTTAGGAGACGAGAGTAGATTTAGAGTATTTGAGAATAGGATTCTTCCCATGCATTTATGGGCCAAAGAAAGATGAGGACACCGGGGAATAGCGGAGACTGCATAACAAGGAATTGCATGACCTCTATGCATCTCTAGATATAGGTCATAAAATCGAGAAGGCTGGGATCGGCAGGGCACATGGCTAGAATGGGAGAGGAAAAATATATTGGTGGGGAGTTCGATTGGAAAACGTCCGTGTGGAAGACCAATTGTGAACAGGGTGGACAATGTAGGAAGGAACGTGAGAGAGATGGGACAGGGTAGGAGTTAGATGGTTATAGCTCAGAATAGGGACACTCGGGGGGGGGGGGTACAGGGGGCGGAGCCCCCGTCTAGGTGTGGAGAGCGCCGAAGCCGCTCGGAGCAGCTAGTAAATATATATGATAGTGTTTAACCATTTTACTTTATAATTTAAATTAATTGGTTTGTTTATTTTTATTGTTGTTAAAACATAATAATAATAACCTAATTACCTAGTTATATGCGGGAAAGTCTAGGGGAGGACACTCCCGCTTTTTAATAAAGCTATAATATTATAATAAATGCAATAATAAATTCTATCCATCAATGCAAACTTAAAATAAATATATAATTTTAATTATTTGAATAATTTATAAATTATATACCCATAAAATTTCGAAAAATAACATTTTTGATAATTGTGGTGGTGATGTGATGCTCGTTCATAATGGCCGAATTCGATTCGGTCCAATCGTTCCAATCTCTTTAATAGAATACGAGTATATACTACTGTATTGGTTAGAAATGATGTCTCTCTGTTCTCTACATACCGAAAAATGAATCCTCTTATAATCTTTATTTCATCTACTGTAGTAGAATGGTATCAACAGTTGGCTACTCTTACAATAACACACTTTCTACAACACTACACTCACCTGATCCATAGTCAATTCTCAGTAATGTTAATAAACATAGATGTTATTTATGAACGCTTGGAACTGTCGAAAACTTGAAACAATGTCCCATTCATCAAGCGATCCTATTTGAATTATATTGTCCTCTTTTAAGTAATATGGATGTACGTGAGATTTTCAATATTTGTCTTCCATGTTTATTTATGTATGGTGTCTTAATGACATTCTCCTATTAAAAGGCATTTTTACCGACCGACGATAGTAAGGGAGGTATTGTTCTCACACCAAATTTCACATGTGGAGATTTTTACATATCTCCACGAATCATGCATTTTCTTAACAGAAAAAAGTATTTTTAGCATGATGTCTGTCCGTCCGTCCGTATAGATGTGTACAGCCTGAACGGCTCAACCGATTTTGTTGAAATTTGGTATATTTACTTAATGCATCAGTGGGATGAATTGATCAACTTTTGGTGCAAATCCGGAAACCGGAAGTGGTAGTATTAGCGATCGACGATAGGAAGGGAAGGGTTATTTTCACACCAAATTTCACATAAGGAGATTTTTTTACATATCACCACGAATGTATTGGTTTTATCCTCGGGAAAAATCATCCTCATTATGTTTTTCTTAATTTAAAATTATATGACGTCACCCAGCCCTTCATGACGTCACAGCCTCGGGTAACGCCGGCAACGCCGGCTACTTCAGCTATATATTATAAATAAAATAAAATTAAAAATATTTATGTTATATCCATACTTATCTGTTTTTTATTACATTAATAGATATATGAAAATTATTTGAAATTGTTTCTGTAGCTGGAAATTAATTTATTTCAAACCGTCGGTCGGTTCGGACCTGGCCACAGGTCAACTTATTATTATTATATATATATATTATATACAAAAATTAAATTGACAACTTTAAAATAATATTTTGAATTACATTCAATAATTTAAATGATAATTGAAAATAGGAAATGTAATATTTTTTATCTGGATTTTATATGAAGTATGTAAAATTACTTAATATGTATATATAATATATGTTTGATCATGAAAATAAATTAAAGTAATTTAGTAAGAGAAAATGAAAAAAGAAATTTACTTTTACTTCAACACACACTGTATTATGTATTATATTTCATTTTCTTTATTAATTATAATCCATGTTTGGTGTGGATTTTCATTAATCATTTGATTTTGAAATTATTTTAATTTTTAATAAGTACCTATGTGTGGATACTCACTTGTAAAAATATATATAATCTGCACACTACTGCAAAGAAATAAATTATACATAAATCTCTAAAGATTGAAATATTTTCATTGAATAATTTTGAATTTTTAAATTATTTTCTCTCTTTTATCCATGATTAATATCTTCCAATGCAATTATCGTTCGGTAACACAACAGCATTTGGTTTTATCTTTTATTTTTCCAGTCATAAATTGTCTTTAGAATTCGAATTGTACTTAAAAATTTATTTAAAATTGATTGGGATTTGTTAAAAGTGAAAGATTTAGATTTAGATTTCATGATCTAAATATGAAGATTGATTTATCATTTTAATATAATTCTACCATTTATGAGGTGAGATTAATACTATATTATTTATCTATTTATTCCCAACATACTTACACACACACGCGCAGTATATTAGAAGTATAAAGTAAAATTAGCTGGAGTCTCTCCACTCGACTATCTCGCAAATTTGAATTGGATTAATTAACATAGATTCTTCTTCTTCTTAGCCTTATTTCCCACGGGGTGTGGGGTCGGCTCTTCTCGTTAATTGGCGCCAACTAAATCTGTTGTTGGCGTCGTCTGTAGAGAGACCAGATGCCATTAGATCTCCCGTTATACGGCAGGACCAGCTGGTTTTAGGCCTCCCACGCGGTCTTTGGTACTCAACCTTCGATGACGGTGATGATGGTGTTGACGGCTTTTTGATGAAGATGTGGACGATTTGAGTGAGGTTGATGGCAATGATGCTGATGCTGACCGGTGTGACGATGTTCGTGTTGGTGATGATGCCAATGTTGATATTGATGTGGATGTAGATGTTGGACTAATTAACATATTAACATAGATTATATTTATTTAATTATAAATTAAAATTAATAAATAATATTTATTAAATCAGCGCATTAAATTATTTATTTATAACGGAATTTTGTGAATTAAACCACATATTGATATTTGTTATTGTAAATTTATTCAAAAAATACAAACAATAAATTGAATAAATCAGCGCATGTTTGACTCTTTGTTGATGGACCACGTCACGTGTTGGCCCGTGAGATTTGCAGTGTTAAAAAATTAATTAATTCTGGTACGACTCAATCAAGTTGAAATTCTATATATAGCAGTTTTATACAATTTTTAATCATGTGAAAAACTATCAAACCTATATCTTTATTTTTACGATCAGTTTAGAGGAAAAAAAATCAAAACGTTGTAGGTAATGAACCTCTTCCGGTTGAGCTACATTTCTCAATTTGGAATAATGCCCGTGTACAAAATTTCATGATTCTAGCTCAAACGGTTTTTGCGTAATCTTGTCTACACACACACACACACACACACACACACAGACAGACATTTTTCTCAACCTTAGTGAAAACGATTCAGGAACCTTCAAAACGTATAAAAACATCAAAATCTCAACATCGAAAATTTTCGTGATCGCAATACTATCTCTGGCGAGATAGTAAAAAAAACGACAAAATTTATCATTACATTCAATTGATGGTGAAAATTTTAATTTAAAATCAAGTCAAGGTTAACAAATAATGAAAATATAATTTTCTCCTAATCATAATACAGAAATATATATATATGTATATATAGATAGATAGAGAGAGAGAGAGAGAGAGAGAGAGAGAGAGAGAGTGATATCCAATTAAAAAGATTTAAGTAATTTTTTTTTATATTATTTAATTTATTCAAGATTTGAAAAAAATAAATAAATAATCTGGTGCTTTTTCTATTTATTAATTATTATCTGAATTTATGTATTTGTTAAATCGACCTTTAAATATATATATATATATCATGTGTTTGTAGTTTTAATCTTTAAATTTATTTATTTTATAGGTCTGAATAATATTAATAGGTATAAATAGGTATCATACATATATAAAACAACATTAACTAAATAATGTAATAAGACAGGTTCATTTTAAAAAAAAAAAAAAAAAAAAAAATTACTTTTAATGAGTTCAAAATTGAATAAACAATTTATATATAAATACCTAAATGAGATATTAATAAATTCAATTTAGATGGAATTCATTAAAATGTTTTGGGTTCATGCTAAAATTTAAAAATCGTATTTATTTATTTATTTATTTTAAAAACATTTTCATTTCTTCTTTCTTCTCCCATTCTAGCCACGTGCCCTGCCTATATGTCAACCTTTTTAATTTTATTACTTTAACTATGTATGAAAATGCATCGAGGTCATGGAGTCTCAGCCATTCCCCATTCTTTGGCCCATAAATGCTCCGAAGAATACTAATCTCAAATAGTCTAAATCAACTCTCGTCTTTCAGGGTCATAGACCACGCCTCACACATTGATAATTGATATAACATACAACCGGCAAAAGAATTGTTTTCTATATTTTAATTTTGATCCCCTTTGATAATAATTTTATCCAGATAAGCTCCTTTATTGCATGATAACAGGCGTTACCCAATTACAACCTCAATTTAAATTCTTCTCGAATATTATTATTATCCTTCCAGATTACAGAACATTACATTATTACTATTATTATTATTATTATTTCTTGTACAAATTTAAATTTGAATTTTTTTTTCAATATATCTATATAATATCTATAGAAAGGACTCTTGAATAAAAAAACAAAAGATTAAAATTACGATATGTATTCTTAATAAGGCTGGAAAATGATTATTAAATGGTCAAATCGAGTTGGAGTGTTGAGTCAATTTTCTTCAACAGGTTTGCTTGATGACTTCCAATTTAATTTAATCCTAACTTAATGTGAAAGATAATTACAATACAAAAAAATCACTTTCTAGAATACTTAAAATATTTCTATTTTTTTTTTTCTTTTTTTTTGATGAGACAGGTTTTTTGTCCTTGTTCTTATTTCTGATTATTATTAATAAAGATAAGCAAAAACATAAAGAAAAATACTTCTTTATAAATTTCATTATTTTTTTTTTTTTTTTTTTTTTTTTTAATATCATAATTTATAGGTAGGTAATATTATTAATTTTTTTAAATCAAATATATATATGTATATGAAAAATTATAAATATAGAGTAAGATGGGAGGGGGGGGGGTATTTATATTGTATATTCTTAATTATAAAAATAAATGGAAAATCAAAATAATTTTGAAAGGGTGGCACTCTGAGATCGCCTATCAGTGAATAGACGAGATTTCATACAAGATCACCAAATTTAAATTATTTTTTACAATTTCGGCCTTTCTGGCATTAATTAAAATTAAATAAAAAGTTTGTTATAACATAAATTTACAATACTTCAATTCCAAACATGGATTACATTATCAGATTATCACTTCTCTTAATATATAATAACTAGCTGCTCAGAGCTCCTTCGTCGCTCTTCACATCTAGACGGGGGCTCCGCCCCCTGTACCCCCGAGTGGTACATCGTATTTGGTTGAAAGTAGTAAAAGGTTTTCATCCATTTTGTTTCAAACAATGTATAACATAAAACATTCATTTCTTATTGTGTGTCTTATTATTTAAAATATATTTTAATTTATTTAGTAAATTAATTATATATATTATTATTGAATATGTTATATCTATCTACTCGAAAGTTCTTGGCAGCTACAACCACATTTCTCCAAGTGTCCTTATCCTGAGCCTCTGTTCCATCTTTCTTACGTCATTCCCTGGTGTCCTCATCTTTGGACCATAAATGCTGGGAAGAATCCTATTCTCAAATACTCTGAATCCACTCTCATCTCCTAAGATCATAGACCATGTCTCACACTCATATAATACAACAGACAAAATAATTGTTTTATATATTTTAATTTTCATTCCCTTTTATAATAATTTTGATGAGATAAGCCTCTTTACTGCATGATAACAGGCGTTTCCCGATTGCAACTTCGATTTAAATTCTTCTCAAATATTATTATCCTTCGTGATTACATTCAATTTTTCTACATATTCAAATTCTACATTTTGTATGTTAATACTGTTCCTGTTTGTTTCTAAATATATATTTATTTATCATTATTCATTTCAAACCTCATCTCTTTTCCTACCTCGATTAATTTTTCCTCGCTATCTGTAATTGCAATTGCCGAATCTCCTATTATATTTAAGTCGTCTGGGTAACCTAATATTTTACAATTGATTTCCGCATCTTACTCTTTCTTTACTACCTCCAAGATAAAAATTTGAAAAAGTTTATCCGGATCTATTGAATCATACGTAGGTTTTACTAAAGTCTACAAATAATTAGTGAACAGAGATATTGAATTCGCGGTTTTTCTAATATCTGTCATAATGAAAATATCTTAATTAATGTTGGTCGATTTGGCATGAACCCGCAATGATATCGTCTAATATTTCCTCCGCCTATAGTTTATAAGTTATAATAGAGTATAATATTTCTTGATCATTTCATTTCGATATTTTAATTTCATTGCTTGATTTTTATTGAATATTTTTAATTATAATAAAATTTGAGAAAATGCAAAGTTAGAGACTTGAGACAATTTATAAAAATTAATGGTATAAAAGTATTGATAAAACTAAAGATAAATTAACAATATATACATTCATTAATAGTATTAATTTAAATTAATGGATTTATTTGATTTTTTATTATTAAGTTCATTTATTAATTTTTTTAGATCATAGTTAATTCCCTCCCTTAAAATAAAAGAAGTACCTATTCAAATATGGAAAGAATAAATACAAAATAATTTAAGTTAAATATGATTTAAATATTTTATTATATTAATTAAAATGAGAACTTTTAGAATAAATTATTTAATTGAAATGATATTTGAATATTAGAATTTAAAATAAAAAGTTAAATATTATAATAATTCTTTGATTGGGAATCCCTAGAGTTATATACATTGTGTAAAATAAGTCCGCCAGTCAGTGGGCCACGCCTGGCTCTTGAATGAACAACACGGAGAACTATATATAAACTTTAAAAAATTAAATTCTGCGGTTATTGATTAGATATTAATAAAATCTATAGCCTATGTTACCATAGAGGTATATAAGAATATTGTGATGTGTAATTTCATAGAAATCGTTTCTTATTTTTTGATGTTTATAATTCTAAATTACCGGTAAAGTGTCGGTTAAGTAGGAAATTTTTTTTTGTTTGTTTCTATGACAGCAAAAAAGTAAACAAATTACATACATACATACATACATACATACATACAAACACTCTCCTTTATATATATAGATTATATTACATAAATTTAGAAGTAAAATTCTTCGGTCAGATTTTCTTTTGAAACAAAATTAAATCAAGTTAAATCAGATGAATTATAAAACAGGAAGAAAGAAGAACATTGATAAAAAGTTCACCTCAAAATATTAATATTGCCATGTAACCAAAGGTACTGGCGTATTATCAAAACATCATCTGTTAATTTCGTTCTGACTTGAACAACATTTTTATCTTTTCTATTAAGAAAAAATTATTACTCTCCTATTTAAAAAGGTAACAACTTTTAAAAACTTTTAAAATTTTATTTCGGTTAAGTCATTTTCTACAGATTCCAAAGAAAAATTTGATTTAACATCTTTTTACCGACCGACGATAGTAAGGGAGGTATTGTTTTCACACCAAATATCACATGTGGAGATTTTTACATATCTCCCCACGAATCATGCATTTCGGATTTCGATGAAATTTGGTATATTTACTTAATGCATCAGTGGGATTTTTTTTTTTTTTTTTTTTTTTTTTAATTTTATTTTACAAATCACAATCTAGTTATATACCTTAACTAATAAGTGATATTTATTTAAAGAAAATATATAAACTTATTCTTTCAAAAACATGCAAACATGAGCAGTTTAATCCATTAGTTCGTGAGGTTTATTCCTTTTTAATCTTCTCGTCTGGTTGGCTACGTCAAGGAGTCGAACGGCCTCAGTGTTTGTATGCCTTTGCAGTCTAATTTGATGAGCTGCTGCAAATCGTTGAATTTCTTCTTTTACTGTCTCGATCTTAAGATCTTGGTGAAGTTCTTCGTTACGAATATACCAAGGGGCATTGACAACGGCCCTTAGTATTTTGTTTTGACATCTTTGGATGATTTGCACATTGCTCTTTGCAGCACAGCCCCAGAGCTGACTACCATAGGTCCACACTGGCTTTAGGACCTGTTTATATAGCAATAATTTGCTATCAATAGACAGGACTGAATGTCGCCCCATTAGCCAATACATTTTTCTATATTTGATATTAATTTCGTCTCTCTTTTTTTTGACATGAGCTTTCCAGCGCAGCCTTGCATCTAATGTCATTCCCAAGTATTTTGCTTCATTGGCATATGGTATGATTTTGTTGTTGAGTATTATCGGCACATAATTTATTCTTCGGTTGGTGAAGTTCACATGTACCGATTTGGTCTCATTTAAACTGATCCTCCATTTTTTTGTCCATTTTTGGACCTTGGTTATGGAGAGGTTCAGTTTCATTGCCGACTCTTCCGTGTCATCTCCAATTGCCAAAATTGCCGTGTCATCCGCAAACGTTGCGGTGGTATTTCTTTCTATTTCCGGTAGATCAGCTGTATAAAGTAGATACAGCAGTGGACCTAGAACGCTCCCCTGCGGCACCCCAGCCCGGATATGTTTTAATGTAGAGTATGCATCATCTTGGCGTACTCTGAAGAATCTGTCTGATATATAAGACTCTAATATTTCGGCGTACTTTGCTGGGAGCACTTTATAAAGCTTGAGTTTCAGCCCTTGGTGCCAGACTCTATCAAATGCCTGGGTAACATCGAGGAAGACCGCCGAACACACTTTTCTACTTTCCAAGGCATCTTCAATGACCTGTACAAGTCTATGCACTTGTTCAATGGTGGAGTGCTGCCTGCGAAACCCAAATTGGTGATCAGGAATTAACTTTTTTTGTTCTAAAATAATTAATAGTCTTTTTTGAAGAAGCTTCTCGAACAGTTTGGATAATACAGGTAAGAGCGATATTGGTCTGTATGACGCACAGCTTTCAGATGGCTTTCCCAGTTTATGAATCATAATCACCTCAGCAATCTTCCAGATTTGAGGCACATACCTGATCTTTAGGGCTGAGTTTATTATATGTGACATTTTCACTATCGCCTTACGTGGAAGGTGTTTAATGACTTCCCCAGTAATGAGATCATAACCAGGAGTCTTCTTTGGATTAATCTCATGTTTAATGGTTCTAACAATTTCTCGAACCGTCACTTTCGGGATGTCAACTTCCTTCTCCATTGTTGTAATTGTTTCGAGTGGTATCTCGCCATCCACAGCAGGATTAGGAGTGAAGATATTTTCAAGGTACTCAGCAAAAACATCGGCTTTTCTTTGGTTATCTTTGATCCATTTATTATTTGTGTCTCTTATAGGTGGTGATTGAGTTATCGGTCTCTTAATAGTCTTTACTGTTTTCCAGAGTGAGTATTCCGTATCTTTAGTATAAGTTAAATGTCTAATATAACTATTAATTGATTCATTCTTTATTTGTTTTATCTTGTTTCTAAGTATAGCATTTAGTTGATTCCATCTTGTTTTATCCAATGGAGCCCTTGTTCTATGCCACTTATCCCGTGCTCTTCTTTTTTCATGGACAAGATTGACAATTTCTTTAGGATAATTTATTCCTTGTGATTTTCTTTTATTTATTTCAGGAGTATTAGTCCACGCTGCCGTTTGTATATTCAAGACAAGCTCTTCAAGTTCTTGGTCAATTTGATTCGGAGATACCATTTGCCTATTAATCTTCACTCGTTGAGCTAGGTCAAATTTAAAACTTTCCCAGTCAGTAAATTTGTTAACGAGAGTATAATTGCAAGATTTTTTAATAATTGAGTCGCTGAGTGTCAAAACAATTGGCATATGATCAGAGCTTAATTCATTACATTCATCCACAGTGGCATAGTTTGCAGATATATTTCGAGTGATGAAAAAGTCAATCAAGTCTGGAATCTTTCTCGGATCCGACGGCCAATAGGTTGGTTTTGCCGTTGACATTATATCGCATTTTTCATTACATATTGCCTTGTACAATTCTCTTCCCTTATCTGTGATAAGTCTTGATCCCCAGTAAGTATGTTTCGCATTGAAGTCGCCACCAAGAACAAATCGATTGCCAAGATGGTCAAAAATACTTTTATATTCCAATTTCGTTAACTTGTGACGTGGGGGACAATAAATGCTTGCTATTGTTATAGGATGATCACGAGTCCTTATAGTCACAGCGGTAATTTGAGTTTTCTCTGTTTCTATTTTGTTTTCTTCATAATGATGAATTACCTCTTTTATCAGTATACCACTTCCTCCTCTTGCCTGATTACTCGGGTGGTTTGCACGATAAAATTTATAACCCCGTATCTTACATATTGTTTCTCTGGTTGCATGTGTTTCCGAAATAAGACACACATCTATATTGTTTAGATTTAAAGTGACTTGGAGTTCATCTTTTTTACCAAGGAGCCCATTGGCATTCCAGCACATGATAGATAAGTTTTTCATTATTTTTTATAATTAGATTTTTTATTTTCAAGCGCTCCTATTCGCCTATTAATTGCCGTAATTGAGGTTTTCATCTTATTTTGAAAAGATTCAATTTTATTTATCTTATTCAGTACTATTTGGAGTGTCGCATTCAGGCTTGCGTCATTCTTAAGTTTATCTGAATAACTGTTATTATCTTTTCTTGGGAGTAGATCTATTTTTTCTATCACTTTTGGTTTAGTATGAGTTTGTTGTTGGGTTTTTTGGTGTAATGCATTCTCAATATTTGGCCTTTGTGAATTTACTTTCACTTGTTTAGCTCGCAATTCTTGAGCTTTTATTGCTATTTCGCATCCACGATAGTTTGCAGGGTGTTCGCCGCCACAGTTTACACATTCTGCCTTATTTTCTTTTGGTTTTGGGCAATCTTTAGTTAGATGACCCTTGACCTTGCACTTAACGCATCTCGGTCCTGTCGAACAGTAGTTTTGTGTATGCCCAAATTTTTGGCATTTTTTGCATTGTGGAACCAATTTTGACCCACGCATCGGGTGAATTTCAATTTTGGTATAAAGAATACTGTTTATTTTGTAAATTGTTTCAATGTTTTCTGAATTTTTGAAGGTTAGCATGAACATGTTAAGAGGCTTTTTTGTTTTCCATGAAAGCTTTGGGGTAACTTGTTCAATAGCAAGACCTCTATTTTTAAGATCATTTAAGATTTCATCAGGATCCCAACTACAGTGGAGACCTTTTGCCATGACTCTTATAGGTCGGTTACTTTTGTTCTCATAAGTATGATGTGATACAGCGTTTCTTTTAAGAAAGTCAATCATATTTCGATATACTTCACATGTTTCTAAATTAATCTTAAGATCACCATTGCTAAGTGTTTTAGCTAGAAATTTATTCACCCCCAACTCATTTTTAAGTCTAAGTGTAAATTGTGCATGGTTATTTTGTTCCTTTACATAAATTGGTGGTGGTTTTGAATCGAATTTATCATCTTTAACATATTTTGATGAAGTGTTATTGTTATATGGCTTTTGCATTTTTTCACTTTCATATTTTTCTATATTTTTTGTTTTCATATTTTTATCAATATTTTCTGGACTGATAGAGATGTTCAACTTTCTTTTTTTATTAGTTTTAACAATCCAGTCAGTTCCTTTTTCAAATTCTTCTTCATCAGTACTATAAACTGGTTCAATTACTGTTTGAATAGATGACGATGCATTTTTTTCATCTATCATCTTTATTTTATTTTCCAGATTTTTAATCTGTTGTTGCATTTCAATTATTATTTGCTCAAGGGCTTTTTTTTCTTTTATTTCGTTTTGCCATTCATTATAATAACTTTTACTGTTTGTAAGGGTGCACGACATAAGTGGAGGGAGAGGAGACGAGGCAATTAATTTCTGCTCTTCATCATTTACTTTTGTACCATCTATTCGTGGGACTGGAGGTGATCGATTCAAGGTATTTCCCTTGAATGGATTGCAATTCAAATCGCCTGCCTGCATGATTATATTTTTCAATTAATTTGGAGGCATAAAATAAAGAACGAAAATAATAATAACAAAAAAAAAAAAAAAAATATAACAACAATAACATTAATAACAATAATAATAATATATACATTTAAAGAAAGGAGAGAGAAAGAATTTTGGGTGCCACCGAGGCCTTTCGGGGCATTTTTGGAGAGGGAAGGCCCTAGATAGGCTGTTAGTAAGAGGGTAAAGTTAAATAAGAAATATATATTAAAATTATATACAATTTTATATACAATAAAATTTAAATAAACTAATATTAATTATAAAAGAAAAGGTCATTTGACTCAACTCACACTATATATAGAATTAAATATAAAGATTAGCTCTTGATCCTTTCTATTTGAATGCCAAAACTGAACTGATCAGTGGGATGAATGGATCAACTTTTGGTGCAAATCCGGAAACCGGAAGTGGTAGTATTAGCGATCGACGATAGAAAGGGAAGGGTTATTTTCACATGAAGAGATTTTTTTTATATATCACCACGAATTATGCAGTTTGTATTGGTTTTATCCTCGAGAAAAATCATCTTTATTAGTTTTTTCTTAATTTAAAATTATATGACGTCATCCAGCCATTCATGACGTCACAGCCTGGTCTTGCATATATATCTATAATAATAAAAGCAAGTGTAATGTGTCTGTGTGTTTGTTTGACCGAGCTCTCCAGCAAAAACTATCGCACGCAGGGACCTGGAATTTTTTACACGGAAGCACAAAGGGGCTGGCCACCAGACCTCGAAGCCCGATTTTCGATTTTTTAATTAGAAAAATTTTAAAAAAATTATAAAGAATATTAATTAAAAATAGTTTAGTTACCAAACTAGATCATAGAAGCGCTGGTGGCGATAATTTGGCGGTAATTTAAATTCTGAGCAATGTGCAGATAAAAATCTTTTTATATATCTATTGATATTTACAATATCTCAATTGATCTTATTGGCCTTTTAAACTTTGAAAACATTCACATTACGGCTATAATTTAATACTATTAATTTTTAAGATTATTTTAATTAAGAAAATTTGATCTCATAATTGGATTTTCACGTAAGATTTTAATATATAATATATTTTTTAAGTAGTTTAGTGTTATGCTAATTTTATAATTTATTTTTATTTTGTTTACTCTGATTTTTTTTTAAATAAATTAATAACATTTAAAGTAGCATAAAAAAATTATCGAGGCAGGAAAATTGATGGGGTTTGAAATTAATAGTGATAAGACAAAATAATTAGTATCAGAGAGAATAATATTTGCAAAGAATTTAAATCGAGGTTGCAATCTGGAAATTATTATCAAAGGGGATCCAAATTATTAAATTATTAATTGTATTATATGGGTGGGAGGCATGGTCTATAACCCTGGGAGATGAGAGTAGATTCAGCGTATTTGAGAATAGGATTCTTCCCAGCATTTATGGGCCAAAGAAAGATGAGGACACCGGGGAATGGCGGAGACTGCATAACAAGGAATTGCATGACCTCTATGCATCTCTAGATATAGTTAGGGTTATAAAAGCGAGAAGGCTGGGATCGGCAGGGCACATGGCTAGAATGGGAGAGGAAAAATATATTGGTGGGGAGTTCGATTGGAAAACGTCTGTGTGGAAGACCAATTGTGAACAGGGTGGACAATGTAGGAAGGAACGTGAGAGAGATGGAACAGGGTAGGAGTTAGATGATTATAGCTCAGAATAGGGACAATCGGGGGGGTACAGGGGGCGGAGCCCCCGTCTAGGTGTGGAGAGCGCCGATGGCGCTCGAAGCAGCTAGTTATATATAAAACAAAATTAAAAATATTTATGTTTTATCTATATCTGTTTTTTATTACATTAATAGATAGAATAGATTAAAATTATTTGAAATTGTTTCTGTAGCTGAAAATTAATTTACTTCAAACCGTCGGTCGGTTCGGACCTGGCCAACAGGTCAACTTATTTTGGTTTAATTTCAAGAAATGCTTCTATTGAGTTATCGTAGTAGTAGAATAATAAATTCATAAAAATATAGAATTATTTTTACGCCACACCTGAGATATATATATATATATATATATATATATATAATTATAGGGTGTTTCTTAATAAAAATAAATACTTTAAACAAAAATATAATTAATAATTTTTAATCATAAACATAAACATAAATTGAACTTGAACAAAACGAATAATCAAGTGGACGCCATGCATTTTAGGAATTTTGGTGAATATTTAATTTAATTTAAATAATAATATTTAAATTATTTCTTACAATAAGTATATTATATTATATTACTTAAATATTATATTATTAATAATATATGTTGTGTTATATTTAAAAGTAATCAGATTGATTAACAAATGAATAATAATTTTCACTTTTTTTTTATTTAATTACATATAAAATTGAACAATTCTATGTATATATACATACATACATACATACATAAATACATACATACATATTTTATATTTAGAAAATATTTGTTTTTGTTTTTTGTTTTTTTTTATTAGTATTTTATATTGGAAAGAGGAAGACTAAGAATTTTTTTTTCTTTTTCTTTTTCTTTTTCTACAATTTTTTTTATATACAAGTTTTATATACCTACATATAAATATAAGTAGTATAAGTCGATTTAACATATAATAGAAAATAGACAGTAAATATTATATTTATTTAGAGAGAGAATAAATTTCATATAAAATTAAAAATATATGTATATATGTTGATATTTTAGAATATAAATACGTAGGTACATTTTTTTTTTTTGATCTTTTGTGAATAATAAGAAAATAAATGCATACTTACTAATTACTAATTATAAGTATATTCACATGTTCAGTTATAATTATTTCCAATAAAACTTTGGAGGGAAAGTGGACATGGAGTTTTATTTTGAAAATAGAAATAGGGTCATAGGGCTATATGCAAAGGTATGAACAACTCAATTTTCATTTAATCCTGTTGTTTGTTCTTCATTCATTCACTATTGTGACATTATAAATTTATACTTTTAGAATAGCTATGATAAAATCGGATGAGGGAGTGGGGGGAAGGAAACCACCGAGAAAAGATGAAATTTCGGACAATCTAATAATAAAAAAATAAAAAAATAAAATATAATTAATAATAATAATAGTAATGGAAGAGAGAGAGAGAGAGAGAGAGAGAGAACCCATTTCAGGACAACTTAAAAGCCCAGATAATTTCAAACCTGTATTTTTCTTTTTTAAATATGTATTCATTTAGAATTTAGAACATGCATAGATGCGTCTTTACTAATTATTTATATATATATATATATATATTTAGATTAGACATCATACGACAACAACAACAACAACAACAACAGCTAGTTAATATATATATATATATATATATATAAGTATTTATATACCACATATATATATATATATATATATATATATATATATATATATGAAATACTTTACCTACTGTATACATTAAATCTGAAATATGAATTTGATTAATACTTTTTGAGAAAAAGAAAAAGAAATATTTTCAAAATATGCACTTCTTTTATTTCTTTTTTCAATATTTATATTCGTTTTATAATTCGTATTTTGTCATTAACCAGTAAGTACATATATATATATAGTTTCTATATTAATTATATAATAAAAGTATAAAATTAATGAATTATTTTTGTCAGGGTTGTCAACTGGTCTCTTACTCGAATATTCAAATATGTTTTCATTTTTGTAATTCAATTTTTATTAGAACGTAATTGAAATTGAAAAAAAAAAAAAAATACAATAAAATCATTGTGTATACCTATATTTCTTACATGCCAATAAATATAGGTATAAAAAATTGACTTAATCTATTTTACGAGTATATTAATAAATAATTTACAGTTAATATACGAGGGTGGGTTGAAAAGTTTCCGGTCTGACCAAGAAAAATGATGTTTTTAAATTTGTTTTTTTTTTTTTTTTTTTTGCTTTATTTTTCAACATAATCTCCAACAACACTGATACATTTCTCATAACGATGTTGTAATTAATTTAATTAATGAATTAATTATTTTATTAATTAAATTTGAATTAATTTAATTTAAGTCTCATCAACAGTTATGAATCGACGCAAAAATTCGTTTGGATTACGCCAAACCGGAAACTTTTCAACCCACCCTCGTATTTAGATTTAAAAAAATATCGAAATCATTTACGTGAATAATTGAAAATATATAAGTAGGTATGTTTTACTTAAATAGATAGAAATACATTTTGTTGGAACAAATTCTATCACATTGTTTTTTGTTTTTTGTTTTTTGTTTTTCCATTATGAAATAAAGGAAGATGATGAAAATCAATAACGAATGAAATTTATACTTGCAGTAAGTAAAATGTTTAATGTTATACTCGTAGGTTTTTATTAAAAAAAAGAAAAAAAAAATTTTTGAATAAAAAGAATATTTTATGATTATTTCTTAGCAGTTAACAACCCTAACTTGAACTAATAATGTTATTATTATACTATATATAATAGGAACCCCCCCCCCCATTATCCAGGATTCTAATTAACTTTGGTGGCTGTCGATGGGGGGCAATTTTCATTTATATTCCTTCTTTAAATATCTGTCTTTGTATTTAAATGCAGTAGAATGCCAATTTCAGCAGAATTAAAATCTATAAGAACGAATATTAAATAATAATTAAGTATTTATCAAAAAAAATACTCTTTTGTCTCGAAATAAAAATTTAATATTTTGACTTATGAGTTCATTTTTGCACCAATATAAATATAAAGATTTTCATAACATCTTCTATGCAGTTTTTCTTAATAATCTTATAAGTGAACACATCATCAACAACAACAACAACAACAACAACACCATTTACTAAAGTTATATTATCACGTCATCACCCCGGATAATGGGAATTCTATTGTATATACAGGGGGGGGGGGTATATATTAGTACTTTATCTGTAATGCAGTTGTTTCACTTTAGTATAAATTAAAATAAATATATAATAATTTTAATTTAAATAAAATAATAATAATAATTATAAAATTTAGATAATTTTATATAATCTCTTATAATTTAATGATATTTTTTTTTCTTTTTTCTTTTTCTTCATTTACTTACATACGCGAGTATATATTTTATTTTTTCTATTGGTCCAAAAATCCGGCCTTTTCTTTTTCTTTTTTTCTTTTTAATATAGAAATTATATATTTTTTTGAAAAATAATTTATTTTTCTATACTATATATATAATATAATATAATATGTTTTATAATATGTTTAATGTATTAAATTATTATTATATTGTTTTATAATAAAATTTATAAAAAATTAAAAAAAAAAAAAACATTAAAATTATTTTTACAAATTACTTAATTTTATTTATTTATTTATTTTTTGATTTATTACAATGTGTAAATGTATAACTAATTACAACAACAATTAACATTAAAAGTTAAGTTATATATGTATAAAAATTGGAATAAAAAAAAAAAAAAGAAAAAAAAAGCTAAGTAGATATATTTTCAAAAATATCTAATTTGTTTAACATCTTCAATAAGAATTTTTTTTTTCTACCTTAAATAGTAGATATAATAAAGGTATTTGTTTTTACCTAAACTTCACCAAATCTTCATTCATCTGATGTCTTTAATCTACTAATCTCTTGATTATATCGAAAAATAAAATCATATTTTTTTTTTTTTTAATACATATTTATTTATTTATCAACCTGAAGGTGTAGAATGTAGATAAATATTTATTTATTTATTAGTACTGATATGATTTAACAACTTTATTGAATTGGATTTATGAAGGACTTTCTTTTTGAATGATATCTTCTTGTTGTTGTATTTTTTGATTGTCATTAATTGAATTAATTTCCAATTCTCCATCTAAACTTGTTGCTGCAGTATTAAATTCTTTATCCTCTTCACTAATAATACAATAACGATCGGAGGTATCTAAACTTGGTGCCCTTGAATCGCTATGCCCTAAACTACTACCACCAGATTGAGCTGACTCGAAACTACTTCCCTGTAAATGAGATTCAGGACTGAGTCGTTGTTGTTGTTGTTGTTGTTGTTGTTGTGAATGATGATGATGTATATTAAGACTAGATGTAGTTGCATGCGATGGATGAATATCGAAACTGCGTTGATGGACAATCACTTGATGTCCACTAAAATGATGTTGTTGATGATAATAATTTTGTTGTTGTTGTTGTTGATGATGTTGATGATGATGATTATGATGCTGATGATGATGATGATGATGATTAGGAAGTTCAAAACTACGTGGTTGATGAATTGTAGCCTGGATCGAAGATGGAAGTTCAAAACTTCTCTGATGTTGAATATTGTTGTTATGTCCAGGTGGATGATGACACGAGGATCGACGACTACTTCCAGCAGAAGAGGCAGGGCCTCGATGTCGACATGAATGTCTACTACCATATGGAGAATTACCCCGGGAACGAGATAAACGTCTTGAACTTACGGTTACAGGGGTGGTCGCCACGGTGGTTGTTCCACCAATTGAAATACTACTACCTGCCCCTTAAAAAACAAACAAACAAACAAAAAAAAAAAAAAAAAATTAAAACATTATTATTATTATTAATTAAAATTCAACGAGAATAAAAATGAAGAAGAAGAAGAAGAAGAAACCTGGTAATCTAGGACTACATGAATTAGTCTCACGAAAAGGAACAACTTCCCCTTCGTCAACACGTCGTTGTCTAAGAAGTTGATGTCTTCGTGCAGTATCTGATCGTCGTGATTGATCACGAATACGTAATGTTACATGACCTTCATTTGGAACATGCAAATCTAATGCCATAGAACCTTGGGACCCTCTTCCTCCCAAAGCTTTATTGACACCTAAAAAAAAGTACAATATTTCTATTTTTTCTTTTTTGTTTTTTTTTTGTTTTTTTTTTTTTTTGTTTTTGTTCAATTAATAAGATGTTTAGAATGTAAAGAGGAAAAAAAAAATGTTTACCCATTTCTAAAGATTCTTTACTCATATAAGATGAATGTGCACCAAAAGGCGGAGTAAATTCTCCATCATAAGTTGGATTGTCCATCGAGACTGCTTGTCGTTGCAATAGAGCTGGACTTAATAAGGAACAGGGATGAAGTGAATTTGGTGAAATATTTAATGGTTGATTATTTTGATATTGAAAATTGTGCCGATGATGATGTCGAAGTCTACTACACTTTCCATTGGATGCTCCTGTTAAGCCAGATACTATTGCTATTCTGGGGCTTGCTCCCCCAGGAGAGGAATTGACTGAATTTGATACTCCCAAATTGGTGATTAAATCAGGCGCTGATGGGCTTTTATTAATAGTTGAATTTGTAGAAAGAGCCATTGATGGACCAATCGTTAAAGCCGTTATTAATGGTTTATCACCAACTAAAGTGGATGCTTCCAGACCCCGAGAGAAATTTACAAATGCGGCAGTAAGTGCTCGACGTCCTGACACTGGCGATGTACTCTTAAAATTAAACAAAACAAAACAAACAAAAAAAAAAAAATTAATCTCTTTGAACAAATTTATGTATATTACATTTATTTATCTAAATATTAATTACGAATACATACTCTTGTTACATAATCTATAGATTTTTATAAATATATTTACCTTCTTATACAATCTATCTTTTATCTTTTATCTTTTATCTTCTACCATATATTTATTTATTATATACCATGTTTTGTATTTTTTGTAATTTTAATTGTAATTGTAAACTATACTATTTTTTATTGTATTCTTGAGAGTTTTATTATAATTTGTTTTTTTAGAAAATATCAAAAACATGAAAGTCGTGTCATTTATAATAATAATCCTACTATTATTATATTATAACTTATAAAAATTAAAGGAGAATCAAGAATTAAAAGTGGATAATCTTTTTGATTTGAAGTCAGTGTGTGTGAATTTTAAATTGTATTTAGAAAATAATTGAATTAATTTTTGTGTCTCCAAGGAACACACGAATATGAGTGAGTTACATCCATACAATTTTTATTTACTCTCATCCATGTTACGCGTTCCTTCCTTCCTTCCTTCCTACATTGTCTGCCCACCCAACGATTCCCAATCGGTCTCTTCATCAATATAATTTTATATATTAAGATTTTTTATGTTAATACTATTATCGTCTCTACTATATTAAATAATTTGTCTTATCACTATATTAATTTCAAGCCCCCCCCCCACACCTCTTTTTCTACGCTATTTATCTTTAAAATACAATTGTGGAATCTTTTATTATTATTATAATATTTAAGTCGTGTGCGTAACCAATATAGTTGAATTTCTAATAATTCCCGCATCTTACTCTTCCTAATTAATACCATCAAGAAAAATTTGAATTACACCTACTAGTATTTTTGTGATTCTCATTAAGATCAAAATTTGAAAAAGTTTCGATCTCGACTTTTCTAAAATCTACAAATAATTATACTTATACGAGGGCAGGTCACCGACTTGACTTTTAGAATGAAACACAAGTTTTTGAATAAAAAATAATTTTATTTTTAAAAATAGTCTCTCTCTCTCTCTCTCTCTCCTTGGAGCTCTCTCTATCTATCCACTTCGTTCAATGTTTCTCCAATTTTTTTCTCCCTTCCAAAAAATAAGACATCAAAATTGGTATTAGTTTGTGATGTTAGATGATTTCATCTTTGGAATCTAATCTCTTTCTGCCGAACCATTTCTTCACGTTTGGAAATACGAAATAGTTACTCGAGACTAAATCCGGAGAATAAGGCGGATGAGGATCATGGATTTTCATGAAAATTCTCTTTTTTACATTTTCTTCTCCAAACACGAGGTAGTCTACTAATAATGGATATCAAACAAAAACTAAAAGACCCAGGTGATTCCAAACAGCTGATAGTTAGTTACCTGCTGACAGGTTCAGTGTTGCCATTTCATTGAAGTGACGGGAAATTCAAAAAAGTCACAGACTTATTGACCTACCCTCGTATAACATTAATATATTCTAAACTTTGTGTTTACTAATGTATTAACCCATTGTAATTTTGCTTTTTTTTTTTTTTCATAATCTGTATCACTTATAAACATTCTTCATTCGTACCATGTGATTTATTTGTTTGTTATTTTTATATAACCTCTACTATTACTATTACTACTTTTGTCGTTTTATGATTTGTTTGTTATTTTGTCACATATTTCTTTGGGGTCTTTCGTCTCATCATTTCCTTCAAGATTCAAACTATTAAATTAACTATTTTTGATTTCGATTTCGGAATTTTTAAACCTAGATATCGTTTTCGATAAATTACTCCTAATTTCGTGGTTCCACTGTTCCTACTCTGTACTCGTTTATACTCTGACATCCAGAATATTAGACTTGCGTCTTCTGTCTATCAGACCGTTATCCCCGTTGGTTATTTCATGGAGGATCCCTTTTCCTACATCTTCCTATGTTATATGTGGATTATATATTGAAAGATTTCCTCCTCCTTTCCAATATTGACATTCAAATTATCTAATAAAATTTTACTATTATAATTAGAGACATGAACTATAATAATACGGATTCTTCTAATTCTTTAAAAGCAATTTAATATTTTGTTATTTTTCTATAAATTCTTTCTCTTTATTTTCTGTAGGTGCATGCATATTTATTAGAGTCCTATTATAAATTTTGCATTTGACTACTACAATGGATAATAGGATTGCATTTATAAATTTTACATTTTTAATTGCGACATCTAACAAATTTTCTAATAATAAAACCCCGTTGCAATTCCGCCGTATAAGTAAATACGAGATCCATTCTCTCTTCCTCCACCCACTCCATCTCCTATAAATATAAACATTCATGATGTCTAATCTAAATCATACTTATTCGAAAATGAATTTTAATAGTAAAAATAAATGATAATTGATGTTTTTATTTGAATTATTACCTAAAATTGACACCTAATTTAAATTTAAATTTAAAGAGAGAGAGAGAGAGAGAAAATGACCATTTACTTGATTATAGAGTCCCATATGATTGTCCCATCTTGTTTGACTGGCTGCTGATCTTCTGGCAGTCGAATCGTTACTTCTTTGTGATAATTGATGGACAGGTCCCCTCCGGACACTCGGACTGGTTGTATTATTAGATGTAGTCAATTTGCCAGAAGCCTTTAACCTTGCTGGAACAACTTTAGCGGCACTATCTCTTGCCTCAAATGTCATCACACACGCCGCAACTACGATGAAGCCTACAAATCATTTACATCCTTGGTACATAATTTAAAATTAATAATTATCTATCAATCATGTCAAATCAATTTCATAATTGACACACACACACACACACACACACAAAATTTATAAATTTTAAATATTTTATAATTTATATTTATATTCATTTATTCATTTCAAGTTTATAGTTTTATATTTATACAAATTCGATTCTATTTTTAATTAAAGCTTTAATGTATAATTAAATAATAATAATAATAATAATAATATTCTTAATTAATTAATAATTAAATCTATGAATTCACCTCCAACTCCCATGACAATTGGACCAGCATAAGAGAGATTATTTAAATGAAACCCTCTGCTTTCATTTTTAATTAAAATAGTTTCATTGCCTCGAATCTCTTTTCTTTCTGATAATTGATTAGCAAAATAACCTGAAAAAAAAAAATAGATTGATTCATTATAGAAAAGAAGAAGATAATTTTTCTGTAAAT
The DNA here is from genome assembly GCA_963082975.1 of Labia minor. Lineage (NCBI taxonomy): Eukaryota > Metazoa > Arthropoda > Insecta > Dermaptera > Spongiphoridae > Labia > Labia minor. The sequence goes on from OY720344.1 coordinate 2,417,290, forward strand.
GAATGAATGAATGAATGAATGAATGAATTACCAATAGTAGCCATGGTACATCCCAATACCATAAGAATTAGGCCGATACTCAACGCTTTACAAGCGTTCCAAAGACATCTGGAGGTGACTTTACCTCGGACCACCTGTACATTCCATTGTCCTTGATTTGTAAGAGTTGCATCGTTGTTGGAGTTTTGTGCGACATTAATTGTGTTTTTATGGCGGATTGTTGATTGTTGTTTCCGCCTTGATGACCAATTGGCACCGAGAAAGGCACCCTGGTGCATTGCCCACAATAGAAAGCAATATACTTTGTCAACATTGGATAGAATCTACAAAAGAAGAAGAAAAAAACGAATTATCATTGGAATTGGAATAAATCGAAGGAATCTGCGTCCATTTGGGCTAATAATCTAAAACAGTGGTTCTTAACCGGTATTCCATGGGATTAGGTTAAGTGTTTTGCCAAAATTAGATATTCAGAAAAAATATAATATATATATATATATATATATATATATATATATATATATATTGTAACATAAAGGCATAAAAATGCCCTTTATAAACAAAATATAGTGAAAATAATAAATTTTACATATATAATATATAACAAACAGATGGACAGATGTGGATGATATAAAGAAATGTGCTAAATTAAAGAATGGAAGACGTTTGTCATGGATTGGACATTGCAAGTGATCAAATTTTCCAAACCCGTTTTCTTATAAACCAATCCATACTTAAGTCTCCAATATATACTAGTAAACTAGTATATAAGGTTAAGAACCACTGATAGTATTAGATTTCGAATGAATATTATTTTCAATTGAATATTACAAATTCAAATTCAAATTCAATAGAAATTCTATAGAAAATTTACCAGCACATTAAGACATTTTTTTTTTTTTAATATTATCTTAATGTTTTAATTTGATAAGTAATAAATAAATAAATATATTTAAAATAAAAATATAATGTACCTATACTCGTATAATTACCGACCGACGATAGTAAGGGAGTTATTGTTTTCACACCAAATTTCACATGTGCAGATTTTTACATATCTCCCCACGAATCATGCATTTTCTTAACATAAAAAAGTATTTTTAGCATCATGTCTGTCCGTCCGTCCGTCCGTATAGATGTGTACAGCCTGAACGGCTCAACGGATTTTGATGAAATTTGGTATATTTACATCATGCATCAGTGGGATGAATGGATCAACTTTTGGTGCAAATCCGGAAACCGGAAGTGCTAGTATTAGCGATCGACGATAGGAAGGAAAGGGTTATTTTCACACCAAAGGAGATTTTTTTATATATCACCACGAATCATGCACTTTGTATTGGTGTTATCCTCGAGAAAAATCATCTTTATAGGTTTTTCTTAATTTAAAATTATATGACGTCATCCAGCCATTCATGACGTCTCAGTCTAGTCTTACATATATATTACAAATAAAATAAAATTAAAAATATTTATGTTATATCCATACTTATCTGTTTTTTATTACATTAATTGATATATTAAAATTATTTGAAATTGTTTCTGTAGCTGGAAATTAATTTACTTCAAACCGTCGGTCGGTTCGGACCTTGCCACAGGTCAACTTATTTTTAATTCGGATTCCCTTGGATAATAATTTTGATGAAATAAGCCCCTTTACTGCTTAATAACAGGCGCTATCCGATTGGAACATTACTATCTGCAAGATAAATCCCAATCAAACGGACTATTTTTTTTTTTTAATTCTCATTACGTAGCACATAAAAACAAAAAAAGATCTGTTAAATATATAACATTCCGAAATATTCAATTCTTTCATTATGACTTTCTTGCAACAAGCAACAAACGACACGACGGTGGAAAAATGGCCATACACATAAGGAATAGAGCATAGAACCGTGTAGAAAGCATAATTGTAATTTGTAAAGCCCAATTTACACGGGCTTAGTATTTGTCATTAGTTCAGGGGTGGGCAAATACTTTTAAGCGCGGGCTTTTGGAACACCCGCCGGCTCGTTGAAAAAGTTGGCTCTTATTTTGATTTTTCGTTCAATATGTCTCTTAAAAAAAAGATAAATTTTTTTTATTAGTGTTTTCGAAATATGTTCCTCCGGCCCGGAAGACATTTTGAAAATTTCATTTTGGCCCGCGTTTCAAAGTATTTGCCCACCCCTGAACTAATGACAAGTACTAAGCCCGTGTAAACTAGGCTTAGCATAAGTTCATGCTATCCCTCTGGCCCAGAGGTTCTTAAACTTATGTACTCCGCGGACCCCCACTTGAGAAAATTCTTTTTGACGGACCCCATCCCAACTTTAGGTACTTTACGTCATTTTATTAGTTAATTTCTGGCTTAAGATCTCATAAGAACAATGATGAATATTTCTAACAGTGATTGGTGAATAACGATTTTTTTGCATATTGTAGAACAGATTTTATTAGAAAATTCAGCTAAATATGAAGATGGAAACGGTAGCAATAATTTTCTTGCACATTTCGTTGAATTTGGGTATTTGATCTGTTTCCTCACAAAGCCATGCCATCGCTCCTTTTATATTAAATAAAGTTTTAACTGACTCATCATTTTCTCGTGCACCTGTACGATGGCTTTGCGGACCCCCAGTAAAGGCTTCGCGGACCCCCAGGGGTCCGCGGACCACAGTTTAAGAACCTCTGCTCTGGCCTAATGTGACCAGAAATATTCATTAATTAATCTTTCTTTATTAATTAACTCATTTAATCTAAAATAGATGAATGTGTTTCAATGTTTTAAATTGATATTCTGTTTATAGATTGGAATGTTGGGCGGAGTGGAAGGAATAAGAAAAAAGAAAGAAACAAAGAAAGTGATAGCTTGCACGGAGCTATCAAGAAAGTGAGAGAGAGAGGGGTGGGAGGGGAGGGGGGAAGAGGCTTTTAAGATGGGTGTTGAATTAATGGCGATGGTATCTTATCTACCTCGATAAAAAAAATGTTCCCCTTGAGAGGATTTTAAGGAATAAAATAAATAACTCACGCGTTTTAAAAGAGTTTTTTTTATTTATCGAATGGTGGTGTTTCTCGCGTGTTTAAGGATCTATATATTGAAAAGACAGTTGTGTATTACCTACTCCACCTAAACGACTTATGCGATTTGGGCCATTCCAATGCCATTGGATAGCCCTCGGGCTAAACTATTAATAGCGTGAAATTCATTTGAAAACAATAAATACTTTTGGAGAAAAGTGAAAAAATAATTTGTTTCTTACTTTTAATTATTTTTATATGTGACGTCACAGTCACCGCTTCTTATATCTTATATATTATAAATAAAATAAAATTAAAAATATTTATGTTATATCCAAATCTGTTTTTTATTCCATTAATACATACATTTAAATTAAGAAAAAACTAATGAAGATGATTTTTCCCAGAGATGTGATCAATAAAACTCGATTTTTCTTTATAATTACTATCTCTGGTGTGAATTTCAAAAAAATGTACCAATCAGGGGTATAGGGGGTGGAGCCCCCGTCTAGGTGTGAAGAGCGCCGAAGGCGATCTGAGCAGCTAGTTGATATCATTATATTAAACAAATTAAAAAGATGGAGAATGAAAAATTAATTGAACAATCTTCTCTGAATAAAAATGATAAAATCTATTTAATCCATTGGTGACCAAATTGTTTATTTTAATTTTTTTTTTCAGTTTTTCATTAGATATCAATGTAAGTAGATAAATATAGAAAAAAAAAATATAAATATTTTTACAAAAAAATATTTTTGAAAGGATTTTGGTATATATAAATAAATGTTCCCATTTGGGTACGCTGGTCATTCAAGCAAGTAAAATAAAGCAATGCATTTTTATAAAACATCAAATTACACAGGCCAACGATGAAAAAACTTTTTTAATGAATATACCTTATTATTATGATTTTTAGGTTGCTGAATCCAAATATGATGCTTAAAAAGCTGAATCACCTACCATTTCTTCACATTTTATAGTTAATTGCATTTTTTTCGAGATTTTTGCGTTTAGCGATATTTAAAGAATTTAAACAGATTTATAGTATTATAATATTTATAAATAAATTGGAAAAGTAGGTCTAATGGATGTAGATGATGTTGGTAGCACTGCCAAAAAACATTTGCTGGTCAAACAGCTGGTGTTTTCTTTACTGTCAACCAAACCTCACTTTAACGTTTCTAGTACATGTGCTCAGTAAAATGTCTAATCGCGGTTGTAAAAACTCTGCTGACAGTTTTTGTTATATTTGTGGTGAGTTTGTGATTAAAAAACACCAAAGAAACATTACAGACTTTGTGAAAAAGGTTTATCTATCATATTTTGGAACTAAACTTGGGGTGATCAGGAGAAATCTTGGGCACCACATAAGGTATGTTATGTTTGTGTTGAAGATCTAAGAAAATGGTCAAAAAAAGGAGAGAGAAACCTTTAAATTTGCTGTTCCTATGATATGGAAGGAGCCGAAAAATCATTCTGATGACTGCTATTTTTGCAGTGTTGATATTACTGGTCATAACTCAAAAAACAAGAAGGTAATAAGCTATCCTAATCTTCCGTCTGCCATCCGACCAGTAGGACACAGTGTAGATTTACCGGTCCCTGAACCACCAGATGATTTAAATTCTATTGAAGTATTTTCTGATGTGCAATCCGAGTCAAATGAACAAGATGATGAAGAATTCCATTGTACTACTGAAAATGTAGAGCCTAAAGTGTTTACACAAATCGAGCTTAATGACTTGGTTAGGGATCTGGGCTTGACTAAAGAAAAGGCTGAATTGCTTGGCTCTAGACTGAAAGAAAAGAACTTGTTAGCCATTGGAACCAGCATGATGGGGGACTATTGTTGGTCACTTCACCGTGAAGTTCAGCAAGCAACACATCGAAGAAAAAGCTACATAAGAAGCTTCAAAGAAAAAAGAGAACGGAAGTATAAACCAATTCCAGCTGACAAGTGAAACCTGTAATATCAATAAAAACCTATAATGGCACACACACACATTCGGGGTCACTGTTTTAAACTGTGAATACAAACCATGCTTATGATTTAACATAGCGTTTCATTAATTTCCCTATATGCTAAAGTGGTTTTATACTATATCATTAAAAAACAGATTGCTCAAAAACTGTGCGTGATACAAAAAAACCAAGGCCAGATTTGGATTCAGCTCAAAAAAATCTATAAACATCACCTATTAACGTGAAAAAAGTTTTCAAAAAAATTTTTTTGTTGGCCTGTGTTATTTTTTTTTTATTTTTTAGAATTATAAAAAATTATAAACATCAAATTATGCTTTTAGAATTATAAAAAATTAAAAAAAAAAAAAAAAAAACATAGGTTCCCAAACAAAGAACAAATTTTCTTCCACTTTGTTCAAGGATCGTACACCTCCATTTAGAAAGAATATCCTGTACAAGCCATAAACCACTGCTTTAGTACAAATCTAACAGACATTCCTTGAATAAACTTTATTTACTTCATGAAATGGTGACCAAAATATCGTACCATTTTTTCATCGATTTTTCAGAAACAATTCCAAATTTCATGAAATTATTATTTAATTCTACTTAATTACTTAATTATTACTTATTTCTTATTTTGATTATATTTATATTGTGTGACTAACTAAAAAAATTATTATATAAGTTGATCATGCCATCCAAAATGAATAAAATGAATATAATGTATAACAGCCGAAAGACCAGCGTAAAAATAAAGAAAATATGTTTAATAGTTTTAAGTATGAAGCCAAAATCTTCTAATTGCAATAAAATGTTATCAGTGAAAATTATGTTAAAAACCTTAAATCCTTTGATCGGATGGAATAAAATTTTAATTAATTTTCAATATAGAAAAAAGATTGATTATCCAATTTAAATTTGCGTTAGAGATTGTCGAGTGGAGACTCTCCAGATTTTTTTGGAACGTAACCTCGACGCAAAGCGAGGTGTGTGAGTTGTAATACAGATGACCTCAGATTGAGAAAATCTATATTATCATTGATTTGTATTGATTATTTGTGTAGTTTCTGTGCTCAATATATATTGAGCTATTAAAATGTAACTTTTTTTTTTACAAGCAAGTCAATGAATAAATAAATATTAATTTATGAATGTTATTAATCAAATTTTTCTTACCTTTTTTTTTTTTTTTTTTTTTTTTTCATTGAACTTGTAACGTGACTATGGTTAAACACATTCTATTCTATATGATATTTACTACAAATCTATTATTTTCATTCCAATTGTGTGTGTATCACACAATTTAAATAATTAACTTTTCTTACTTGTTAAATTGTTTGAATTATTATTTATTTCTTAAATTGTGCACCCCAACTTTTATTTTTTATTTTAAAAAAAAACAACATTTTCTGAAATTCACACACAACTTATACTACTAAAAAAAACCTCTAACTTTCTTTCCTACGCAAGGACAACGCCTATCAAGTCGGTTATATTAAAGATGAGGTGTCCTATGATCAGTAGAACGGGTCCTGTCCACCTTTACCTTGATTTTCTTGATCAGAGGCGCTATCAAGTAGCTTTTTTTCTCCAAGGTTGTTCCCGGAGGCTGGGTTGACTCCGTCCCATAGACCCCAGCTAGGGAAATTCCCTTGAACCCGAGACCATCTGAATGTGAGGCAGGTTTGCTACCCACACACCCAATGGCGCCTTCAACTTATACTACTAATATAATTTGTATATTTTTTATTTATTTGTTTATAAATTATATAGTTTTTTTTTTTCTATATAAATCCATTCCATAATATTTTCTTAATAATACTTGATTAACACATCAACAAATTATACAATTAAAAACAAATCATAATAATAAATAAATAAATAAATAAATACGATACATATCAAATACAAATTAAACATTTATTATTTTCTTATCATTAATTTTAATTAAATTGTAACCTTAAATTTCTATCTTTGAGTGTGTGTGTTTTAGAAAAATGAATTAAATAATCCATCTTATGTGTGTGTGTGTGTGTGTATGTTATGTATGGGTTGATGGAGGGGATATCATGATCCTTATACGTATTTCATTCATTTCACCCACCCTCGTCCATATCAATATTCAGATTAAATCTTTAATTTAAAGCAATCGGTTAATTGTACTCTGATGATATGGAATTTTCATTTAACATTTTATTATTTATTTAGCAATTATAAGGCGCCATTGGGTGTGTGGGTAGCGAACCTGCCTCCCATTCACATGGTCCCGGGTTCAAGTCCCGGGCCTGGCAAGGGAATTTCCCTAGCTGGGGTCTTTGGGACGGAGTTAACCCAGCCTCCGGGAACAACCTTGGGGAAAAGTTACTTGATAGCGCCTCCGATCAAGAAAATCAAGGTAAAAGTGGAGAGGACTCTTTCTACTGATCATAGGACACCTCATCTTTAATATAACCGACTTGATAGTCAGAGGTTTTTTTTTTTTTTTTATTTAGCAATTATTTAATTTTAATAAAGCATCCAAACATTTAATAACTTCAACTCTTGATGGATTCATTCACTCTCATTTAAATTTACTTAACAAATTTAAAACAACTAAAATATCCTTTGATTTGCGAATTTTTAAATTTAAAAACTTTCACTTTTCAACATCCATTTTGTATTTTTAATGGTGCTTGAAATTTTGACTTTAGATAAATTGAAAGAATAAAAAAAAATCGCTTATTAAAAGTTGCCAAGCGACAAAAAAATATGAATATGATGGTGATTAAGAGCATAGAGAGGGGTAACAGAGTAGTGAAGTAGGAGTTGTAAGGAGTGCGGACTCGAATGCTGAGCGTTTCCATAGCGACAGCATCGATCATTCAAACCGACCTGCCTTCATCCTCTCCCTGCATATAGAATAATAATAATAATAATAATAATAATAATAAACCTCTGCTAATTAGACCTGATTATTATTATTATTATTATTATTATTATTATTATTATTAAAAGAAAGGTAGAAAGAGGTAGATATATAGAATAAAATATAGAAATATACTACAATAAGTTAAGATAAGTAATTATATATTTTATAAAGCAAATTTGAATTGGATTAAATAACATAATAATAATATATTATATTTAAATTAAATTAAATTAATTATAAATTATAAATTAAAATTAATAAATAATATTTATTAAACCAGCGTGTTTGGTTTGTTCTTTGTTGATGGCACCACGTCACGTATTGGCGCGTGATTTTTGCAGTCGTTAAAAAATTAATTAATTTTTGTACTTTCAGCGATTCAATCAAGCTGAAATTCTATATATAGCAGTTTTATACAATTTTTAATCCTGTGAAAAATGATCAAACATATATCTTTATTTTTACGGTCAGTTTAGAGGAAAAAAAATCAAAACGTTGTAGGTAATGACCCTCTTCCGGTTGAGCTATATTTCTCAAAAGTGCAGAGAAAACTACGAATTTTGAATAATGCCCATGTACCGAATTTCATTATTCTAGCTCAAACCGTTTTTGGCGAGATAGTAAAAATTAAAATCAATTATTTTCAGAAAATAAGAGTATATAAGTAAGTAGGGTGACCAAACGTCCCGGTTTTCAGTCAATCAGTTTGGCTCTTATTTTTGATTTTTCATTCAATATGGCTCTAAAAAACAGGTAAAATTTTTTACAAATGTCCCGGTTTGGTGTTTTCGAAATATGGTCGCCCTATAAGTAAGTAAATTATGTATTCATATACCTATATTTGTAAGATATCATGTAAATCATGTATCCACTTGAACATAAAAAATCTTATAATCCTTTATAATTACTCATCAATGCAAAAATGATACGATACGAGTAGGTATTTTTTTTTATCAATCTTGATTAAAAACAAACACTGAGATATCATCTTCATGTATTCATATAACTCTACTAATTTTGAATAAAATTGAATGGAATGGATGGAAGGAATTGATTTCTAATTGGAAGTATAATACTTATTATATATTATGTAATTTATACTATGATTCATTCATTCTTGGTGTAATATTATATATTATTTTTTTGACAATTTGTGTCTAACTAATATGTTATTAGTTTGACTTAAAGCGAGAAATACTGATATATGAGTAATTGCCTAAAATTAACCCATATTTTTTGTTGTATGGTTTTAATTTCTTTCTTTTTTTTTTTTTTTTTTTTTGTCATTTAACTCTTTTAAATATCTCGGTTAAGAATCTATCAAGGTCCATTCAATTTCTTTCCATTAATATATTTTAATTACTATCTCTCGATGTTGAGATTTTGATATTTTTATACGTTTTGAAGGTCCCCTGAATCATTTTCACTAAGGTTGAGAAAAATGTCTGTGTGTGGGTGTATGTGTGTATGTAGACAAGATTAGGCAAAAACGGTTTGAGCTAGAATCATGAAATTTGGTATACGGGCATTATTCAAAATTCGTAGTTTTCTATCCACTTTTGAAAAATGTAGCTCAACCGAAAGTGGGTCATTACCTACAACGTTTTGATTTTTTATCCTCTAAAGTGACCGTAAAAATAAAGATATAGGTTTGATAGTTTTTCACAGGATTAAAAATTGTATAAAACTGCTATATATAGAATTTCAGCTTGATTGAATCGCTGAAACTACTGGAATTAATTAATTTTTTAACACTGCAAATCTCACCCTGCCAACACGTGACGTGGTGCCATCATCAAAGAGCCAAACATGCGTTGATTAAATAAATATTATTTATTAATTTATAATTAATTAAATTTAATTGAAATATAATATATTATGTTATTTAATCCAATTAAAATTTGCAAGATAGTCGAGTGGAGACACTCCAGCTTATTTCTTTAAAAATTAAATAGTATGATAAAAAACTAGAAAAGCAATTTTAAAATATTTTTGTCATTTATTAACACGCAACATGGAATACAAATTTGTATTATTTGGACATGATTTATTTCGATTAATTGGAGAGTAACTTGAGCTTTCGATATGATTTAAAATCAAGACAAGAGTGATTAATTGATTTTTTATACTCGGATATAGCGAGATGTTTAATAATATTTACCATAAATCTACACTGATGACGATCTATTATGATTAAATTAGAGAAAAGCAATTAATTATATAATTATAATTTCAATATATTCTAATATTAACTTATTTTACCATAAGTATATATTATTTATCATAAATTTAATAGATTTCTCCCCTTTCCCAACATCCCTCCTCCTCCTCCTCCTCCTCCTCGAATAAATTATATTAAATATATATAATTATTTATTTGACTTTTTTAACATTAAAGCTGCTTACAGTCAACCACAATCTTCCTTCCTTCCTTCCTTCCTTCCTTCCTTCCTTATTCTTTAATCCTATTACCTGCTGGTTAGTTCAAGTTTCTATTATTATTTAGGTAATTCCTTTTCACCATCTCCATTCTTCATTTTTTTTGTTTTTCTTCCCCTTAATAATATGATATGACATTACTACTTTTCTTTTCTGTCTGTTCTCCACTCTCTCAATTTAGTCTTCATTATTTTTATCTATGAAATATTATATATATATTTTTTTAAGAAATATACGATACGTTATGTTGATTAATCAAATATTAATTTTCGTTATTATTTACTTATGCTGATCAATCACACACACACACACACGCAGCCAAATTATAATTTATTGTCTTAATCACTGAACAAAACAAACTAAATATATATTAATTATTAAAATTTCAATTAATTTTACAGTAAAGTTGAATTAAAAATAAGCTGGAGTGTCTCCACTCGACTATCTCGCAAATTTTAATTGGATTAAATAACATAATATATTATATTTCAATTAAATTTAATTAATTATAAATTAATAAATAATATTTATTTAATCAACGCATGTTTGGCTCTTTGATGATGGCACCACGTCACGTGTTGGCAGGGTGAGAATTGCAGTGTTAAAAAATTAATTCTGGTACTTTCAGCGATTCAATCAAGCTGAAATTCTATATATAACAATTTTATACAATTTTTAATCCTGTGAAAAACTATCAAACCTATATCTTTATTTTTACGGTCACTTTAGATGAAAAAAAAATCAAAACGTTGTAGGTAATGACCCACTTTCGGTTGAGCTATATTTCTCAAAAGTGAATAGAAAACTACGAATTTTGAATAATGCCCATGTACCAAATTTCATTAATCTAGCTCAAACCGTTTTTGCGTAATCTTGGTTACACACACCCACACACAGAGAGACATTTTTCTCAACCTTAGTGAAAATGATTCAGGGGACCTTCAAAACCAGGGATGTCCAACTCGCGGCCCACTCAAAGTTTTGATGCGGCCCACTATCGAGTCATTTTGGAGTTAAATTTTAAAGAATTCACAGTCCGGCAAGCGACCTATAACTTCGAGGCTATAAAAAAAAGGCTGGGGGAGGGGGCAACATTCAAAAACAAAAAACCACCTCTATCCCCAAAAATCTCCATAAGTTTTGAGACATTCACTAGCTAGGCTTAATATATTCTGGTAATTTTGCGGCCCAGTTAAATATTTAAGTTTGCGATGTGGCCTATTAAATTAAAAGTTTGGACATCCCTGTTCAAAACGTATAAAAACATCAAAATCTCAACATCGAAAATTTTCGTGATCGCAATTCTATCTCTTGAGAGATATTAAAAAATATTTAAACTAATAAGAGTTAGTATAAATATACTTCTTATATTATATATTATAATTATTATTCGACACTATTTCGACACAATACCAATTTAATGTACATAATAATTGGAGATAATTTGTTAAACGATAAATGACGAAACCATCAAAATACAAATTTAATTACTTGACAAAAATTAGATAAAATTAGAGTAATTATTAAATACATATAATTTAAATTTATAAAAAAAATACTAAGAAGAAATTACTTTGAAATTTTTCATTTTTTATTTTTTATTATTTTTTTTTTTTTATGAGATCAAAATTAAAATATAAAATTCATATAATCTTAAAAATTAAAAGAGGTAATAATATCAATAATGTGAATGTTTTCAGTGTTTTAGAAAAATAAAATTAAAAATATATAATAAAATATAAATATAAATATAACATAAAAAATAAAAACATAAACATTCTTTGAATGACAACATGTAGATATCAAATTTTAAAAAATTAATTTCTGAGATATGCAAGAATATTGTGATGTAATTTCATCGAAATCGATTCAGCCAATTTGGAGTCTATACGTTTAAGGGGTGTATGTTTTATGACTAATTTTTTTTTAATTTATGTTCTTTTAAATTATTTGATTGGCGATTCGGTGAATCAGGTATTAATATTACCAGCCAAACCCAATATTAATTAATCATTTGTTTTTTAATTTAATTACCGAGCGGAGGCTTAGGGTCCCGGTACTAATAATAAAATGTCATTTAAATTATTTATTACTATTTATATTTTTTGAAATTCACAACATAGATAATTCTTATAAAGAAAAATTTATCTGTCTTAGTTCCAACCTCGGGAAAAATAATCTTTGTTATTTTTTCTTAATTTAAAATAGGAATTTTAATAATAAAAAAAAATGGCGCCGGCCAACGCCTGACTACGCTTCCTTAACTACAAAATATTATAAATAAAATAAAATTAAAAATATTATTTTAAAAATATTTTGTAATCAAATTACGAAATAGATATTATGTTATATCAACAGGTCATACTTTTCTGACTCTGACTTAAGGGCTGTATGTTTTATGATTATTATAGTTTTTTAATTTATGTTCTTTTAAATTATTTGAAATTGTTTCATTATTTTATCGTTTATTTATTTTAAATAATAATTTTAATCTTAAACATTCATAATTCATAAGGAATAATTTTTTAATGACCGCGTGTCCACATACTATATATTATATATTATTTACAATTTTTGCTAGTATAATAAGATATTAATCAATCATTTCTTATTCGTTGGGCAGTCATTCATTCACTAATTTCACTGATTTGTTTGGAATGTGTTTAAATTAATTAATATACGAACTCTTAAACTTCTCATCAATGGCCGGTATTTGACCAACCGGAAAAGCCTGTGAGGGTCGAATATCCTCGAATCCAATGAGTTGAGTTGAAATCGGAAGGGAGGCCATTTCTATTATTTCTATTATTATGAGATAATAATAATAATAATAATAATAATTGTTTATAATCTTAACAAAAACAAATGATTTAAACATTCATTAAAGATAAAAATATTATTATAAATATATTAATCAATTGAAATTTTATAAAAATAAGAATAAATTCAATTGATTATTTTAACCCTCAAGTATCATTAGAGAAGAATCAAATCAAAACTATAAAAAAATAAGCTGGAGTGTCTCCACTCGACTATCTCGCAATTGAATTGGATTAAATAACATAATATATTATATTTAAATTAAATTTAATTAATTATAAATTATAAATAATAAATAATAAATATTAAACAAGCGCATGTTTGGTTTTTTATTGATGGCACCATGGCACGTGTTGGCGCGTGAGATTTGCAGTGTTAAAAAATTAATTCTGGTACTTTCAGGGATTCAATCAAGCTGAAATTCTATATATAGCAGTTTTATACAATTATTAATCATGTGAAAAATTATCAAACATATATCATTATTTTTACGGTCACTTTAGAGGAAAAAAAAAATCAAAACGTTGTAGGTAATGACCCTCTTCCGGTTGAGCTAATTTCTCAAAAGTTGATAGAAAACTACGAATTTTGAATAATGCCCATATACCAAATTTCATGATTGTAACTCAAACCGTTTTTGTGTAATCTTGTCTACATTCACACATACACACACACACACAGAGAGAGAGAGAGAGAGAGAGACATTTTTCTCAACCTTAGTGAAAATGATTCAGGAACCTTCAAAACGTATAAAAACATCAAAATCTCAACATCGAAAATTTTCGTGATCGCAATACTATCTCTGGCGAGATAGTAAAAAAAGGACTACGCAAGGACAACGTCTATCAAGTCGGTTATATTAAAGATGAGGTGCCCTATGATCAGTAGAACGGGTCCTATCAACCTTTAACTTGATTTTCTTGATCGGCGGGGGCGCTACTTTTTATCAAGTAGCTATTCCCCAATGTTGATCCCGGAGGCTGGATTGACTCAGTCCCATCGACCATCGAGACAAATCGAGGCAAATTCCCTTGCAAGGCCCGGGACTTGAACCCGGAACCACGAGAATGTAAGCCAACTGCGCTACCTCCCACCCTGTGGCGTCTCTTAAGTATAATTAAAATTAAAACATTGAAAATTATTGAATCATTGGTTTCTTCTTTTAATTATTTTTTCATTCATTCATTCATAATGAAGGAGTGTTATTGAATAATCAATCATTTTTGTATTTTTTTTATAAAATTGTCCCATCGACCATTTTCTTTTAAAAATTTTATTTAATCGATATAAAATATTCAATAAAATACGAGTACTTATAATGAATTATTATAAAAATTGTTAAAGCCAAATTCAACTTACCTATAATTAATTAATTAATTAATTAATTAATTAAAATTATGAAAATTACTGTGTGGTAGGTAGTGGCAAAGTATGCAAACAGAGATCACGTGACGGGTTGACTGTTTTGAGAATTATTACTTCTATTTTGCTTTTGGTCTTTTCAACTGGTAATTAGCTGGAGTGTCTCCACTCGACTATCTCGCAATTTGAATTGGAAAAAAATATATATTAAATTTAAATTAAATTTAATTTAATTAATGTGGTATTATAAAGAGTGGTGGTTCAAAAATAACGCTTGCACTTTTATATAAAAGTAGTTTATTGTGTGAAATGAATGAAATACAATATAATTAGAATGGTGTTGACTAGGGGTTTCATAAATCGTATATCGGAATCGTAGTTAATTGTGGAGGCGTGGGTCGTATCAAATCGTAGATCTTGAATCTTCTTTGGGTCGTGTTCACTCGTGTTGCTAAATGCTAACTCACTGGCGTTCGTCTACGCTGCTTGTCCCCCGCTTGCCGTATGTGTAGTCTCTCGTTAGTGTCATAGATGTCGTATGCCCACTTATTTCAACTTATAATACAATTCAAAATTGAAATTCTTTCCAACTCCACATTAATTAAATTATAAATTAAAATTAATAAATAATAAATATTAAACCAGCGCATGTTTGACTGACTTTGTTGATGGCACCACGTCACGTGTTGGCACGTGAAATTTGCAGTCGTTAAAAAATGAATTCTGGCACTTTCAGCGATTCAATCAAGCTGGCATTCTATATATAGCAGTTTTATATAATTTTTAATCATGGGAGAAATTATCAAACATATACCTTTATTTTTACGGTCTCGTTAGATGAAAAAAAATCAAAACGTTTTAGATTATGACCCTCTTCCGGTTGAGCTACATTTCTCAAAAGTGGATAGAAAACAACGAATTTTGAATAATGCCCCTGTACCAAATTTCATGATTCTAGCTCAAACCGTTTTTACGTAATCTTGACATTTCGTGATTGCAATACTATCTCTGGCGAGATAGTAATACAATCTCTTTGTATGATCTTTGGTAACTTCTTTAGAAAATACAAAATCTTTATTGGAGGTTAAATAAATTGTCACGAATAAATGAAATGAATCTATTTATTATGATTAAAATCATTTAAGTAATGTAAAAAATATAATTAATTATGCACGTATTGTATTATCTATTCTAAAAATTTAAAATAGAGATTATATAAATAAAACAAACAAAACAATAGGGAAACGTAGTTTTTTTGTTTTTTTTGTTTTTTTTTTAAAAAAAGAAAAGGTTATTTCTCGACTTGGCATTAAATCTCTCTTCCTAACTCTCTCAGAGAAAAAATTAGTTGAGTCCATATCTAGAGATCTCTCTCTGCTTGTTTAAACTTTTTTCAATTTAATATTTTTTTTTTTAATTTATATAAATATATTAAATTGTTCGGAAAGTAATTTCGCTTTTTTTTTTTTTTTTTTTTTTTTTGTAATTAACTTAAACCGTATAATCATTGTAGGTTTTGAAAGCTGATATATCAAGGGTTGTGTATGAAAAAATTCAAGTAATTTTGGTTTGTACTCTTTTAAATATGGAGAGCAGCATTCTCTGTTATTATAGAAAAGATAAGAATGCTGTTCTAGAGCCAGAAAAAATAGACAAATGATTATGGAGAGGATTTACTTAGTGAGAGCACGCCAATGCCAGAACTGGTAAAGTGGAATTCATTCAGAATAAAAATCAAATCAAATTTATAGGTTGATGCATAATTAATTATCCGGCGTTTATATCGGCGAGTTTTTCGTTAGTAAAAAGTAACGTTTTGTATGAAAATAATCTTTACTATTGTTTTAGAAAAATGCATGAAATGAATAACCATCGTCAAATTTGTTTTCAAATCAGTGATACCAACTTGGAGGGTAAGCCATTGAATTTCGACGATCATGCTATGTGCTATGTGCTATGTGCTATGTGGTATGTGTGTGGAGGGACAGAAGAGAAATCACATCCATTCAAATGTTCGATGAGATCGCGAAAAGATTGTGCTGCTTGGCATCCTTTTCCCAACTGGTAGAGCATTCGTTTTGTTCAACAAATATGCAACTTTTGCAAATGCAAATTCCGTCAGTTGAAATCTTATTGATGTTGCAATAAGACCCATGGACTGGATCTTTGGGTGACCCAATGAATGAAAACCAAGCAGCGAGAGAAGGAAGAAGAGAGAGAGGGGGGAGGGGGAGGGGAGGGGGGGGGGGATATCAGGAGACACCGACTGACGACAGAGCACCACTACCGGGACTTGAGTATAATCGTGAAGCCATGCTGCTTCTGGTTAATCATTATCAGTGATCTGAGTGTTCTTATGAAGACTCCGTACCCCCCCCCCCTCCCCCACCTGTTTACTCCTGCATTTCATTAAGCGGGGAGTCACCCTTTGGAATCGTTCAAAGAGCGATTAATCAATTATATCAATTCCTCCGTAGTAGTCAATTATATTATTTCTTCTTATGATAAATTATAAATGTTAAAAATTACTTTATTAGTGGGTTTTTGTTTTTTATTTTTGTTTTGTTTGGTTTGTATATTTTGTTATATTTTTAAAATAAAAAGGGGGGAATTGAATGTAATGCTGATTTTTCTTATTTTCTTATTTTATTAATTTAATATGAAATACATTTTAAGTTTATTCTGTTGTTGTTGTTGTTAGTAAAATTATAAGTAATAATTTTGCACAGCAGTTTATTTAAGTATAATACGATATAAATACGATAGATACGAGGATACATAAGAATAACGATTTTTGATCTTCCTGTAAAATATCCTACTAGTATCGTAGTAGTAGTAGTAGTAGTAGTAGTAGTAGTAGTAGTATACGAGATAAAATTAAATAAACAAATACTTACGTGGTGGTAAATAATATTTTAATATGCATCTCTAGTCAGATTATACTATTTCCTTTTTAGATTTGATTAAATAATAATTAATTAATCAATAAAAAAGAAAAAAATTGATAAACATTTATTTAATATTTTTCTATAATAAATGAGTTCATATAATATAATTGTAAGAAGATATTTTTATATATTTTTTGTGAAATCTTCAATTGATATTGAATTTCAGTTATTTATGCTATGATATTTAAAAAGTTGATCGAGGAAGGAAAGATTTTAAATTATTCATATCGCTTTGCTCTTTTTTTCATTCTTTTTCATTTTATGAATAGAACTCTCATTTAGATAGAATATATAAATGGACTTTATATATTTTACGCAGATTATGGAATTTAAAATTTTATCTTTATTACAGTGATTAGAGTTGATAAATTTTACACTTTAATATTTTTTTTAATTAATTAAACAAATAAGTAAAAAATATTGATCTTATTGGATGGTAATTTTTAAAATTCATTTTATATTTATTTTCTTTCTACATATAAGCTAAGTTTTATTTTAAGATGTTTTTTTTTAATTATCGCTCATTAATATTGGTATCAGTAACGTAATTATACTATAAAAATTACATTTACATAGTTTTTACATTTCAATAAAAAAAAAAATTAATAAAATCAAAATGAATTTTGAATTAATTTGAAATATTTTCTTTTAAATAATCATTTAAGTAAATTTAAACAATCTTGAGATGTATTCCAATATAAATTATTATTATTTTGATTTTTATCTTTTTTAGTTTTTTTTAATATTTCAGAAAATGAAATTAAAAATAACGTTAATTTCATAAAATAGTAAATAAAAAAACAACAACAAATAATTAAACATAACATCCCAAATTTATGTTGAAAAATAAAATAAAATTAAATAAAATAGATACCTATAGATATTAAGCAAATTTAATTTTATAACATAAAATGACGTTTCAATTGAAAATAAATTTGAATCACTCTATTTTATATACTTTTATCCTTAATTTTTAAATTAATACATTTCTTATTAATATTTTAGGGTAGAAAACAATTTTTTTTTTCAATCATAATTTTTATTTTCTTTAAATTAATATTTTAATTAAATAATTGATGTTTATTTATTAGTCAAATGATAATACTTTGGTTGCCTATCCAACTGGAACGGATTTATTTTTTCAGACAAGAGTAACATAATAATGATGATAATAATAATAATAATAATAATAATAATATCATAATGAATTGAGGCGTAGCTTTATTTGTAGATACTTATTTTTATTAAATAGAGTAGTGAACCATTTTTGTATCAAGAAATAGAAAATAAAATGAAAATAAAAAAGTTAGATTTGATTGGATGTTGTTGTTAAAGATGAACTCATTTATTTATTTATTTAATTTAAAATTCAAACAATTTTTGTGAATCAACAAATTGTTTTAAAAATTTGAAAGTTCTTTGATAAGATTATTTCTAAAAACATCAAGAAATTAAAATAAATTCAGGCTTAAGTATTTTTATCTTTCATCTACTTATAATATTATATAAATACTCGTATTATTTTATACGAGGACAGGTCAATAAGTCCGTGACTTTTTGAATAAAACGTAGGTTTTTTTTTTAGAACGTAGTTTCCTTGGATTTCTATACACTTCGTCCAACGTCCAACGGTTCTCCAATTTATTTATCCCTCGAAAAAAATAAGATTTGTCGAGGACATCTTTGGTGCCGATTCACCCCGATTTATTGATATATAATTGAAAGATTTTATGATTATATTAAATTGAAAAGTGTACTTTACTTCTTTAATTGATGAATATTTATTATTAATAATTAATAAATATAAATAAGAAATAAATAAAATAATCTTTTTTTATTTTTACATTAATTTATCTATTATTCATAATAATATATTAATTTAATCTTATAGTAATAATAATAATAATAATTCTATTAATCTTAATAAAAAACATCTATTGACTTTTAAAAAATAAAAAAATAAGTAAGTAATTGGTTATAGTAATAATATTACATGAATTTGATAATTGTATACAATGAACAATCAATCATTTAATTTTTTTTTATTTTATTTATTTGAAAACAAATAATTAAATGATGTTGAAAAAGATGTAAACTCTCCAATGAATGATGAGTATGGGAAATAAATAAATAAATAAATAGCATGCCACTTTATTTTACTCTCTCTCTCTCTCTCTTTCTCTCTTGTTACTTATATTAGTTAATTTAGTTTTCAATATGCTTTATCGACTAGTAGTAAATAAATAAATCAATGTGGATAATGGATCATGCAAATCATAACAACAAAATAAACAGGGTACACATACACACACATAGATATAGATAGATAGATATAGATATAGGAGGAGTATATATATATATATATATATATAGAGAGAGAGAGAGAGAGAGAGAGAGAGAGAGAGAGATGATAGATAGATAAGGTAGATAGTAGATAAGTGTAGAGGAGGAGGAGGAGGAGGAGGAGGAGGAGGAGAGCGTACCGTCAAATATTCCGATTCATTGAGGTAACCGGGTAGCCAGGGCTTGAGGGAGAGATCCAACAGGTGCATATGAAGGTACGATTCGGTCCATTCACTCGGTTACTGTGCAAGGAGACTCCGAGGGAGGATCGATCGCTGGACCCGCGCGCCGTCGCGTGCCACCCCCGCAAACCCACTCGCTGGTGGGGCGGGACCAGCCTCCCATACCACTCCTTTATAGCTATCTAGATTAGGGATAAACAAACAAACCACTTGTTCCAAAACAAACAAAAAAAATCAAAAAATACAAAAACAAAAACAAAAAAGAAAATTAAAAAAAAACAAAACAAAACAAATCACCAGTTGCTCACTCAGTCATGCATCCATCTTCAACTTCCAACCCACGCAAACATTCCCTTTAATCGAACCGAGTTCAATGAGATGAGAAAGGGAAAAGGGGGAGGGGAGAGGGGGTGGAGAGTAAGAGAGAACAGAGATGAAGACGATTGGGCGATTGCAAATTCAAGAGACACAGAGAAGAAATTTTTGTATTTCATTCATTTACGGAGTGAGATTTTTTTAAAAAGTTTCTATGTTGCTATGATAAAAATAACAAAAGGTAAATAAAGGGTGTTTAAAGGGCAACATGCAATACCTTTCATTTGGAAATTCTTTCAACTTTCGATTAAATAAATAACATTGTAAACCAATTTCTATTTATTTATTAGATTATTCATTAAATAAAACTTGAATGACTTATTACAAGATTACTACATTACCATAGGTATACTCAATTTTAATTTTAATAATATAAAATTTAACAAATTTAATTTAATCTATTATATTAAATAATCATAATTATAAGTAAGTATAGGAGTATTATTTAAAAAAAAAAAAAAAAAAAAAAAATTCTTAATTCACATTTTATAATATTTAGGTGTAATTATAGAGAAAGCAGCACTGTATTGTGGGAGTAGCATAATTACCTTTTAAGCTACCATTTCTTAGCGTTTATGAAATTATATTAAATTCTTGTT
The DNA here is from genome assembly GCA_963082975.1 of Labia minor. Classification (NCBI taxonomy): domain Eukaryota; kingdom Metazoa; phylum Arthropoda; class Insecta; order Dermaptera; family Spongiphoridae; genus Labia; species Labia minor. The sequence continues at coordinate 2,438,237 of OY720344.1, forward strand.
ATTTATTAAAGATTTTTTTTTAACTGTTCACCCTCCCTCTCTTTTAACATTAGTGTTATCCATTTATTGTTTTATTTTTATTTATAACTTTTTTCTCAACTTCACTTCGTGTCTGTCTGCCTGTCTGTTAGCTCTTATGGCAAATTGAAATCGACTTTTCATCAACTTTAAATCAAGCTAGACTTTTGAATTATTTTATAGATATTTCAATGGATCCCTAGAAAGTATGGAAGAAATATAATTAAATTATAATTAATGAATTTTAATATAATTAGCGATTAACTAACTCCTTTTGTATTGCTCCGATTAATTTTTTTCAACGAAATCTGAAGTATAAATATTGATTTCAGAATAGCTTTACATTTTTTGAAAGTAATTAAAAATATTTTATAGCATTAAAATGAATGATGAATTCTTATTAATCAGTTGTAGCGTCAATAAAGTAGGGGTAGAGTTACCCTCAATTGGTATAGAGAAAAGAACCTTTTTTTTATATATATATATACTGGAGAGAAAATGAAACAAAGAAATAAAGAAATAAAACTAAATGCGCCCAACGTTTTTCGTTGTATATGAATCAATTAATCCATAAACTTTGTCAGGCTTATAGAAAAATTATTTTATTCTTTTTACTCCATGAGAAAAACGTTATTTTAGAAAATTTTTTTATATTTATATTTTATACAATCTTTTTGAATATATCGTATTTATAGGTTAAAAACAATATTTTTTTTTCAAACTAAAAATTAATATTTAATAATTAATTTAACACCTATTATTACTTATTACGAATATATAAAACTATCTATGGGACATATCTCATATATATATTATGAAATTATGAAAGTTTTATATATATATATTAGGTATTTTTCTTTTGAATTTCTATTTTATTGATTTCTCATTCAAATTTAATGTAATTATTATTTAATTATTACATTACGTGTTTATTATTGACGTATGAATTATAATTATATTTCATTAATTTTATCGATTGAAAAAAAAAATAAATAAATAAATAATGATATATAAGAAGAGAATGGATTAAAAATTAAAGAAAAATGTGTTTTGTTATTTAAGAGTGGATCTCTCTCTCTCTCTCTCTCTCAATGTAAATATCTGACAAGAGTAAGACAAAAGTAATTATTATGGAAACTTGGATTTCAAATTCGAATGAAATGTTAATAAATTCCCCAGGTAATCTTTTATTATCCTGTTTCTTGAATATTCTCACCAATCATTTCAACAAAAATCATGGACCAATTTTCTTTTCCATTCCGACAACCATTTCATCTTCTTCAAATCTTGTTCCAAGGATGCTTGAGTCGGTAAATCGACCCATGATTGTTATCAACAAAGAATGTCAAGAACAAACCGAGACACATTCTAGTCATCCTTTTGTAATGGTTTTAAATAACGACAAAAATGAAATGTTGTTTCAATTTGAATGTCTAAAAAAGAATAGTTGGAATTCTTTTGAACAGATGATCATTATTATATTGGATGATGATGATGATGATGATGATGATGGCTTTTCCTCTAAAGTCATCTCATCATCTCTCGTTTTTATTTTTGAACAAATTCAAAAATGGAAACTTTTAAATGCAATTTTACTTAAAAGTTTTCAATCCAATCAACAGGTTTATATTTACACTTGGATACCAGAATTTTATGAAAAGGCAAAATGTTTTATGAATATTTCATCGTCCATGGATAATACCTTTCGTGTTATCAATCAATGGTCTTGGAAGAATGGTTGGTTAAAAAGCACCAAAAAATTATTTCAAAATAAAATAAAAAATTTGAATCAATGTTATATCCATTTAGGCGGTAATCTTGTAAAGCCTTTTGTAAATTTCCAAAATATAACATTCAATGACAAATTCGAGGAAGGAATCGAAATAAAAATGTTAACTGTTTTCGCTGAAAAATATAATTTTTCAATTTTATCCAAAATCGAAAAAAGTCGTGATTTAATTGAATGGATATTCAACTTGGATGAGGAAAATTTGGATGTTCTTATCGGTGCAGTGCCATTAATTGCTTTGATGCCTGAAATTAAAGTGCAACCCTCATTTGGGTATAGCTCGATGCAAATTCATTGGTTCGTTCCAAGGGCACAATTCTTACCCAAATGGCAAACATTTATTAATTTTTATACAAATACATTCTTTGTCGTAACGATTATTCTTAATTTGCTGCTTGCCTTAATTATGACGTTGATGGCAAAAAGTTATCCAATTCTTTCTGAACAATTCTATTTTCAAAATTATTTTCATAATATCTATATATTATATAATATGATGATTTCAATGCCTTCTTCCCATTTCCCAATTACCATACCATTGAGGACACTTTTAACATTCTTTATGATATTTGCATTTATTACAAGCATTATCTATCAGACATTTATTTACAATAAACTCCTCCAACCAGAATATGAACATCAACTTCAAGATTTAGATGACATTTCAAAATATTTGAATGCATGTACTTTATATAATTATGAAGAAATAATAGAATTGGTCCAAGATGCTATGCAGCCAAAATATAAAATGAATTTTTATTTTAAAGAAACCATTCGAGAATGTCTTTTCGATATTATTAATGGGAAAATGTCAGCAATTTATTTGGAACAATTTTTTGCCTTTTATGAAATGCAAACATTAGAAAACACAGAACTGATTTATCAAATTAAAAATAAGTTTACAACAAACTATTATATAGCATTTTTTGTTGGAAAAAATAATTGGATGCTAAAATTATTGAATCCAATAATCTATCAATTAATCGAGGGTGGATTTATTAATTGGTGGATGAATTCATTAATTTTAAAAAAAACTAAAAAGATTGATAAATATATTCCATTAAACATGGATCATTTCCAAGGTGTATTTATAATATTTATCATTTATTTAATAATCACTTTAATTGTATTCATCATTGAACATATAAAATATCAAAAGATCAAAAAATGTAAAGAGAAAAAACAATCGATACACAAAATTCCATTTCTTTTATAAAATTCGATTTATAATATAAAACTACTACTATTATTACTACTACTACTACTATATCTATTTTCTTTATTATTAATAATCATTGTACAAAATTATAAAAAAAAAATAAATAAATAAATAAATAATATGTAATAATAGTAAATTTTCAAATTTAATATGAATATATAAGATAATCAAGTAAAGAAATAAAGTAATAATTATTATTATTATTATTATTATAACGATGAATATAATATATATTACATTATGTATATATAATATTCAATAAAAAAAAAATTAATAATAAAAAATAGTTTTTTACGTTTTTACAATAATTATTTATTAATTCGTTGTGTAAATATCACTAAAAAAAAGTATTTTTTTTATTTTATTGATACTATTTCTAAAAGGTATCCCATTTTATTTAATTATATTAAATATATTTTTTTTTTTCACTAAGATCTCCTATGATGATATAAATTAAACATTGGTATTTATATTAAAAAACCATGTTCAATTTTCTGTGAGGATATCTATAAATATTAAACACAGAACTTTTCATAAAATAAAAGAGCATGTTGTCATTATTAATATGGTACGAGATAAACACAATTTAAAAGTCAAAAAAAAAAAAAAAAATAAATAAATAAAATATCTTACTCAAAAGTGATCAACAAAGAAGGAGTTTAATTAATCATATACACTGAACCTCGTCGTGGACGGGGCCTTTTCACTCACCATATTAAAAACAAGATCATTAAAAGATGTGAATGTGTTAATTAATATACTAATTGAATTAAAATGAATCAAAACTTTTTACATACATACTTTCAACCCCAAATACTATGTATCACTTCGGGGGATACAGGGGGACAGAGACCCAAAGGGGTTCTGAGAAGCTAGTATAATAATAATAAAATAGTCATATCTTATTATGAACATTAATTAATAATGCCAAACACATTAATTTAGTTTAGTAGTAAAAGTCAAAAAAAAAAATAAAAAAAATATTATTAAGTACTTTAATTATAAGAAAATCCAATTTGTAAATATATTAATTAATTATAATTATTTGAGAATATTTTATATAACTAATTAATAATACTAAATAATATTAAGTAATGTTTGTAATAATATTTTGGGAGAATTTATGATAATATCTCATATAGAATCTAAAATTATTCTTCATTTACATAAAATCCATATCAAATAATTAATTAAATTTGTCATATTATCTATATATTAGTGATATTAGTGGTTCTGGATAGAAAGAACATTAATATAAATATATTTTTTCAAATTCTCTTTCTTTGATATGTATAAATATAAAATTAAAGAAGAATATTAAAATTGTTTTTAAAATGAATATTGACTATTGACTATAGTCTATCCCTTCCATCCTTTTACCTTTGTGTAGAAACTCCCAATTGGTCAAAAGGTATTTATCGATATATAGATATATAAATATAATAATTATTATCTTGTTAATCTAAATTACAATCTAAATTACGATTAACTTCTTATCCTTATGATTAACAAAATATTATAGGTACTTACAAATTGATTTTCTAAATTGATGTGTTTTATTTTCTTTTTTATTTAATTAATAGAAATAAATTATAAAATTCTGTTGATAATATTATTCAATGATCTTTTTTTTTTTAATCCTTTTTGGATTTATTGACATTCAAATAAAAACATATACTTACATACGATAATCGTACAAGTACAGTTCATATAATAATACAATCGATCATTGGTGTAAAAGAAAATAGTGAGGTGTGACTCCTAATATAATAGATATTATATTAATTAAAACCTCTTTTTGTCGATATCAAGAAATAAATAATTCTTTTCCCTTTAATCTCTAATCTAAAAATTATTTTCTCTTATTAATTTCAAGAATAGAATAGACGAAAAAACGATAACGAAAATTTATTGATATTCAATTTTTATAAATAAATTAATATTATACTTTTTTAAAATAAATTATAATCAAATTATTCGTATCAATTTTATAATAAGTAATTATTTTAATTTATATTATAAATTAAATCTTACCAGAGAAAATAATAATAATTATTATTATTATTGTTGTTGTATATAAAAGCCATAGTCACTCAATTCGAAACGCCATCCTTCGGCCACATGAAACTACCGTTTTTCTGTGTGTGAGGGGGTATCCTACTTGAATGTGTAAAAGAACAACGTAAAAGAAAATCATTTCTTCATCGAATACTAACAGGTGATGAAAAGTGGATATATTTTCAAAATCTGAATCGTCGTAAATAAATGGGTGAATCCAGGCGAATCATCAACATCCACTGCCAGAAAGGCAACATAAAGGCATTTTGCTTCATGATAACGCCCCCTTGCACATAGCAAAACAATTGCTACAAGGTAATTTATTTTACGTTGAAAAAAAAGCTGTTCATCAAACATTGGACCAATTTTTTGTGAAAGAAAGCCGACTTACGACAACAGCCACTATGAACTCATCAGACAGTGATTAATTTTAATTTTGATTTTCATAAATTAATTTTGTTTTAATTGAATTCTTTTTTTTTTTTTTTTTTGTTTTTTGTTTTTTTGAGATAGTCGAGTTTATTAGTTTGTTTAGTTTAGCTTATTTTTTTTTGTTTTTTGTACGTAACTCCGACGCAAAGTGAGAGGTATTGGTGTCTAATTATTATTAGACTTTGAAAATATATATATCCTGTTTTATTTAACAATAATATAATAATCATTTGTACTAGCAAAGTACATATATTTTATAAAGTAAAGTTTAGTTAAAAATATCTGTATAAATTGATTTATTTTATTTTCATCATTTTATTAAAACAATTCGCAATTGAAAATTTTAAAATAAGTTGGAGTGTCTCCACTCGACTATCTCGCAATTTGAATTGTATTAAATATCATAATAATATTATATTATATTTAAATTAAATTTAATTAATTATAAATTATAAATTAAAATTAATAAATAATTATTTATTAAATCAGCGCATGTTTGGCTTATGGTTGATGGCACCACGTCACTTGATGGCGCGTAAGATTTGCAGTATTAAAAAATTAATTCTGGTACTTTCAGCGATTCAATTAAACTGAAATTCTATATATAGCAGTTTTATACAATTTTTAATCATGTGAAAAACCATCAAACCTATATGTTTATTTTTACGGTCACTTTAGAGGAAAAAAAAATCAAAACGTTGTAGGTAATGACCCTCTTCCGGTTGAACTACATTTCTCAAAAGTTGATAGAAAAAACTACGAATTTGGAATAATGCCCGTACACCAAATTTCATTAATCTAGCTCAAACCGTTTTTGCGTAATCTTTTCTACATACATACATACACACAGAGAGAGACATTTTTCTCAACCTCAGGGGACCTTCAAAACGTATAAAAACATCAAAAGCTCGACATCGAAAATTTTCGTGATCGCAATACTATCTCGCCAGTTTGATTAATTGAATAAGTAGGTATATTATAAAAATATAATATCCTGCTATAAATTGGACTAACAATTGAATCTATATATGATAGTATATACCTTCATTAGAGTTCGGTGTTCGGTGTCTAGTAAAATATTATCGTTGATAATCGTATGTGGAATGTCTGTTTAAATTTACCATTATAATGTGAGAAACTTACTTACTAAAATATCTCGATATCTAGATTATACATATTTATAGAAGAAATTGAATAAATTAACTAGAAAAATTGAGTTTAGTAAGGAATGAAAAGAGATCAGTAATAAGGCATAAAATTGATCTGAAATGTGCCGCTGCAGCTACCAATATAGTTGAAGTCAGAAAGTTTCCAATGTAAACAGAGTACAATTGAATTGAAAATGATTATCTAATAGCGACGAAAGGGCAAAACAATCGGGCAATTGTGTGCGCTCAACCTAACAAGTGCTTTTCACTACTTTTGCTTTCGTTGGGTGCTCCTTTGCTCTATTGTCTAAATAGAGTGACATCGCCAACCACCGAGACGTTCCTACATATAAAATGATCACACACATCTTGGAGTCACACAACGCCGTAAACATTTACTTCGGTAACTGCAACAGGTAAGTCACTCACTCACCATCAGTCTCAAATTCGATTTTATTTATTTATTTATTTATTTTTAAATGAACAAATACTAGATATATATTTATCTTGTTATTTAAAGTTCTAGTAGTAGTAGTAGTAGTAGTAGTAGTAGTAGTAGTAATATACCCATCTCTAGTTAATCTAGATATTTATTATTATTATTTTATTTATTTATTTATTTTTTTATAAATGGTTGTTTTACTTGTGAATAAGGCGCCATTGAGAGTGCGGGTAGCGAACCTGCCTCCCATTCACATGGTCCCGGGTTCAAGTCCCGGGCCTGGCAAGGGAATTTCCCTAGCTGGGGTCTATGGGACGGAGTCAACCCAGCCTCCGGGAACAACCTTGGGGAAAAGCTACTTGATAGCGCATCCGATCAAGAAAATCAAGGTAAAGGTGGAGAGGACCCGTTCTAGTGATCATAGGACCCCTCATTGATATAAACGCCTTAATAGGCGTTATCCTTGCGAAGGACGTACAAAGTCAGAGGTTATTTTTTTTTTTTTTACTTATTAATAAATTAGTATGATTCTTTGGATATTGTTTATAAAAATTATTTAAATAAAGACTTTCAATAAAGTGCATAAAAAATAAATTAAATTAAAATGATATATTTTAATAATAATTAAGTATAATAAATTAACAATCTATTTTTATTACTATTTTTGCTCATTACAATTCTCTATTTATTTTATCCAAAAATTTATAGTAATCAGAACTTGATTATGAAAAAATATTAAATTTGTAATTTTAAAATTTTATTCTGATCCAATCATAACTTTACAGTACCGGGAGAGAGAGACCTCGAGCCTCGGCTCGGTAATTAAGTTAAAAAAAATAATTCATTATTATTGAGTTTGTCTGGTAATATGAATACCTGGGACATCGAGCTCTTGCTCGACCCTTTACAAAATATTAATATACAATTCTTTAATTATTTATTACAATTATTAAATGTTGCTTCATTGCATCAACATAACTTTACATTTATAATATAGAATTATAAATTTATATAACCATGACTTATTATTTTTGATTATTTTTATTATTTTGATACTCTCATTTCTTGATGGATAATTATTATAGTTATAATACTATTATTACAATTAATAAAAATAAAAAATCTAATTACAACTGATATCTCAGAAATAAAATAAAATCAACATTTTTTTTCTAATTTTATTACCTCGATAACTTAATTAGTTTTCTAATAATAATAGGGGATGTGAGTGCATCAAATTATTATTATTTCAATTTCATTGAATAAGAGAATAGTAAAAAGAAAAAAAAAACAATATTTTCTTTACAATTGTTTGACAGTAGCAATGGCTACTCTCTAGATTAAGTTTTTTTTTAAACTGATTTATCACCTCCCTTGAAGAAATAGTTTAGTTTAGTTAAGTAGAGAGGAGGTTTGTTTAAAAGAAAAGGAGAATTTTCAATTATTTCGAAATTTCGAAATTTTATTCATCAATATCCATTTTGTCCCCTTCAAAGTAATTCCTCTCAGATATAATGAATATACTTATGCCAGCGCTTCTTCTAATCGTTAAATGAGCTTTTCGGCATGGCCATCAGCTCGTTCTTCGATTCCGACTTTATTTCATCCCTTGTGGCAAAACGCTTTCCTTTCATTGGTCTCTTCAGTTTTGGGAATAGAAAAAGAGTCGCAGGGAGCCAAATCTGGTGAATACGGTGGTTGAGGCATAATTACAGTGTTGTTTGTGGCCAAAACATCACGAAAAAGCAATGATGTGTGTGCTGGTGCATTATCGTGATTGCAGAATCCATGATTTGTGTTTCCATAATTCCGATCGTTTGAGCCGTATTGCATAACTTCTTTGTAGTATTTCTTATTATTTTGTTGAGTAAAAAATCGAACACACAAAACGTGACTAACTTTTTCAATTTTCAAAAACAAACTACTAAGCCAAAATGGCTGATAATGTCAACATATGAGAAAAATGTGTACCAACATAAGACAAAAAAAAAAAATTAATAATCGAATGTACATAACCCGAGAAAATTCAAAATTCACCTTTTCTTTTGAACTGACCTCGTATTTGGGATTTATTAAGCAATGTGAAAAATATAAAGTTTTAATTTAGCATCTTTATTTTATACTTTTAATTTAAAAGATGCTTAAAATAACTATCTTATTGAAAGGTAAATAAAATTTTTCTTTTAATAATAAAATGAATTAATTTTTAAAAACGAAAACACACAAGAATAATAGGAACAATTAGGATTTCCTTCTAGTATGAAAGAATGATATAATTTAAATACACACACACAAATAAATTATAATTATAATAAAATTATCCAACAAGAGAAAGACAACAGGTATTTTCTATTATCAGATAAAGAAATGCTTATGCATTTGTTTAGAGGAAGACAGTTGGTTGCTTTAAAACAATAGCCAGGATACTTATCGAAATGCTTTCATTAAGATCCTGCTTTAATAATAGAAAAATATTTTCTTTTAAGGTTGATATTTCAAATATAAAGAAATATTCTTAAATAAAAGATAATAGATTAAATCAGGGATAAATTACCCCAAATATGGGGTAAAATGAAACTTTTGTGAGTAAAAAGTAAAAAGTAAAAAAAGTATATATTTTTAATTTGCTATTTTATAAACCTGTTAGTATTTTTGCAAATTAAATTTTTAGTTATTGTTTTCTTTTCAAAATTATCATTTGGGGCTTTAATAGAAAAGATGCTAAAAAGAGGCGATTTTTTTTTTTTGTTTTTTTTTTGCTCTTCACCATGGGGTAATATCAACTTAAACAAAAATATTTTGGGGTAATGATTAAAAAAGTTCCCCGACCGTTGGATTAAATGAACGTAATTATTATTATTTTTTTTTTAAATGAGTGCGAAGAAATTATAATAATTAAAATTTTTGATTTTAAAGTCTTAAATAAAAAAAAAAAATGTTAAAATCTTTTGTTGGAAATAAAATTCTTACTTTCAAGTCTAATTTTAAGTTTGGTTGTGGATGATTGATGGTGATATGAGAGTAAAATATCTTGAAAATATTATAGTCTTGATATTAATATTATATAAAATAGATATAAATATCGACAAATTAATATTTATATATTATTTCATTTATAAATTTATTAAATATATTATTATATTTAGAAATAAATAATTATTATTCACACTGGAGATTAATAATAATATTTTAGTGAACTTACAAGAAAAAATTGATAATAAAAAATCGAATCGAAAAATGAAATTTTAGTATTATTTTTTTTTTTTTTTTTTACATTTCAGTTATTTGCTTAAATTGATAAGATATTGAAGTTTTTTTTTTATTATTATTTAGAATCTATTAGAGAAATGAATTGGCGAGGTTATCTGTGTGCGTTGTCGTTGGTGAGTGCGATGACACTCTGTGCGGCGGGTGTCGCTTCTCCCGGACCCGAGAATCGACTCGATAGCGAAGTGACAGGGGAACGAGATTCACGACTGAGTCTGGGTGGCTCTTTATTTGCTGATATTGCTAAGGAATTGGTCGCCAGATCCACCACAAATAGTCAGGTAATAAAAAATAACATCATATTTCTCGATTTAGATTTGAAATCATTCAGAAAACGTTTATCAATATCCAAAATAGAATTCCAAAATGAGAAAAATATCTTTTATGAATTGCTACTCTAATAAGATAAATAATAAAATAATCAAAAATTAGTACCCATAGAACAAATTAATATTTTATAAAATATTATAAACTAAATTAGTTAAAATTAGTTAAATACTTATTAAATAATACTTAAGGTAAGTAAATATAGAATATATATAGAATTTTTTTTATAGAAATTTAATTATACATCTTGAAAGAAAGATTTTTTTTTTTTGTCATTTTTGTTGTGAGATCTTATTTGTTTGTTGTTGTTTTTTTTTTTTTATTAATAAAAAAATATCTTTAGGAATTAAACAAGTTTAATTTCTTTTCTCATTAATAAGTAAAATAATAATCCAAATTTAAATTTAATAAAATGAATTAAATAATCATGATTAATTTCTTTGAAATCTATTCATATTTAAAAATTTCAATTATTACCTTTCCAATATTTTCATTTTTATTATTATTTTTTCTAGGTATTGAGTTTGAATTTGACCAATTTGTTCATCTTAGTGGTGTTGAAAGCCATTCTCTTTGGCGCTGGTATGTTCTCCTTCAGTTTCCTAAATAAGGGACAGGGCTACGGTGGTTATGCACCCACTGGTTACTCTGCAGGAGGCATTGGACGCAGTAATGATGATAATCCACCTGTAATGAATGCTGAGCCAAGGCAAGAAATATATCAACGAATTTCTAAAATAATTATTTATTTTTTTTTTTTTAAATTCTAATACGAAAAATAAGAAATAATAATATTTGATATTGCTTTTATAATAAATTGGAATGTTTAAAAAAGAACTAGTAGTTGTTCTATTTAAATTATTTCAGGTCAAACCCCTACATAACTGAAAGTGAAGTTTTACTTGCCTTATCATATCTAATGGGTGATGCCTCTGAAAAATATGGTTGCCTTCAGCGTGTTGCTTGTGAAGATCCTAAAAGGGCGAAAGAATATTTAAGCGCTGGAAAAATGCTAATTAAAGGAGCTCAATTCTTCAATAAGTTAGTAAAATTAATTAATTCATATCCAAATACGATTATCCAATAAATTTTGAATAAATAGGTTATTAATTTTCATCCAATTTTTATAATTTTTTTTTTTTTAGAGATGTTCCTGAAAAATATTCAAATATTGTGAATAGAGTTCAAGAAGCTGTAGAAGTTGGAAGTTCAGGTGTTTTATGTCAGAATAAATTCCGCTGTGCCAGTAAATAATTCCGGAAACTAACTAATTGTAATTATATATATAATTACAATGATTTGTGATTAGATTTCCAATTATATATATATATATATATTGTTATAATAAATTATTTTGAATATATCTGAAAGTTTTATTTATTTATATATTATATTATTGAAAATCATTTTACTAATTCATTTTGTATTTGGAATCTCTTTGTCATCTTGTTAAATCGAATAGAAAAATAAATTAAATAATAAAATATTTTTTTTATTTATTTAAATCATTAAAACAGGAATAAAATATAATTTTTTATTCACAAAGTTATAAAATAAAATGCTTACAAATAAATTACAAGTATTTTAAAAAAGAAAAATCAAATGAAAGAAAGAAATATAATTAAATAAATGATTAAATGAAAGAATAATAAAATATCTTTATAATTTTAGATATCCACATAAATAGATATACATATATGTACATAATCTTTAAGAAAAAAAAAAAGGAATTAAAATTAAATTACAAAGGAATATTTTGTGTGTATGACTCTTTATAATAATGAAATATAAAATATAATATGAAATCATGTAAGAAATATATAATCATTTCAATAAATAACTTCAATAAAATATGTAATAAATTGAAAAACAATTATATATATTATATAATACAACAAAGATAAATCGAAAAATTTCGTCTGAAACATATATTAAAATAATAAAAAAATTTTTTTTTACAAACATTGGAATGACTTTTATTAATATTTCGTAATAATCAAAAAGAGAACGAGTATATCTCAATTATATATTTAGAAAGTTCTTTCTAAATAAAATAGTAGTAAAATAATAGTTAAAATTAAAATTATATTTTGGTAAAAAAATATCTAAAATAATTTGATAATTATTAAATTGTTTAGATTTTGGATCAATATTAAATATGAAAAAGAACCTCTTTTAAATTATATCTATCATTTAAACATTATAGATATATTATAATAAATATAAAATAAAAAAAAAAAAAAATAAAATAAAATACGTATATTAAGAATAAAAATTTAAAATATTAAGATATAAAGTTCATATTCTCCAAATTTGGTCTGGCTTTTTCTCATAAGATATCAATTTAAAAAAATTTTATATCGTTGATAAATTAAATATGAATTCAAATTTATCTAAAATATTGTTAAGAAAATTACAGTTTTTGAAACAACGAGTTAATTAAATTATTTATGAGTATTATAATTCCGTTTTAAAATTAAATTTAGAATATATTAAGGAGGATGAGCATCCTCGGGCACAAAGCGGTGAAGTGCAGAGGTTAATACTAAAAGAGATCCTTGAAGTCCAGCAGGAAGATGTCTTTGAAGCCAAGTACCTTTATATTGTTCAATATGTGCCAACAATCTAAAATACAAATAAAAAGATGTCAATAATTTAATAAAAATATTTTTAATTATATTTTTAAAAATTTATTCTTAATATTTTTATATTTAGCTGGACTATATTATCGAGAATATTAATTTGGGCCTGTCAGATATTTTCAAGCAAATAAATAAAGCAAATTCTATTTCAAACTCAGTTTTAAATTAGCATCAATATGTTTCATAAAACAAAACAACAACAAATCAAATTTCAAATAATATATTTCTTTTTAAATTTTGTTTATTATTAATTAGTCATACTTACTTGTTTGCAATATCCGTTCTAAAAGTTGGTGGAAGATGGCATATACCAAGATTTATTACAGCTAAACCCATATTACTATTTGGATTCATTCCAATAGAGATAAGGGTGCGACCAATTCTGAAAGAAAAAATATTAAGATTTATTTGATGATAAAGAATTAAAATATATTTCTATTTCAAAATATTTCAAAATAGAAATACAATTTGAAAATATGTACCTGCATGCCGTGAGCATTAAATCAATAGATAATTGAAGTTCTTGAATTACCATTTCACTATATTGAGAATAGAGACGTGAACGAAACAAAAGATTTTGACATTTTTTTAATTGTTTAGTAACACGCTGAAAAATATAATCATTTTATATATACATTAAATTTTAATAAAATAATTAATAAAAATAAGAATTATAAAAACATTTTAATTAATTAAGTTTATAAATAAAAAAGACAATATTTACAGCAATAACGTCAGCCGTCAAATGTTCCAAATTAACATTATCGGGATCAGTAAGTAATTTATAAAGAGTGGAACCATCTTGAGCGGGTAATTCACTTAAATCTCCTGCCGATTGACCTCTGGCCGTTCTTAAAAGATAAGTTTCTGCATATCCTAACTCTAAGATGACAGCACCAATTAAACGTTCCGAATCATAAAATATATGTGTATTGATTAATTCTGCTAAAGAACCATGAAGATAATCCTAGAAAGAGTAAATTCTAATAATCAAAAGCGAATAATTCTTAGAATTATTATTTAAAATCTTACAGGAGGTGCAGTGTTGGTATTCCAAGCCAATCCAAGACCAACTAAAAAGCCAGGCCAACTAAATGGATGAGGAGTGAGATGATAGGAACCAGACCAGTGAGCTATAACCACCCCCAAAAACCCTTTTTCAGAAACTGCATGTATGGCACGATAGATATTACAAACTGTAGCCTCCGGACAACCAGCTAGACTAAAAAAAATCAACAAATTTATTTTTTTTATTTATTATCTATTCAATGGATTCATTTTCGAAAATTATTTTAATAACAGGAAAATATAAAATATTACCTGTTCCAACTAGCAGTACCGGGACAAAGGCAGGTCATTGCACCCTGTGCAGAAAGAGGTCTCGTCGTATCCGAAAAATCATAATCAGCCTATAAAAATAAATCAATTAGATCTAAACACTAATGCAAATTATTAGTAAAAGAAAAATTTGAATAAAAATCACTAAATTAAAACAATTATTAATTAATTAATGAATTGTAGGAGTAATATCACAAACTCGTCATTATAACTCAAAAACGAATTCCTCGGCTAATCCATTTTATTTTTTCCGTTTTTTTCAATAAGCCATGAGTATAACTGAAAACAGGACTTTTTAAAACGGTTTCAAGTTGAGAATTAGTTTATTGCTTTTTGTTCATTTTAGATCGAAATAAATTTTAAGTTAGAAAAATACTTGTTTTTTCTTGAAACTTGATAAGAAATATATAAATTGTTAATGAAGGATTGAAGGATATAACAAACCTGAAATCCATATTGGACTAAAACCATATTAGCTGGTAAGGCATAGTGACGTTGTTGAGGTAATGAATTAGCACAAAGCATAAGTGTTACTTTTTGGGGAAGTGCAAGAAGACGCCATAATTGTTGCAAAGGAGCAGCGTCTTCGTCCAGATCAATCGATGAGTTTTGAGGAGATGGAGAAGAAGAATCGGCGCGAAGGATGAGGTTTGTTAATACAGGACCGATATGGACATATCTAAAGAAAAAAAAAAGAGTTTAGTTTGAATAATTCATATTACCATTAAAAATAGATATAGTCTATCTTGATTAATAAAAATATATTTATTTAAAAAAAAAAAATTAAGCTAACTTTAGGTCAGGAAATGTAGCAAGAATTTCTTGAAAAGAAGCCCACATTTCAGTTAAATCTTGAAATGCAACACTTCCATCGATATCCAGAACTGGAATAAGATTAATAAATCTATCCTTGCAGAACCGATCAATTGTAACCATTTCCCTGTGAATTAAACAAAATGAATCATATATAGGACAACAACAACAACAACAACAACAATTGTTATTTTCAATTATTTTTTAGAAGTATCAAAAGAGTAAAACAAACAAAAAGAAAAAAAAATTAAAATTTAATATACCTTCTAGAAAAGCAAAGTTGCCATTCATTACTTGGAAGAAGTCTTGTATATAAATGTAGATGACTTAATTTTAAAGATGACCATAATTTTATCATATGAAATAAATATTCCTGAAATAAAAATTATTATTATTAAAAAGTGAGAATTTTTAATATTTTCATAATATATATATATATATATTTTTTTTCCAAGTTTTATAATACATGAGATATAAGATATATACATACTAAAGTTGGCGTCCGACCTCGTGGTGATATATCAAGCATGACAGCCCGATGGCTCATTGCAGGCTGATCTTGAATTAACACTGGAACAAGCATTAATGGTTCACTTCCATTTTCTTGAACAGAGAGTTGAAGCATTTGAGTGAAAGTTGCCAATGCATAGTGCAATCCTGAGAGAGAACTTGCACTTATTCGAACCTTTAATTACAAAATTAAAAATTTAGAAAAATAGCATTCATTTAAAGTTTTGATGATCGAATTAAATATAAATACCCTTGATGAGTTAACATGAATTTGATAGGCTCCTTGATGAAGAAATAAATCTGGATTGACTAAACATTCGACCTGACTTTCAGTCCATCGACCACAAGTCGGTTGAACATCATTCACTTTGACATCAAAACCGATATCAAGCAGTCTTGGTCGCCATAATTCCCATACATCTAATATACTATAAAAAATTTCAATTGGATTTAATTATAATTATTATTCATATAAATAGTTTCTTATATGAGTATAATTATTATTATTAATGTTATTTTAATTTTAATTTAAAAACTAAATTAAAAAAAAAATACAATGAAATATTTATTATTCATTTTATTGAATGAATAGTAAATAATATTAAATGTTTATTTTATTTTTTCAAATGAAAGATTAACTTCAAATGTTTACCTATGTATTGATTCAGGACCATTTACAATAGAAATATCAAGTGTTTTTTGAGGAATAAATGGCGCTCCTTCTTGTTCTATAAGTGATTTCGGTTGTGGCCAAAGTAAAAGTAAACTAGAATGAGTAACGAGTGGTCGTATGGGAGTGCTTAGACGAGTTCTAGTTAGTCCTTCAATAGCCTATAAATAAAAATAAAAATTAAAAGAAAGAAAGTTTATGTATGATGTAAGAAATTTATTTTTTATTTACCTGATCTAATTGAGGACTTAAATCAAGCCAACTGGTTTGAGATGTGAATTGTGGACAAGAATGTTTGCGACTTGTTAAAGAACTATTAAAATTATTATTACAAATAGAAGAGGTTGTGTTTGTTGAAAGGGCAGTACCAGTAGAAGGAGGAGAATGTTCATGCTAAAAATATCAAATTAATTTTACAATTTTATTCATTTTAAAAAATTAAAATTATATCACTTAATGAGGAGTTTATCTATTTTTAACGAAAATTAAATGTTTCACCTTCACATGAAGCGGTTGTAATTCATTATTACTATTATAAGAATCTATACTGGTTGTTCTTTTTCTTTGAATTGATTGAGGTCGATGAAGTGGTACATTTGCATCAATAAAATCATTACAACCACTTAATCGAGCCATGAGAGCGCGAAGTTCAGGTTTATTTCCAGCTAGATCAAATGGTGTTTTACCGGCAAATTTTCTGCAATTAAATAAAAGTTAAATGTTACTTTTAACTATACTTCAAAATATCTAAAACATTTCATATTATAATTATTTTCTAAACATTATAAATGTGATTTAATTATAAATATTCTAATATATTCAAAAATAATAGATAATTATAATTTTATAAAAGTAAATAAGTAGTATGAGAAAATTAATTAATATTATGTATGTAATATGCGTAATGCGTAATGTAAATAAAAAAAAATATAATCTCAATATTATTAATTTCATTAATATTAATGAAGCACTGCCATGATTTATGTATTGAATTTATAGAAATACCCTTTGGATGCTTTTATAAGAGGATTTGCGCCATTGTGCAATAACTCTTCAATTACTTCCCGGTCATCTCGGCTAACAGCATCATGAAGTGGAGTTGCATCACATGAATTATTAGCGTTAACATCAGCACCTCTGTCTAGAAAATAATAAATAAAAAAAAAAATACTTTTATGAGAAAATCATTTAATTAGAAAATAATCTATCTAATCTATCTATCGATTTATGAATTAAATGATTAAAATAAATATTAAATATTCCTTGATGATATTAATTGAGAAAATGAAACAAAAATCATACCTATTAGGCAAACAACAATATCTTTATTGCCATAACAAGCTGCCCAATGAAGTGGAGTATTTTTACTATCTTCACTATCATAAGCATTGATATTAATTCCTGCTTCAATTAATTGACAAACTCTTCCAATTCTAGAATAGAATAATATTTTATATTTTAATTAATCAAAGTCACCTTTATTAATTTATTATTTATAAGGAAAGCAACTCAAAAAAAAAAAAAAAAAAAATAAAATGTTGATATACATTTTATAATATTTATAAATAATGAATAAAAATTATTAAAAAAAAAAAAATTACTCTGAATTGGCTGTAGCTCTGAGAAGTTCATCAACATAAATTTGAAGCATTTGTTCTGTAGAAGCAACATCGATTGCATTCAGTCCACGATTATTTTGAACTCCAGGATCTGCTCCGAAGGATAAAAGTGTTCGAACAACATCTCCTTGTTTTAACTATATATATATAAACAATATAAGAAATTAATCACATTCTAATTGCTTCAAATGTTTTAAAAATAAAAAATAAATAAATAAATTTAACAATTATTAATTTTGAATTTTTTTTAAATTTAACATTTATAGATTTAGAGTTTTGATTATATATGATAAGTAATTATAAATAAATATATATTAATATTAATATGATAAATTTAGTGTACTTTCTCATTAATGGCTTTATTACTATATATATTAGGTATATAATAAGAAAATAATATTTTAATTGATAATTAGCCTGATATTTCTGTTAATAATTTTGAGATTAATTCAATATATTCTTTAAAGTAGTTTTCATTTAATTATGAAATATATTGTTTTACTTTTGTAGCTAAATATAGAAAAGTTCCTTCCTCTAAAAATGGATGATTTAATATTTTTTCTTTAGTTATAGTACCCTCGTTTTCTTCCTGATCACCTAAAAAAACATTTATAATAGTAATATATTTATAATCTCTAAATATTACGTATATCATATAAAAGAGTAAAATCAATCTTATTAAAAATGTGTTTTTCTGTGAAAAAATAAAATTTTTAAATTAAAAAATATAATGAAAATAAAATATGGTTTAAATAAACTTTTTGTTGTGTGTTTATAGTAGTAATATAAAAATGATAAAAAAAGAATTACAAGCTTCAATTAAAGAACGAATAATATCTGTTCTTCCATGTTCAATTGCTGTTTTTATATTTTCACAGACCTCTTGCAACATGGTCATATTAAATTGTGATTAATTATTAAATTCATTTAATAAGTATTATTGAAAAATTAAAAGTATAAAAGTATTAAAATATTTAAGGTGAACTGTCATATTTCGATAAATTTTATTAAACAGAAAGTTTCCAACGCCGGTCAACATATATAAATTCTACCACAAGATGTCACTATGATCGTACAAATCGTTTAAAGGCGGAAAATTTAATATTTACATAAATAATTTTATTTTCAAATTACAATTAAGTAGTTTTTTAATGTTTAATTTAATTCTAACGTTTTTAGTTGAATATGAATCAATTCATACATAAACTTTGTCAGGCTTATAAAAAAATTATTTTATTCTTTTTAGTCCAGGAGAAAAACGTTATTTTATAAATTTTTATATATTTATATTATTTTATTATTTTTAGTGCAATTTTAATTGAATAAATTTATTGAATATAACAAGAGAAATAGAAAAGATGAAGTTATACGAAAATTTGCAAAATGAATAAAACAAAAAAAAAAAATATTAATCTTCTAAAATTTATTTCAAGTAAGTAAATGTTATTATTGAATAATAATTATTATATTTTATTTATAAATAAATAATTAATATTAATATGAGATTTTATAAATGTATATAGGATATATTATCTTCATAAAAAAAGGTTATTGCTTTGTTTCATTTTCTCTAGGGGGGACATGTATATAAAAAAAAGATCTTTTTCTCTATGACATTTGAAATCGATTTCAATTTGTCAAAAGAGCGAACAGACAGACAGACATGAAGCGGAGTTGATAAAAATGTTATAAATAATAAAAACCAAACACGGAATTCATAGTCGAATCGTAAATTAATGATCATCCTAGCTATGGTCTTAAGTCTTAAGATGTCATCATGTTTGGTTTTTATTTTAATTTTAAATTAAATCAATTATTTTATTTTATGTTTTTCAATTTAATAAAAATACAGAAATGGACAATATTATATTTTTATATCTATTTTATCAAAAATATCAATAGACTTAACTACACCAACATTTTGTTATTACAAATTAAATATTAATTTCAAAACAACTAGATTCATAGTTACTTTCTGTATAAGAGGATGAGCATTCAGAATTTTTTTTAAGATCCAATCCGATGCTGAATACAAACACCTAATAATTTTTGTGTTTTATCAGGAACTTCTTGAGTGATCCTCAGAAGCAGTTCGTTTGATTGGTAGTGGTTAATTAAATAAAACGAATAAACTTTTATTTTTGAACAATTTAGTTTATCTTATCTTATTAGACTAGCAAAAATTATATATTTATCAGGGGTATAATCACGAATTTTTGTGAGATTGTTTTCTCGACGTTTCGGTATCCATTTTGGCGCCATTATCAAGAGATTATTTAGGTGGGAATATTTTTGGGATTCTGGGTCTTAGTCTGTGTGATGACCAAGAGTCGATATCGGGATTTTGGGTTGATAGATTGGGTGGTTTTGTACTCACTGCGTTGCTGTAGAGCTCCGAAGAATCCTGGGCAATCCTGACTCTGGCAAACGTCCATACCGAGGCCAACTGGGTACAAAACCATCCAACCTATCAACCCAAAATCCCGTTATTAACCCTTGGTCACACAGACTAAGAAGACCCAGAATCCCAAAAATATTCCCACCTAAATAATCTCTTGATAATGGCGTCAAAATGGGTGCCGAAACGTCGAGAAAATAATCTCACAAAAATACGTGATTATATCCCTGATAAATCTGATAATATATTGAATGAAAGATATAAATTTGATATTTTTTTTAATATATTAATTTATATTTCTTTTTTGTTTTGTTTTTATACTTTATCTTTTTATAGATTAATAAACAATAAATATTATTTAAATAATTGAAAAAAATTGTTGATTGAATATCTTGTAATGAATTTGAAAGAAGATTGTGGATGTTCTTTAGGACTTTTAATAACTGAAAATAATGAATATTCCACAACTGATAATAATAGTACTAATTTTGAAATTCCGGTAAGATTGTTTATATAAAAACTAATAAAAGAGAATATCGTCGTTTATTTGCAAAAAAAAATAAATAATAAAATTTAAAATAATAAAATTGATCTTTAATGTTTATTATTAATAAAAAAATTGTTGGGTGAATCCAGTGAAGAAGTAAATTTGAATTATAATAAAATTAATATTTAATGATGAAAGAAATTAATACAATTATAATACAATAATAAGTATTACTTATGGGAAATTAAAACTTAGAAATTAACTATAAAATAAAGTTTATTTAGTTTAATATTATTGATATATTAAATTAACGAGAAAGTGTATGACCTCTATTCACCTACAGACATACTTTTAGGGTTATAAAATCGAGAAGGCTGAGATGATCAGGGCACGTGGCTAGAATGGGAGAGGAGAGAATAGCGAAAAATATATTGCGGTGAGGGAGACAAATTGTGAAAAGTCCGCTTGGAATACCAAGGACACGGTGGGTGGACAATGTAGGTAGGAACGTGAGAGAGATTGGAGAAGGTAGGAGTTGGATGGTTGTGGCTCAGAATAGGGATACTTGGACAAATGTGGTCGGTGCGGCCAAGAACTTTCGAGTTCTGTAGAGCCAAAAAATATGTATATCAAATTTTATATTATTTAACAATTGCAAATTTTAAAGGGTCGACCACTTAGCTGTTCATTGTTACTAGAAGAGAGTTCACAGGGCAAGGCAAGACAAATGTTGACCCTCCAACTGGCATTCTCTGGGGTTCCTTCCAGGCATTCATTCAATTATACATCTTCTTCTCTGGGCATCAACTTCTATGTTTGGCCTCGAGGTAAGATCCTGGCAGTGTCGAATCAGTCAGATATATGTCAAACAATATATTAAATGAGAAATTCTTTCCGGGTTAGAGTTTATTTATAGGGAGGGGAGGGGGGGGGGATTATTTGTAATTCTGGACGCTAGTCTCTGTGTGATCAAGAGTCGATGTGATTTATATTTGAATTTTGATTGAATGGATTCTTGGCACTAACACTAACACTGAAACACGTATGCCCGTGAAATACAGAAATACACTCTTGTGAAAATGGGCACCAAAACGTCAAAACCCAAATCTCATAACTCATAACTAAACGAGAAATATAATTTCTCATATTAATAAAAACTTTCACTGCAACTTAAACAAACATATATAAATTGACTTTCACTAGGAGTAATGTCAAATAAATCGTCATGTAAATTCATCTAGAATCTAGAACAATTACCTAAATGTGAACTACTATGTAATTGAAATAGGATATGCTTTATGGCATGGGAAATTGCATCGTGTTTTCGACCTTTTCATCTAAATAATAAATTACATGATACTTATATGTTTATTAAAATAATATGTGAATTGGCAAAAACAAACAAATGACTTTGTGGATAAGAACAGAGACATCATCATCTCTGACGGATACGACAGTGCCAGGATCCTACCTCGAAGCCAAAATTAAAAGTTACTGCCCAGAAAAAATTAATCATTGGAGCCTTTTATAAGTTATAATTTCTCATAATTCTTATTATAATTTTATTAATTTCTTTCATCAGAATAAATTTTAATTTTATTATAATTTAATATTTTATTTTTAATCTGAATGAGAATTCAAAATTTAGCCTTTCCTTAATCAACCTTCGCTAGATTCACTCTACTACATAATTTCTATTAATAAGAAACACAATTACTACCCATTTTTTATAATAACCCAACCTATACTCACACATATTAAAGTAAACCTCCATAAACGACAATATGTACTATATATATTATATTTTATAGTTTCAAATTAAATCATTTTATTAAAATAAATTCTATTCATTAAATATATTTATAATGATTGTTTTTTATTTAAAAAAATATTATTATATTTATAATCGAAATATGTATAAATTATTAGATAGATATCGTCGTATGAATAGATAATAATATACATATTTTCATTCGATTGAAATATGTAATACATTTTATGTTTGTAGACTTATGCAACCTTCGATTTATTAGTCCTGGAAGCTCTTCAAGATCTTCGTAATCAAGATATTGAAGAGGGCCTCTTTGTTTATTGTTCTCAATTAGTAGCTGATTGGATTGAAAAGCATTACTTGCAATGGATTGACGGCGATATTTTATCTCAAACAATAACTGCCTTGCATCAAGCAGCATTTGCTGGCATGGTAATTCATTAGATTTAGATTAATTAATGAAAAGTTAGAATAAAATTCTTTATATTTGAAAAGTTGATCAATTAATGCATCAATGGATGCATTAAGTAAATATATCTTAAATTTTATCAAATGGACGGACAAAAAATACTTTAAAAAGACTTTTTGTCTGTTGACAAAATACCTGATTCGTGGAGATGTGTAAAAAAATCTCCTCCTGTGAAATTGGATGTGAAAATAACCCTTGCCTTCCTATCATCGACCAGTAAAAATGATTTAATATTGTATTGACACAGAAATATTGATAAATATTTCGATGCAAAATATCTATAATGAAATTATTTCATTTCCTTTCCCTTTGATTTAGGTTCGACTTGTGAATTTTTGTAATAAAGAATATTTTTTACATGTGGGTCCAAATGTATTTGATATGGAAATTGTAAGAGAAGAGACAAAAAATAATGAAGTGAAAAAAAAACGGACTCGTTATTCCAATAAAAGTGAGTCGACTCCTTCGAAGAAGGATTCCTTGCCAAGTCGTTTGAATCTTTGCTTTTGTCATTTGAATGAAACGGATCGAGCCCGAGCGCATGTTTTGGGGTGTGTTTCCAATCGACCATGTGCCAAATGCAAAAACTGGGATCTCACCAATAATTGTCCAAGCTTTTTGAAAATGATCAAAAATCAAAATGTAAGCAGAATTAATAATATATATATTCATTTCTATAAATATTCATTATACACACATATTAAATAATATTGTAATATAAATAGATTTATTGTTTGTTGTTTGAATGGTTTTTCAAATCAATTCCATGGAAAAATAAGTTGACCTGTGGCCAGGTCCGAACCGACCGACGGTTTGAAGTAAATTAATTTCCAGCTACAGAAACAATTTCAAATAATTTAAATCTATTCTATCTATTAATGTAATAAAAAACAGATATGAATATAACATAAATATTTTTAATTTTATTTTATTTATAATATATATGCAAGACAAGGCTGTGACGTCATGAATGGCTGGATGACGTCATATAATTTTAAATCAAGAAAAAACTAATAAAGATGATTTTTCTAGAGAATAAAACCACCACAAAGTGAATGATTCGTGGTGATATGTAAAAAAACTCCTCATGTGAAATTTGGTGTGAAAACAATACCTCCCTTACTATCGTCGGTCGGTAAAAAGCTGGAATGTCTCCACTCGACTATCTCGCAATTTGAATTGGATTAATTAACATAATATATTATATTTAAATTAAATTTAATTAATTATAAATTATAAATTAAAATTAATAGATAATATTTATTAAACCAGCGCATGTTTGGCTTTTTGTTGATGGCACCACGTCACGTATTGGCACGTGATTGCCATTCCCCGTGTTAATAAATTAATTCTGGTACTTTCAGCGATTCAATGAAGCTGAAATTCTATATATAGCAGTTTTATACAATTTTTAATCATGTGATAGGTAATGACCCTCTTCCGGTTGAGCTCCATTTCTCAAAGGTTGTTAGAAAACTACGAATTTTGAATAATGCCCATGTACCGAATTTCATTATTCTAGCTCAAACCGTTTTTGCGTAATCTTATCTACATACATACACACATACACGCACAGACAGAAATTTTTCTCAACCTTAGTGAAAATGATTCAGGAACCTTCAAAACGTATAAAAACATCAAAATCTCAACATTGAAAATTTTCGTGGCGAATAGTAAAAAAGAAATGAGAGAATGAATGCTCTAAGCTAAGAGTACATGAATGTGATGAGGGAGAGAGAGAAGAGAAGAAGAAGTTGTTCGTTTAGTTAAAGTTTGTATTATTATTATTATTATTATTATTATTATTATTTTTCAGAATGAATGTGAATGTAATAAAAGAATCCTATCATCGAATGAGGACGCTCTCTTTTGTGAAGAAACTTTATCCGATCTTGATCAATCGACAACGACAACGACAACAACAACAGAATTAAGTTATGAAGGGACAACCACCAAACATCGATACACGACAGAAGACCATACCAGAAATAGTAAAAGACGATTATGTAATCAAGAGGTAAGAATTATTTTTCTAGCATTTTTCTATTCCATTGAACTAAAATCCTTTTTGAAGGCACACAATTATCGGGAGTATGGCACCAGCAAGAATAGAAGATCAAGAGATTGTTTACCATCCTCATCGACATTGAGTCGTCTTTCTCGAAGAATCAAACAGGAGAACCCAAATTGTGATAAATAATTTTTTACAGCATCATCTTTAATATATTTTTATCATTTTTTTTTTTTTATTTATTTTATTTTATTTTATTTTTATTGAAATTGTCTTGTTGAAGTGAATTGAATGATGGAACATTTTTTTTTTTTTTTAAAATTTCAAGAGAGCAAATCATTATAAAAAATAATCTGATAAATCCGATTGAATTATTCGATAGTAATCTTATCCCATTGTGTGTGTGTGTGTGTGGATAATCAGACCTCAATAGATTGGATTTGTTATTTCTTTGATATTCTTAATCTGTATTATTGATTTGTCCTTGTCGATACTCCCTTCTCATTTGTTATTCTCTTTCGATGGCATTGCATAAGAAAAGAAAATAAACTTTTTATCATCTATTCGGACTTTTACTAAATTATTCTAGTAAAAAAATCGTTCGTTAGGACTTTTTACTATCTCGCCAGAGATAGTATCGAGATCACGAAAATTTTCAATGTCGAAATTTTGATGTTTTTTTATACGTTTTGAAGGTTCCAGAATCATTTTCACTAAGGTTAAGAAAAATATCTGTGTGTGTGTGTGTGTGTATGTGTGTGTATGTAGACAAGATTACGTAAAAACGATTTGAGCTA
Source organism: Labia minor (assembly GCA_963082975.1). NCBI lineage: Eukaryota > Metazoa > Arthropoda > Insecta > Dermaptera > Spongiphoridae > Labia > Labia minor. The sequence goes on from OY720344.1 coordinate 2,464,462, forward strand.
GAATCATGAAATTTGGTATACGGCCATTATTCAAAATTCCTAGTTTTCTATCCACTTTTGAGAAAGAGGGTCATTACCTACAACGTTTTGATTTTTTTTCCCTCTAAAGTGACTGCAAAAATAAAGATATAGGTTTGATAATTTTTCACATGATTAAAAATTGTATAAAACTGCTATATATAGAATTTCAGCTTGATTGAATGGTTGAAAGTACCAGAATTAATTAATTTTTTAACACTGCAAATCTCACGCGCTAACACGTGACGTGGTGCCATCAACAGAGTCAAACATACGCTGGTTTAATAAATAATTATTTATTAATTTTAATTTATAATTTATAATGAATTAAATTAAATTTATAATTTGTTACTGAATCCAATTCAAATTGCGAGATAGTCGAGTAGAGACACTCCAGTTAATTATTAAATAAAAAGGTCAAAAATTCACCTTTTCTTGAATCATGAGGTTTTTTTTAAGAATTGGTCCCCGATTTGGTGAATTTCAACGCAATGTTTTTTACAACCAAAATGTTTATGCAATTTTATCTTATCTTATCTTATTGATGCTGGATACGAATCTTCTTCTTTGCTCAATTCTCTTGTTTTAACACCAACCATTTTTTAGATGAGTCGGCAGGTTGATTTGGACATTTGACCTGATGGATGATGTCGGCAACAGGAAGTTTTAGGTAACGATTAGCCGTCTGGGTGGGTGGTGGTGAGCAAGCAACCCTGACAGGGGCGGCACGGGAATCGAAGCATGTGCTCTCGACTCTAATTACAATGTGAAAAACCTTAATTGAAGGTAGAGGGATGAGAAATGAATGAATTCATCCCTTTTGAACATGCAGTCGGGTCACCCTAATTTGACCTCGCGATTTATCTGTAAGTCGTATCTATTACTTATTTAAGAAACAATTCAAGAGGAAACATAAAACGGGGCAAAAGGTTAATAATATTTTGGATATCCATAATTCAATTCTTTTTCTTTTCTTGTTTTTTATTTTTTTATTTATTTTTTTGTTTTGTTTCTAATCTATTTATCTCTGTGGTTCTATGAAACTCGAAAGTTCACTTCTCCAAGTATCCCTATTCTGAGCCACAACCCTCCAATCCCTACCCTCTCCCTTCTCTCTTACGTTCCTACTTTTTTGTGCTTTTATGCGGTTTGACGTTTTCGATTTCTATGAAATCATGAAATCCAGAGTAGTACATGTGCTGCAATCTAGCGATAAAAACGAGAAGGTTGCTTAGGCTACTACGGCATTTTAAAATATAAGTTACGAGGATAATGTTAAGATATCAAAACAAAAAACTGGAAAATGTGGGTTAGGCAGTTCTGGCGCTGAAGGCCTCATTTAATTTAGTGTTATTTAGTCGTTAATTAAACAAACATTTTGAATTAAAATTAAAATAAAAATTTACAAGGAATTTCATCGAAATAATTATAAATTGATAAGATTTTTATATTTATAATATCTCCATAAGATCACATTTATTATCATTATGTTTTCTATATATAATTAACAGGATATCTATATCTATATATATATTATAGATATTCATTATAGTTATCTTATGTTATAAAAAGAGAGAGAGAGAGAGAGAGTATAAATTGATTAAATATGTATTTGAAACAACCATTGCATGCATGCTTATAAAATAAAAACGATATTATTATTATTATTATTATTATTACCAGGTCGTATTCCCTCACCTTACTAAGAGGGTGAACTAATTTGGCCCCCCCCCCCTCCTCCTTCACTAAAAGACTAATTATCCTCTTTATTAATAAATCGCACAAATAAATTTGATTAAATATACCTATATAAATATATTTATATCAATCTATCTATCTATCTATCTCGGTGGTTATATTAATAACAAATTATAAATATAATAATAGATAGAATATGTTATACAAAACTTTAAAATTAAGTATAAGTATAATATAAGTAATATGTTATAAAAATCGTAAACGCACAGTAGTTCAGTATTAGTTCAGTATTAGTTATGTAAATGATATTACTAAGATAGTAAATTATTATTATTATTATTATTATTCATTATGAGAATTTTTTTTTCATTTTAAAATAGTAAGATTTTATTTTTAAAAATTCATAGATTTATTATTTGTTTCCTAGTTTGTGTGTGTGTGTGTGTGTGTGTGTTCCATTCTTTTATAATTTATATCAACATTTTAAATAAAAAAATTAAATTTAATTATATTTTCTAAATAAAATTTTGAAAATGTTCTTCTAAATAGAATTAATGCATACCTATATATATATATTGATTAATTAATTTATCTATAAATAAATTCTTAGGAGAGAATCCAAAAAAATTAATTTTTATTTGAATATTCATAAACACACACACACACACACACACACATAAATATATAACTAGGAGAGTTTAAAATTATCTTAAAAACATCAAATTCTGGAAACTGTTGCCAAAATTTTTTCTATTTTTAAAAATTCTATTAAGCTCTATTGTTTGTTTTATGCTTTAATTTTTTTTTTTTTGTAATTTACTAAAATTAAAAAAAATTAGCTGGAGTGTCTCCACTCGACTATCTCGCAATTTGAATTGGATTAAATAACATAATATATTATATATTTAAATTAAATTTAATTAATTATAAATTATAAATTAAAATTAATAAATAATATTTATGGCATCACGTCACGTGTTGGCGCGTGATTTGACCTATTAAAAAATTAATTCCGGTACTTGATATTATTTATATTATATATATATATATATATATATATATATATATATATATATGAAAAGTTATTTCCGGATTATTTTCAAGTATGATTGTTAAATTGAAGTCTCGACGTTTCCAACGGTGGCCATTTTTGACGCCATTATCAGGAGAATTTAATTTAGGAGAGAATTTTTGGGATCCTGGGTTTTAATTGGTGGGACCAAGAGTCCATCTTGAAATTTTTGGTTGTGTGGGTGAGGATTCCTTGATTTACTTGTAAGTGTGGTGCGAGCACATGAAACCGGGCAAGTGGGAAGAATATCTAAGAGAAAATATTATTGATAAAAATGGATTAACCCAATGAAAGGAAAGCACAGATACAAATGAAACGGCGACTAATAAAATTAAAGAAAACAAATGCAATAAAACATTAATTTGGTTTTTTTGAACAAAAAGTAGGGGTAAGAATAATACAAATATATAATATATAGAAAGATGTGTAATTGAGGGATGGCATCCATCCCTCTCGAATTGATCATCGATCTATCAACTTAACACACATACAAATAGAAAACAAAATACATTTCCAAATATTTAATAAATTGATAATGTAAAAAACAACTTACAATTTAACAACAAATTTAATAATTATTAGTCACTTACTTGGTTCTGTCTTGCAGAGTAAAATTTTTCAAAGAAACTATCCCTATTGGAAATTTTCACTCTCATTTCTCTTTCTATATTTAATCGAGATCTTTTATTTTTTTTTTTTTTTTTTTAGTTAGAAAATATTTTTTAAAATTCATTATCAGCATATAGCTAAAATAAATGATTTTCAATGATTACAAAAAAAACAACATTTATATATTCTTTTCTATAAGTTCTATAGGTCTATAAGTTTTAGTAAAATCATCCACATTTACCAAACAAACATTTTTTTTTTGTTTTACTCCAAAATTTCTGCTCCTCCAGATAAGAGGATAAGAGGATAATAGGAACAAATAAGATTGATTGAAAAGTAATGTTATTTTAGTGTTGGCAACATTTCATTTTTTTGTTTTTTAAAATATAATCTTAATCTACTGGCTACTGGTGATTCAATTAAGGAACAGGTCCACTCTATTCATAATTATATTCTTATTTGAATTTTATTATATATTTGTTTGTTTGTTTTTTTTTTTGGAGAATTAATGAATATATGGAATAATGAATCACTCCACATACCACACAACTGATAATTTTTTTTGGTATATTTTTTTTTTTTTTATTAAATTTTAAATATAAGATAATTAATATTTAAACAAGAATCCCCATTTATTATTTATTCTTGGTTGGAAATTTTTAAGATGTCTTAAAAGTTAACTTTGATTGATTGATTTTTTTTTTTTTTTTCCTTAAAATCTTAAATCTCTTCATTAGGTATGTAATGAATAGATGTTATCGAAGCTTTATTTAAACAAAATATGAGTAAACACAGCAAAGAAATGTTTGTTTTTTTTTATTTTAATCAATTGTGCTATTTAAAGATATGAATAGTTATAGTAATTAGTTTTTAGATTGAAAGATAATGAAGAGTTTTTAAATAATTACTCTTGTAACGGTTTAATTATTTCCTTTTAAATTGTAAATATCTACCTAAATACAATACACAGTAGGAATATATATATACTCGTATATAATATATAAATTATCAATCCAAATCCATCTAAAGGTGCTATTACTGCCATAGTTTACAATTTTTTTTTTTTTTATCTACATATTAAAGTTTAGACTTAATCTAAAATTTATCTAATAAAATTAATTATGATTTAATAAATAATAATTAAAATAATTATTGCAAAAATATGTATAAATGAACCATAATAAAGGCTTTAAGTAAATAAGTAAGTAAATTAAAATAATAATATAAAGAGAAAAATAAATAAATAAATGTTGAAATCAATCATCATACGAGATGTAATTATATAAAAAATTGGGTTTTGTTTTATAAATATTTTTAAAGATGAAAATCAGTTTTAATTGAACTAATTTTAAATCAAAATGTGTGTTCTTTAAAGAGGAGTGAAAAAAATAATAATAAAATAGTTGAATCTAGTTAAGTTTATACATATATTTTAGAAATTTTTATTATTATACATGAAAAAAAAAAAAAAAAAAAAAAACTTTATGACGTTTTGATCTTATGATCTTTTTATTTTTGATTCCAAGCAGGTGGTGGTGTGAGAGGGTGAAGAGTCGTGAGGCCTGTCAGAAATGAAGGTGGGGGGTCACGTCATAAGTCGTGGGAAAATATCGAACGTCCTCAGGTGGCGTCAAATTCCCTTTTCCTCTCACCTGGAGAACACACACACCTAATGACGACCCCCTAAGAGAAAGAGAGGACGCAACGCAATGCAACAACACGAACGATTCATAATAAAACAAAAACGGGAGCGAAATAAATACAATACATTTTTTATATTGCGTGAACCAAGCTCCACCCATAATCAAGAGAATGAAAGGGTTTCCCTATGATTTATTATAATTATAATATTAGAGCTATCTAGAAAAAAATTAGTTAAATTTGTGAAAAAACGAATGATTTGTCACAGAAAAAAAGGCAAAAAGATAAATCAATTGATAGGAAATTAATAAAATAAAAGAAAATAAAAAATTTTAATTCAAAAACGTTAATTTGAGATTGAACAGATATTATTTTTCATTTATATTTATACTATATACCATAGGTTCTTAAACTTATGTACTCCACGGACCCCCACTTGAAAAAATTTTTTTTGACGGACCCCCATCACAACTTTAGGTACTTTACGTCATTTTATTAATTAATTTCTGGCTTACGATCTCATAAGGACAAGGATATATGATGAATATTTCTAACAGTGATTGGTGAATAACGATTTTTTTGCATATTGTAGAACACATTTTATTAGAAATTATAATATTGAAGAAAGAAAATACAAACATTGTCATAGCAACAAATCTCACAAATTATAATGGGTACTTACATTAAATTCATATAAATATTTTATAATTTTTTTCAGAAAATATTAAATAAGAAATATTTTAAAAAATAACTGCATCTATCTCATTAAATATAACTTACATATTTAATGAGATGTATGCAGTTGTTTTCTTGAAACAAGAATCTCAATATCTGGCTTAATATTGGAAACTTTTAATCTAAGATCCGGCTCTACATTTAATTTGTTTCTATATTTAGACTTAATATAAAATAGTACCGAAAAAGCTTGTTCGCATAAATATGTTGTGCAGAATGGAATCAAGTGTTGAAGTGCTTTATTTGCAAGCGCAGGATAATCTGACCTGAGAAGTAACCAAAAGTTGCTCAATTCAGTTTTGTTAAATTTTAGTTTATAAGTTGTATCACATGATAATTCCACGAGAATATCTTGTTCAGGTGCAGATAAATGTTTAGCATTTGTAATTTCCATATTAAATGGATCTCTGATCCAGTTATTGCAAGGATCAGGAGTAGAAAAATACTTCCTGAAGTTGCTTTTCAAAGTAATTAAATGTTCAACAAATAATTGACGCGTTTGATTAAGCAATTTTTCACTGGAGCTTTCTATGAAATCATTGAGAGTTGGAAAAGACTCATATACACCGTTCTGGATGCGTTTCGACCACAAGTCGATTTTTTTAATCATTGCTTCGATTTTATCTTCAACTTTAAATATATTTACAACAGTACCTTGCAGGCTCAAATTAAGTTCGTTCAATTTTGTAAAAATATCAGTCAAGTAAGCCACCTTAGCTAACCAGATAAAATCATTGAAACATTCGGTCAGTTCAAAATGCGCATCTATTAAAAACAATCGTATTTCATCTCGAAGCTCAAAAAGGCGAATGAGTACTTTCCCGCGGGACAACCAACGTACATCTGTATGTAATAATAAATGTGTATGTTGACTACCCATTTCCTCACACAAAATTTTAAAAACTCTGGAATTAAGTGGACGAGCCTTAATGAAATTGACAATTTTAACTACTTCGTCTAATGTTCTTTTCAAATCTGGTGACATATTTTTGGCTGCTAATGATTCTCTGTGAATGCAGCAATGATTCCAAACAACCTGAGGCGCAACATTTTTAATAAGAGCAATCAATCCAGTTCTTGTACCTGACATTGCACGAGCACCATCAGTGCAAATTCCAACACATTTTGGCCACTCTATTTCATTTTCGGTTATAAAATTATTCAAACTGTTAAATATGTCATTAGCTGTCGTTCGTGAAGGTAGTGAATCACAAAACAATACATCTTCTTGTATTTGATTTTCAAACTCATATCTAATGAAAGCTAACAAATTGGCATTATTAGTGACATCAGTACTTTCATCCAATTGTAATGAGTAATAGTGACTTTTGCGCACTCTCTATATTAATTCTTCTTTTATATTACATGACATGTCTTCAATCCTATTCTTAACCGTATCATTTGATAATGAAATCAAATTTATATCGTTTGCTGCTTTAGTTCCTAACATTATATTTGTAATTACTTTTGTAGCAGGAAGAATTAATTGCTCTGCTATATTATGCGGCTTTCCTGCTTTAGCAATAAGTAGAGCTACTTCATATGATGCCATTACTGCTTTCTTACTCATACCACCAGATCCCGTCTTTACCATCAATTTCTGACTTGAATTAAGTTCTTCTTTTTTCATTTTAAAAAATTCGATAGACTTACTAACATGCTCGCTGTGCTTTGTTTGTAAATGACGTCTGAGATTAGCAGGTTTCATACTTTCATTGGATAAACTTTCCTGACATAGAACGCAGACTGGTCTTTCCACATCATTGTTGCAAATATAAGTAAATCCAAATGATAAATAATCATCCGAATATTTTCTAGTTTTGCGTTTCTTGGTAGAGTTTGCTGTTGATGCCTCATCATCTGATTCTTTCCGTTTCTGTGTTGAACCAGTTTGTAGCCAACGATCCATTTTATGGAGTAATTTATTAACATTGAACTACAATAATATAAATATAATATAAATATAATATAAATATAACGAATTATTATTTACTAGCTATGTTTTAATATGATTTTAAATGAATGTTTTAATATCATTTTAAATGAATGTTTTAAATCATTTTAATAAATGTTTTAAATCATTTTAAATAAATGATTTAATATCATTTTAAATGAATATTAATTTATATAATAAATATATTTCGTAATTTGATTCTAAAATATTATTAATTTCGTAATTTGATTCTAAAATATTATTAATTTCGTAATTTGATTCTAAAATATTATTAAAATAAATATTTTTTATTCATAAAACTAACTTATACTTACTCTCAAAAACAGCCTTTCTGGGAAATTGCAAAATGTGTTTAGTGTTTTTATAAAATAATGATCATGCAAATTACACTAAAAATTAAAAAAAATTATTAGCTATAATAAACTATTATTAGCTATAATTTAATTATAATTAATTAAATTAATAAAAATAATTTAAAGATACAACTCGTTGAGAAATGAACTTATAATTAACATTAATAAAAATAATTTAAAGATACAACTCGTTGAGAAATGAACTTATAATTAACATTTGCTTTAAAACTGTTTAAAACCCCAGAGTGGACGCTGACAATTTGGGTTTTTCCGGGTAAGACTGTCCCCTCCCCTGGTTTTCCCCAATAACAAAGTGAAAGAAAATTCCCTTATATGCCTCCCCTTCCGAGCCCCTAAGAGGGGTTATTTTAAAGGAACAATCGAAAAATGATTTTAAATGAATGAATGGATGAAAATTCAAATTTTATATATAGTTTTTTATATATGTTTATTTATTCACAAAAAATTAATTGACATAATTATCAATTTAATAAAATAAAATAGTATTATTAATAGTATTAAATTATAGCCGTAATTCTCTAGGAGGATATAGTTAAACAATGAACTTTAAATATTTATATATGTATATATTTTTACGATGATTTTTTTCCGAGGACCGCGGACCCCCAGTAAAGGCTTCGCGGACCCCCAGGGGTCCGCGGACCACAGTTTAAGAACCACTGCTATATACGATATATCAAAGATAGAATAATAAAATCCACATATTGATATTTGTTATTGTAAATTTATTCACAAAATACAAAAAAAAAAAAAAAAAAATTACATTAACAAATATCAATGTGTGGATTTTATTTACAAAATTCCCTTATAAATAAAAACAGCCACCAAAGCTTTAATAATTTAATAATAAAATTCATTTATTTAAAAATTTAAAAAATTTAAAAAGAAAAATAATATCAATTTAATTCATTTATTATATAATCTTAATTGAAAAATATAATAAAGAAATTGGTAAAGTAAATATTTAGTTTAATACATCATTTGGAAAAAAATAGTAATTATAATTATTGTTTTTCTGGAACATAATTTATATTATTATCTTATCTTATTATATTAGCAAAAATGGTATGATTGTATAACTGGTATATAAAAAAAAAAAAACCTCTGACTTTTGTACGTCCTACGCAAGGACAACGTTTATATCAATGAGGTGTCCTATGATCAGTAGAACGGGTCCTCTCCACTTTTACCTTGATTTTCTTGATCGGAGGCGCTATCAAGTAGCTTTTCCCTAATGTTGTTCCCGGAGGCTGGGTTGTCACGGTCCCATAGACTCCAGCTAGGGAAATTCCCTTGCCAGGCCAGGGACTTGAACCCGGGACGATGTGAATGGGAGGCAGGTTCGCTACCCACACACCCAATGGCGCCTTCTTATATATATATATTGTAATATATAAGTATAAGAATGCCTTTTTTTTATGCTTATATATTGGATATATTAAGATACAGAATTTTAGAAAGTTATTTGTGTGAACACATGGCAAAATGTATAAAGGATAGCTTTCTAAAATTTATTGTTTTAAAAAAACACCCAAGGAAAAAACCCAGAGATCCTTTTCGTTCCCCAGAGGGAGTAAAGGGTGGACAATTTTGCCAAGTGGCATAGGAGGGGAGAATGACCATTTTTACATGTAGAGACATTTTTTGGTCATTCTTGGATGGAGTGGAAGGGAAGCGACTTCATCGGACGAAGTAAGAACAAAATACAAGGATCATCCACAGTGTGCGAGGAAGCTGCCTGCCCTGATATGACGACATGATACCTTAAGGAAAATATCCAAGAATCATCTTACTTGAAGTCCCAGTGTTCCCCGAACTCATTATTAATTTGAATGCCAGCTAGTTCTGAGAGACGCATTTATTAGTATATTTTGGAGATATTTTATTCTGCTAAGGATTTTTTTTTATTAATTCACACAATAGATAATTTTTATAAAGAAAAATTGATCTGTATTAATCTGGGTTTCAGTATTTTGAAAAACCATCTTTATTATTTTTACTAATTCTATGAAATACTCGACTAGCATTCTCAATAAGAAAATGGCTTGAGCATCTACTTCATGCGCCCAGTGACATTTGCCTCCCGACAAATACTTTTTAAATCAATATTGAATTAATGACTAATTAAATTTAAAATATTTTCAAAAATTTTTAGTTTAATTTAGAAATCAAAATTAAAAATATTTATTTTAGAATCAAATTACGAATTCAAAGAAAATATACGTGAAGTTAGCAATATAAATAATAAAAATACATTTTAACAATTATAAATGAAAATACTTTAAATATTATTATTTTATTAAAAGAAAATTTTATATTAAAAGAGAATATATGGTAGTATGTATAAAATTTCAGAATTTATATTATTAGCAATAGTAATCCTTGATCGAAACAGTGTAATAAGCTATTGCTATTTTGAAAAATATAAAATTGGAGTCATTTTAGTTTAACAACAACAACAACAACAACAATACATATATATATATATATTTGTACCATTTTAGGAAACAAATTGTTAATGTGTTATTTTTAGAAAACTTTTGTCATAAAAAATTAAAAAACTGTATAACAATATTTGTTAAAGGGTTAAGCCAGCGGTTTCAAACCTGTGGGACGCGAAAGCAATTTCAAGTACCCGCAAACATTTGAAAATTTTCGATTTTTTTTTCAATTTTTTTGCCAATATAGTTTTCAGTATGGTCCTAAAAAAAAAAGGTCAGATGATTTTGCGATGCTCTAAAGCAGTGCTCCGCAACCGGTGTGACGCGGCACACTGGTTTGCCTTAAAGGAGATACATGAATATAAGAAATTTATATTTTTTTGATTTATAATTATATTATATGCGGATTTCTAAGTTTCATTTGATCGCGGCGGCACACCTGTATCTCCTTTAAGGCAAACCAGTGTGCCGCGTCACACCGGTTGCGGAGCACTGCTCTAAAGCATGGCCCACCCCTGTTCCTCCCTGTTACTATATTATTTCGGAAATGTGTAAGGAGGCGCAAGAATTTTTTTTAGAAAGGTTGGAAACCACTGGGTAAAGCGATACCTATAATAATTATAATAAGACGATTATGAAGAGGTAAATGTATATACCTTCCTTACCTACTTTCATTATCATTTTATCTTAACTATCTAAATAAGTATGAATTAAACAAGATAAAATGAAAATCAAAAATAAAGCAAAAGGAAAGAAAAAAATAAATTAACTTTAAATGTGAAATAAGAAGAAAAAAAGAAAGAAAGAATAAATAATAAACTCTCTTCTATCGGTCTATTTATTTTCTTCATTGCGTGTATAAACTCAATTTCAACTTAAACGTTAGAGATAATAACGATCCTGTAACGAGATAGGTTATATATATATATATATAAATATTTTTTTTTTTGTTTTTTTTTCGTAGATTGTTTAATCCTTTACATGCTAAAGACAACTTGCCGCGTTATTATCCTTTTTTTTTTTAATTAATTTTTCTTCATTTTGTTTTTTGAAAGAAATACGAGTAAATAGAAATAAAGTTTCAAGAGAATAAACGAGAAATATTTTTTTTTTCTTTATAAATTGAATTTGCTAGAAAATAATAACAATAATAATACTAATAATTAATAATAATAATAAATTGTGATTTTATATACTTTAATAAATATTTAAACAAAAAATTATTTTAGTTTGAATGAAGGCTCTGTCAAAATCAAGTTTCCCAAATCTTAAATCTCAGCAGACAATTTCGAGGTTTGCATCTTTCTACATCTGTGTGAACAGGTGTTTTTTCTATCATGAAGATTCGCAAAAATAGCATTAGAAGCAGATTGACTGACTCATCCCAGGTCCTATCAGAATATCAACAACTTTTGGAAATTCAGTCACAGTTTCATCTATCACATACCCCTTCATACTTTTCTAATGAAATTTTGTAACTTTTTTCTAATTTTTTTTTTACCATTGTATCATATATGAGTTGTGTTCGGTACATTAAAAAATAAATTTTATCACTTATAAAAATGTGCTATGTTTAATTATTTTTCGACCCGTCTAGATGATTTTTTATTTTATCAGGCCCTCCCCTTCAAAAGTTTGCCCAAACGTGGTAGGTAATGACCCTCTTCCGGTTGAGGTACATTTCTCAAAACTGCGAATCTTCATGATAGAAAACTACGAATTTTGAATAATGCCCGTATACAAAATTTCATGATTCTAGCTCAAACCGTTTTTGTGTAATCTTCTCTTCATACACACACACAGTCAGACAGACAGACAACCTTAGTGGAAATGACTCAGGAACCTTCAAAACGTATAAAAACATTAAAATCTCGATATCGAAAATTTTCGTGATCGCAATACTATCTCTGGCGCGATAGTAAAAATGGCGCCAGTTAACGCCGGAAAACGCTTCCTTAACTACAAAATATTATAAATAAACTAAAATTAAAAATATTTTTTTAATAATATTTTGTAATCAAATTACGAAATAGATATTATGTTATATCATACAAGCCATACTTTTCTGTCATTCAGTGCGTTAATATGTACTTTTGTATGTTTTATGACTATTTTTTTTTTTTAATTTGTGTTCTTTTAAATTATTTGAAATTCTTCTTCTTCTTCTTAAACGCACCAGGTGAAACCGGCAAGACGTTTATAACATCACTTATCCTAGCGAACATTCATCATCAGGGTTTTGCTAACTAACGTCCGCGAAAAGTGAAACTTTACCTGTAAATTTCACGAAAACTAGCGCCCATTTACTCAAACCCCTTTACACATTTTCATTCCTCAAACTACTCTATCGAATGAACTATGGCTCATTTAAAAAATGAATTTGTAAGTTTCAACACCAAATCATGTCCATTAGCGGCTTAGACTTAGAAAATAAAGATAAAGGTTTGATAATTTTTCATATGATTAAAAATTGTATAAAACTGCTATATATAGAATTTCAGTTTGATTGAATCGATGAAACTACCAGAATTAATTTTTTATCTCTGCAAATTTCACGCGCCAACACGTGACGTGGTGCCACCAACAAAGAGCCAAACATGCGTTGAATAAATAAATATTAATTATTAATTTATAATTTATAATTAAGTAAATTTAATTTAAATATATAATATATTATGTTATTTAATCCAATTCTCAAATTGCGAGATAGTCCAGCTAATTTCCACAAATATCTTTATTTATTTATTTAACGATTTGTATATAATTGATTGAGCTATTACTCGAATCAGCTAGTTTAGATTCATTATTATATTTGATATTTAAATATAAATTTTTTAAAACCTTTAGAGATTTAGATTTTAAGATTTTAAATTAGATAATTACATTATTACATACAGTATTTTTTGATATTTTAAATAAATAAATATAGAGAAAGAGATGGTTTATAAATATTATTTAAAAACCAATTTTTGTCGGAAAACAATTTTTATAATTCTTGGTTTATAAAAATTATAAAAAAACAAAACAAAACAAAACAATCCTTGTTGGAAAACAATTTTTTACCGACCGACGATAGTAAGGGAGGTATTGTTTTCACACCAAATTTCACATGTGGAGTTTTTTTACATATCTACACGAATCATGCATTTTCTTAACAGAAAAAAGTATTTTTAGCATGATGTCTGTCCGTCCGTCCGTATAGATGAGTACAGCCTGAATGGCTCAACGGATTTTGATGAAATTTGGTATATTTACTTAATGCATCAGTGGGATGAATGGGTCAACTTTTGGTGCAAATCCGGAAACCGGAAGTGGTAGTATTAGCGATCGACGATAGGAAGGGAAGGGTTATTTTCACACCAAATTTCACATGAGGAGATTTTTTACATATCACCACACGAATCATGCACTTTGTATTGGTGTTATCCTCGAGAAAAATCATATTTATTAGTTTTTTCTTGATTTAAAATTATATGACGTCATCCAGCCATTCATGACGTCACAGCCTGGTCTTGCATATATATTATAAATAAAATAAAATTAAAAATGTTTATATTTATTATTTATGTATGCCCATCTGTTTTTTATTGCATTAAAAGATATATTAAAATTATTTGAAATTGTTTCTGTAGCTGCTAATTAATTTACTTCAAACCGTCGGTCGGTTCGGACCTGGCCACAGGTCAACTTATTTTAATATTGTACGGTCCTTTGGTAGGAGATAATCTTTGTTTTCCAAAGATTTTTTTTTTTAAGGCGAAGGAATAATTTTAATATATATATTAAATATAGTATATTATACTATATATTATTATATAAATATAATAATATTGTCGTTTATTGGAGACTTATACATTCATACAATTACCTAAGAGGGTTAATTTAATAGAAGCATGTTTGTTTATAATTTTTCCAACTATTAACAAAAAAAAAATATTCAATTATTTATTATAATTCATAATCAAAGTTTAGTAATTGAAAATGATTATGTAATAAATGATTTATTATTAAAATATTGATTAAACATAAAAAAAATAGAGATAAAAAATATATATATTTTTTTTAATTTCTACTCTCTTACTAAGGAATAATATTACTATTTTTTTTCAGCTAAATAATAAAAAGTAAATAAAGTACATAATAAGAAAATTAAATTGGTTATGTTATAACAAACATTAATTAAAATGTTATTATAACATTTCCTTATAGTATAATTAGAATAAATTTGAAAAATTCTATCTTACATTTGAATTATAATTGAAATATTTATTTCTTTAAAAGTAATTTGGACAAAAGGCAAGTCATTATATTTTGTGGTTTTCGTTGAAGCCCCCCATGTTCCGATGGCTTAACTCTTTCTCTAAACCGGCTAGTCATTAAGTTAACCACAAAAGTCAATATCATTTATTTATGAAAGAGTTATTGTAGAAATTAGATGACCTTTTTTTAATTATATTATACATTTGAATGATATGAAATATTTTGCTGATATAATAGAATAGTCCCTGGAATACCGAGCTATCGCTTAACCCTTTAACAAATATCATTATACAATTTTATTAATTATTTAAAACAAAATTTTTTGAAAAATGACACATTAAAAATTTGTTTCCTAAAATTATATATATATATATATATGTTGTAAAACTTACTGTTAGATAGGGTGACCATATTTTGAAAACACCAAACCGGGACAAACGTTTTTTTTTTTTCTTTTAGGAACCAAATTGAAAAAATTTTGAAAACAAAGTATGAATGTCCTAAATATTAAAAAAAAATGGGACAATAGGTTGTTTTTGAGGACGCCGGGAAAGAGCACCTAAAAATGGGACAATCCCGGAAAAACGGGACGTTTGGTCACACTACTGTTAGATGACTTCAGTTTTATATTTTTCAAAATAGCAATAGCTTAATTACACTGTTTCGACTATGGATCACTACTGCTAATAATATAAATTCTGAAATTGTATTCCATATATATACTATTTTAATATAAAATAAAATAATATTTATAATATAAATTATTCAATTATTATTTAAATTTAATGATGTACAACTCTAATGAGACAATTCACCATTTCTGTCTTGATAACGCTAGAATGACTTAAAATATTTGAAATATAAAAAATACTTATTCAAATATATAAATAATTTTTATTTTTATTTAAATAATAATTAAATATCATTTTAATTATTAATTTAATATTATTAGATAAAATTTATTTATAATAAGATATTCTTTAATTTTGATTTTAAAGATAGAAATGTGGTTTTCAAAATATCAAAAATAATATCTAGACTGAAATATAATATATACTTACAATGTTTGCAAAACTATTAAGATAAATTTTAGATTAATATTAATTATTTTAAACTACATATCCCTATTTGTATAAAGCAAATTTCGATTAATTTGTTAATTCAAAATCCCACAATTCTTTAAATATAAAACATTTTATAAGAAATAAAGAAATAATATATTTAAAGTATTTTCAATATTCCTTCAAAATACAAATAAATGTAGAAAAAGATGCCAAGTCCGCTTTTTTATCTTTAGTGCTTTTTGGGGGCGCTAAACAGTGTTTTGTTTTAAAAATTAACATTGAGTGTCCGAGTCTGTTAAGGATGGTTTGTGATCGTGATCCATTAATCATAAGTTAATTAGAAAGTTTAAAAGATTTTCGCATACGATCAGGACATCTTTACTGAAACCGGTGAAGATCGTTAAGTTCAGCAGCATTAGGACATTTAATGGATATATAATTTCATAGTTTTTAAGATATTTTTTTGATTTGTGTTCATTTAAAGTATTTGAAATTTTTTCAATTATTTTTTTTTAAATATTATTTAATATTTATCTTATCTTCTTATGAGATTAAAAATTGTTTGTTTCTCTGTTTCTCTGTTCTCAAAAACCGCTCTAACGATTTTTTTGAAATTCACACCAGAGATAGTATTTATAAAGAAAAATTGAGTTTTATTGATCACATCTCACGAAAACTACATCTTTATTAGTTTTTTTTCTAAATTTAAATGTATATATGTGACGTCACAGCCACCGCCTGTGAGATATACATATCTATTCTTAAAATAAAATTTAAAATATTTATATTATATTCATATATTTGATTTTTTTTATTTCATTAATAGATATACATTTAAATTATTTGAAATTGTTTCATACAACTATTAAAAGAAGATTTATCTTTATATTCGAAGAATTAAATGAAAAATTATGAAATTGTGAGTAACCAATTTTTTCCCGTGTGATCTTCATATTTTAAGAACGTAATAAAAATAAAGATTTTAAATTAAAAATTTGATGATAAACACGTTATAGAACATAGAATAATTGCAGAGTATAGAATTTTCAATTCGTATAACAAAAATAAGGATTTGATTAATTTTATCGATTCTAAAATGAATGTTTTTTTATTTTATTTTTATTTTATAAAATATATATATTCGTAGCCAAACATACACACAACATACTTTAAAAAATATATAAATCAAGAATACAATAGATACATACTAATTTGTATTCTTTTGTTGGTTATTAATTAACCGTTTATAAGGTTATAATTACTTATCCCTTCATTCTATAGGTATAATTTTATGGTTGACCTTTCCCGCCCACTTTAGTCATATTTAACTAAATTTATCTTTAGTTATTCATTGAAACAAAAACAGATGTCTATATTTATTTATTTATTTATTTTTTGATTTAATATCAAAGAAATATATGAAAAGGATATTTTAAAATATTAATATTTCACATACACCTCTTAAAATTAAATAAATAAAAATAAAATTGGAAAACTCTTTTTCTTATTTAAAAGAATACTTACTTACATATATTTTCCTTTTCATTTTGTTTTTTATTTTTTACGTGAAATCATTTTTCGTTAATCTTCATTTAATCTTGTAATAATGCAGGTTCACACGATTGTCTTATCATTTATCATTTATCACTTACAATTATAAATTATGAGGTAATTGAATAGTTTTCTTTGAAATAAAAAACTTATTTTATTTCATCTCTATTACACACACACACACACACACATACACATTGATTTATTTATTACCATAAACACAATATATCTTAAATTCAGTGATATTAAAATAAGGTTTCTTCACTTATAGGATAATGTTTTCAATAAATAATTTTAAAAATTTTAATTAGTAAACAAAAATTCTTTAACGAGTTGATTGAGGGTATTTTTGTTTTACCAGAAGAAAAAAATTATTTGTTTTTGTGCAAATCCTCTTCTTTAAGAGATGGTAAAATATTTAATACAAATGAGACTAATACCAAGGCAATCAGGCAGAAAGCATCATTCCTTCTAAATATTAATAGACTATTGTGCAAGTTGGGTCATTTAGTTTATATTTGACATCTATGAATAGCAGATTACCTCGTAATTGGAGAAGAAATGGAAAAAAAAGTGAATTTCCATGAAAATCCATGAATTAGGATACGAATTGCTCCCACATCCGCCCTATTCTCTCGTTTTAGCCCCGAGTGACTATTTCTTGTTTCCAAACCTGAAGAAATGACTTGACGGAAAAATATTGAACTCCATCGATGAAATCATCTCACAAACAAATACTTACCAATATTCATGTCCTCGACAAATCTTATTTTTGGAAGGAATAAAAAAAAAAAAAAAGTGTATACTTAGATCTAAAAAAAGACAAAGTTGAAATATAAAAAAAGTTTTTTATCAAAAAACTTGTGCTTTATTCAAAAAATCACAGACTTAATGATCTGCCCTCGTAAATATGCTATCCATACAGCGGCATAAATTCATAAATTGAACCAAGTACTGGTATCCCATGTAGCATATTGACTAGAATTAGCCCTCTAATTTCAAACCTGAAAAAACGACTGGGCATTAAGAGATTTAGGTCATCACTGAATTTTAAGGGTCAATGAAAAATTTATTTATTTAGAAGGAAAAAAAAAAAAAAATAATTGTAAAAACAGTTGACTAAATGTATCGAGCTATAAGAAAGAGGTTATGTTGAAAAATAAATCGCTAGCTAATTTATAAAAAACTCATTTTTTATTTAAAAAGTCAATGCCTTATCAAACTACCCTCATACTAATATCACATTATTATTTTCTAAACTTTAATATATTTTCATTTATTAGAATATTTTTTTAATTTCATATTTTTTATATTCGCTACCCCCGTTTTAATACTGATTACCTGTCTTCCTCTTTTATTGGAATCTCACATCAGCCACTTACTACCACTTACATTTCTCTTCATTGAAAAAAAAAAAACAGCTTCGAACTTGATAATTGAACAGGTAATAATTCCATGAAATAATTTTCAATTATAAATATTTTCATAAAAATTAATTTTTCATTTTATTATTATATCATAATTTAATATAATAACAATATATTTAATTTACCTAAATGAAAAATTTTATTATAATAATAATAATAATAATAATAAGACTAAAATACTTTTAAAATTGCCCTTGGTTACTCACATACTCAAAAGAAAAGATGAATTTTGAATTATTTCAAAAAGTATTTATTTATTATTATGTAATATCCCTTTTGTTCCCTTCAAAGTAATTCCTCTCAGATATAATGCACTTATGCTAACGCTTCTTCCATTGGGAGCCAAAGCTGGTGAATACGGTGGATGAGGCATGATTAATGTGTTGTCACGAACAAACAATGATGTGTATGCTGATCCATTATCGTGATGCAGAATCCATGTTTTGTTTATCCACAATTCCGTTCGTTTGAGCCTTATAACTTTGCATAACTAGAGTGTGAGGTAACGTGGATGGCTTACATTCTAGTGGTCCCGGGTTTAAGTGATTTTTTCTAGCTAGTGTTTAATGGGACGGGGCAATCCAGCCTCCGGGATCAAAATTGGAAAGGTACTTGATAAAAAGTAGCACCTCCGATCAAGAAAATCAAGGTAAAGGTTGATAAGGTCCGTTCTACGGATCATAGGACACTTCCGCATTTATATAACCAACTTCATAGGCCCCTGTCCTTGTGTAGGATGTACAAAAGTTCTACTTTCTTATGTATAAATTCTATTTAAATATTTTAATTTAATAATAATTTTTTTTTGTGTAAATTATTTTCATTTATTATTAAAATATTAAATTTAATTAATTATTAGCGATTGCATTTTAATTTTAATTACATTCATTTTTTTTATTGCAAAAAATCATATATTATAATATTTATATTATTTTTATGATTTTATTATATAAATAGAATAAATTTTAATTAAACAATCCAACAAATTTTCTTTTCTTCTTGTATATCATAAATTTTTAAATTAAAGATTCGAAAATGGTTCTTTCTATCTGCTTATCAAATTTGATGTATTTTTGAAAATTTAAACAACCTGATTAAATTTTAAATTTTTTTTTTTTTTCTAAAAACCTTTTGATTATATATATATTATAATGACATTTATAATATGGCATAGAAAAATCTTTAAGAGATCATTAATTTTCTATAAATATCAATCAATCCATTGGACTACTATAAATCAAATATAAATTTTTTAAAATCAATTGAATTTTTTATAAAGTTAATAAATATTCTTCTTAATTATTTAATTACTTTTTAAAGAAATAGATAATAAATTTATTCTATTAAATCAATAAGAATATATATATATATACTCGTATATTGTACATCAAATAATTCTTATGAAAGTTCACCTTTTCGTAAGAATACATATTTAAATGGCTTTTTAAAGTAATTCCGTTTGATTTATGTCTTTCAAGACAATGACCATATTAACTCAAGTAACTACGAGTGAATATTACTTTTCGATCCATGTCTTTATAAATGATCAATCCAATCATTAACCATGCATTTCTAGAAACTTTGAATATTCTATTGACAGAGACAAGATAATGATAATGTTTTTACATCGAATTATACACACAGAGAGTTGACTATATACTATCTTATATATATATATTCATAAGTTAGTTGAAAATTCATATAATTTATTAAACTATTAAATGACAACTCATGAAAATGATTAAATTAAAATCGATTGAAAGATAATCATATCTTTTTATTATTATTATTATCATCATTATTATTATTGCTATACTTTTACTTAAGGATTATATATATATATATATATATATATATATATAGCTAACTTACTTATAAAAATACTTACTTACTTTTGTACTTGTATAGTAGTAGAGGGTTATTCCCGAGAATTCCCGGGAAAATTCTTCAATTTTTATTTCCCGTTTCCAGGAAAATACGAAACATTTCCCGGAAAAAAACAAATTATTTTTCATGCTGATTATAATACCGATACCGAAATCATTGTTTGTTAACTGAAATAGTCTTAATAAATATAAAATACAAGTGTTTGTCTTTTGTTAGAATTTTGTTTTTCCTTTTCTTTCTCTCCCTTTAATGTTTCTATTTTTTGAGTTTTTTTACAATGAACTCTGGCAGATGGTAGTTGCCATTGCTAAATTATATTGTATTTAATTTTTTTTTTGTATATATTTAGTTACATGTCTGCATGGGTAATAGAAATTGGAATAACTTATAACTGTCAATCAACCTTTAGACTTAAAAGTCGATTTCACAAGCTTGGGTCAGTTTTAATTGCCATACCTGATCTGATTAAATTAATATAAATAAGCTGTCGTTGAGAGCGAGTAAGGTAAAGACCTAATTATATATTTTGATAAATAAATAAATATTATTATTTATTTATTCAAGAAATATTTATACAATCATTCTGTATGTTATTTCAGTCCACCTTTTTTGGAGGTGACAAAAACAAAAATAATAGCAAAAAATTCCAAAAAGCAAACAAAAACAAAAATTAGCTGGAGTGTCTCCACTCGACTATCTCGCAATTTGAATTGGATTAAATAACATAATATATTATATTTAAATTAAATTTAATTAATTATAAATTATAAATAATAAATATTAAACCAGCGCATGTTTGGCTTTTTATTGATGGCACCATGGCACGTGTTGGCGCGTGAGATTTGCAGTGTTAAAAAATTAATTCTGGTACTTTCAGCAATTCAATCAAGCTGAAATTCTATACATAGCAGTTTTATACAATTATTAATCATGTGAAAAATTATCAAACATATATTTTTATTTTTACGGTCACTTTAGAAGAAAAAAAATCAAAACGTTGTAGGTAATGACCCTCTTCCGGTTGAGTTACATTTCTCAAAAGTTGATAGAAAACTATGAATTTTGAATAATGTCCATGTACCAAATTTCATGATTCTAGCTCAAACCGTTTTTGCGTAATCTTGTCTACATACATACACACACACATACACACACACACAGACATTTTTCTCAACCTTAGTGAAAATGATTCAGGAACCTTCAAAACGTATAAAAACATCAAAATCAAAATACAAAAACAATGCAAAAAAATAAATAAATCGAACATAAAATAAGTTGACCTGTGGCCAGGTCGGAACCGACCAAAGTAAATTAATTTCCAGCTACAGAAACAGTTTCAAATAATTTTAATATATCTATTAATGTAATAAAAAACAGATAGGGATACATAAATAATAAATATAAACATTTTTAATTTTATTTTATTTATAATATATATGTAGGACTAGGCTGTGACGTCATGAATGGCTGGATGACGTCATATAATTTTAAATTAAGAAAAAACTAATAAAGATGATTTTTCTCGAGGATAAAACCAATACAAAGTGAATGATTCGTGGTGATATGTAAAAAATCTCTTCATGTGAAATTTGGTGTGAAAATAACCCGTCCCTTCCTATCGTCGATAGCTAATACTACCGCTTCCGGCTTCCGGATTTGCACCAAAAGTTGATCCATTCATCCCACTGATGCATTAAGGAAATATACCAAATTTTATCAAAATCCGTTGAGTCGTTCAAGCTGTACACATCAATTTGGTGTGAAAACAATACCTCCCTTACTATCGTCGGACGGTAAGAACACAAAGAAAGAAAATAAAAAAATAAAAAGGAATAACTAATCGTTACTCCTCTAATATGAAGGATCTCCGTTTTAGCCTCTCGTTTCTAAAATTTTATTTTCTAAACAAGTAAAAGAAAATAATTATGTTTGTTTTATTTTGATGATAATATATTATATCTTACTGTATTTTTTTATCTTTGAATTAAATTTATTTTATTTTTTGCAAAAACAACATTTCGTAAAACTTTTACAATTCCACCTCAAATTTAGTTTTTTTTATAATTTCCTTAGAAATATTTAAAAATACATTTCCCGCTTCCCGGGAACGAAAATAATCCGAGAAAAATTACCCTCTACATAGTAGATTATAAGAAGTTTTATTCTATAATAGATTTAACAGTTAAATAAGTTTGTCTGTGATGTTTATTTTTTAATGTAAATTATTTTATTTATATGTAGATTGTAGATTCATTGATTTTTCAGAAGATTTGAAATGAATGTTGCTATTATCTGATGAGATGCCTTCATTCTATTAACATCTTCAATATTAGGATAGAGCTATAAATTTTGTTAAATATTTCTATCCATGGTTTGTTTGTTTTGTTTTGTTTTGTTTTTTGTATTTACATTTTTATTAATTTTATAGTATACAAAAAAAGAAAAAAAAAGAAAATTTTTATTCATTAAGTAATTTACTTTCTTCAAATTAAAGCAATGGTGGTAATCAAAATTTGATTATTATATGCAAATGACATATTTTTAATAACAGTTTTTAAATTAAAGATAGACCTTCGAGTTGGATGAATTAAATTGTTATCATTGAATTTAATTCATTGATTTAACTGAATGGACATATCAAAAGAGTCAGGAAAGGATTGTACAAGTAATAAAAAATTGTCTGTCCTCTTAGGGTCGCTCATTGAAATCTTGAATTCTATTGAAAATCAATTCTGTAATCAACTGTTTGATCGTTATTTTTAATTTATGGATTTTTAATTTTATTTTAATTGAAAAATTATATATATATATATATATATATATATAAATTTGATAAATAAATAAAAACTTGGATAAATTTGATGTTTATTTTTAAAAGTATTATTATTATTATTATATTCTTTGTTTTGTTTTTCTTACAATAGTATAGTAGCCATAATATAATTTTATATTATTAGAATCTATTTTTCATAAATCGTTTATTTGTTTATTTTTTTTTTTTTTTTTTTTTGTTTTTTGATGTTTTTTTTATTATTTATTTATTTGCTCTACAAGCTTACCTCGAAAGGTATAATCTTTGGTATTTAAATAATGATTGTCTATCTATATCTACAATATCTAACTTTCTTTATTATTATTATTATTATTATTAATATTAATAATAATACTGGAGAAAAAAAGAAGAGAATTGAGTGGAGTGGGAGATAAGCTAATGATTCTTTGATTGATCAACTCGAGGGATGAGGTCATTAAAATGACTTATTTCAAATGACAAATTGAAAATTCGATTAGAAATTTCCACAATTTAAGACTAATTGAATAGATAGTATTATTTTTACTTGAATTACTTTTTATATCATAGGAAATAACAAAAAATGAAAGAAAGAATTCATTCATTATTTTATTTATTTAGAATTTCAATGTTTTCAAGAATTATTCTACAAAATGCACTACCGTGAATATTTTATTTTAATAAAATAAATCATTAACATTTGTGTGAAAAATTTAAATTTGTTAAAAATTATAAAAAAAATAAAAACAACATTCAGATCCTCTGCTAATAAGATGGTGTGGCTCGTGACAACTTATAACTTATAACTTTCAATTCAATTCAATTTGCATCTAAAAAAAAAAAAGCTAAAATGTTTTTCGCGATCAGAATTTTGTGCCTATGAGTTTGGCACCCCTGATTTACAAAGCAATTATTTATTCATCATTCAAATTTATCAATTATTTATTCATCATTCAAATTTATTTTTTGGAATGATTATCGTAGTTATCGTAATTCAAAAACAATAAATATAGAAAGTTTTGTCATAAATCTGTTAAAAATGTTTTTCCGAGAATAGATTCACACAAACTAGATAACATACGAGGGTTTTTGTTTTATTTTTCAACATTCAAGATAGCTGAGACCTGTACGATGTCAGCTGAACTTGTGCGAAATATTTTGCACAAGCCTTTGAACATGGAAAGCCGTGTGCAACGTGGGTGCCGCGTTTGCTAACGTTAGAACAAAAACTGCTTCGAAAAATCATTTCTACCGACAATTTGGCGCTGTATAAGCGTAATCCAAACGAATTTTTGCATAGATTCCTAACTGTTGATGAGACTTAAATTAAATTAAATCAAATTTAATTAATTAGAACACCGTTATGAGAAATGTATCCGTGTTGATGGAGATTATGTTGAAAAATAAAGCAAAAAAAAAATTAAAAACATCGTTTTTCTTGGTCAGGCCGGAAACTTTTCACCCCACCCTCGTATAATATTCTTGGCAATATTTTCTTCATTTGTTGATTTTAGTAAATCAAAAAAAAGTTAGTTTCAAACAAAAGTGAATGCAAATTTTTAAAAAAATGTAAATCTAACCAATATTTTAGTAAATTCTTTCTATTAATTTCTATTAATGATTTTAAAGTAGATAAGAGAAAAAATTATTTTTATTGAGATCAATGATCTTATTGATATAAGAATTCTGATAACTATAAACTAACAAGTCGTAATTGTTAATGAAAAATGAATGAGTGTCGAAGAACAAACAAACGTGGACTCTCCCTACTTTTCTGAGTTGATATACCACGAATCTACATACATCATTAAGTAGTGTGGGAATCTCTCTAATAAGTCCACTAAGTTCCCTTTAAGTGCTTCACACACTAACGACTTCAAGACTTAACATCTTTTCAATAAATAAATCAAGCATTTAAAGACAATTTAGGTATTGCCAATCAATCAAAGATACAAAAAATATATTTATAATAAGTTTTATATTTGTCGGAAAGTTGTTGATTTTTACCGACCGACGATAGTAAGGGAGGTATTGTTTTCACACCAAATTTCACCTATGGATATTTTTAGGTACATATCTCCACGAATCATGCATTTTCTTAACAGAAAAAAGTATTTTTAGCATCATGTCTGTCCGTCCGTCTGTCCGTCTGTCCGTCCGTCCGTATAGATATGTACAGCCTGAACGGTTCAACCGATTTTGATGAAATTTGGTATATTTACTTAATGCATCAGTGGGATGAATGGATCAACTTTTGGTGCAAATCCGGAAACCGGAAGTGGTAGTATTAGCGATCGACGATAGGAAGGGAAGGGTTATTTTCACACCAAATTTCACATGAGGAGATTTTTTTATATATCACCACTAATCGTACACTTTGTATTGGTTTTATCCTCTGGAAAATCATATTTATTAGTTTTTTCTTGATTTATAAAATTATATGACGTCATCCAGTCATTCATGACGTCACAGCCTGGTCTTACATATATATTATAAATAAAATAAAATTAAAAATATTTATGTTATGTCCATATCTGTTTTTTTATTACATTAATAGATATATTAAAATTATTTGAAATTGTTTCTGTAGCTGAAAATTAATTTACTTCAAAACGTCGGTCGGTTCGGACCTGGCCACAGGTCAACTTATTATTTTAATACATTTAAGTATAAATATTCAGACAGTAATCGGTCGGAGAGAGAGAGAGAGAGAGAGAGAGCTGGTATAACCTGGACACGGGTAGATAATGTACACTTATGGATCGATACTAGATTTGTTAATTGGATAATGATCTGTCATCTTCAGGAGCTGTCTTCATTTTATTTTAAATTTTAATAAATTATTATTAATTATTATTATTAATATTATTATTATTATTTTATTATTATTATTATTATATTTATTGAATTAAGGGGAGATGATAATTATAGAAATTATATAAAAGTAAAAAAATTATGATGTGTAAATAATAAATTGCTTATAAATTTATTAATCACTTGAAAGAAACATATACTTAAAGATATCTTATAATAAGTTGACCTGTGGCCAGGCACAGAACCGACCGACGGCTTGGAATAAATTAATTTCCAACTACAGAAACAATTTCAAATAATTTAAATGTATCTATTAATGTAATAAAAAACAGATATGGATATAACATAAATATTTTTAATTTAATTTTATTTATAATATATAAGTAGGAGCTGGCTGTGACGTCATGAATGGCTGGATGACGTCATATAATTTTAAATTGTTATCTATGAAATCTATAAGTGTAAATTTTCTTTAAAATGTGTATATCGATAATAAAATCTCCACCATCATCACATGTTGAGTGTCCCTATACGAGGAGACGTTGGACATTTTCCCAGTGTCGCTATTAAAATGGGCATTGGACACAAACGGGTCGCTATTCTCTAGAGAAAATTGTAATATATATATATATATATATATATATATATGGGAGTTGAAATTGAGGTCAAGGGATGTTGGCGACAAAGGTGATTCAACCTCCTCACTCCACTTCCATGTTCCTGGTTATAAAATGTAACCTAGGGTAGCAGAGGAATTTTACCACGCGATGTCCGAACCCCTGATCAGGCCTGGAGAAAGTCTCTCACCCCCTTAGCCTCCCACAACCGATGCTTCAGTAGGGGGCGGGATTAATATATAAATTGGATGGCGAACCCCCGCAAGGGACTCTACTCGTTTGGGACGATTCGGTTTGGATGTTACCTAGATGCTTGATTGTTCGATTGCTTGGCTATGATGATGAGAGAGTGTGTGTATTTGTTTATGTATATTTATTGTAAATAAACCATTTTATAGAAAAACTCAAACAAGAAATGTTGTTGCTCTATCTATTAGTAATAGATTATTTTGTTTTGTTTTTTATATTCAAATACTTACGTTAATCATTTTGAAATGATCAATTCTACTATAAATATTAATAAAATATATAATTAAATAACTATTTTCATTTTAAACATGTTAAAATTAATAATTACACCTAATATTTATTAAGGTTAGACATAATATGCTTTCTAAATTATTCAAAGCATATTAATATTAGAAAAACATTTTAGTTAAGTCCCAGGAGAGAAAAAGAGTGAATGAATATTCATATTAATAATGTAGAATAATAATAACGAAAACGAGAGTGTGTATTAGTATATTGTATTACTATATTAGGATATATATAAAAATTTATTTAAATGAATATAATAATAGATAAATTCTTCAGTTTTTTTTTTTTTTGAGCAATTAAATGGAAGGCAAAGTGAAGACATGCATTGTTTAATCATCCTTCACTGTCAATGAAGAGCTTGCTAATGACCCAAGCAATGGATGATGACCGATCCGATTATACTAAAAAGATAAATAAATATTTCAATGAAAAAAAATTAATTATGAATGAAACAAACGGGTTGACGATTGTTTAAGTTCAGACAATTGGCAGAATTGAAAAAAAAAATAAATATATATATATATATATGTCCCCCCCCCTCTCCTTTTCAGGGTTGCGTGACATAGAAACAAGGGGTAAAAAAAATACACAATCTTCTCGAGATAAAAAGACGAGGGTGATTAGAATAGAAAGAAAATAACTCGTGACGATATAATTGAAATAGAATAATTAAATATCTATTTAAGAAAGATAGAAATCTATTATCATTTTTCAAAGAGCCGTATAATAATTTAAAAAAAGAAAAGAAAAGAAATCATAGGGGAGAAATAAAACTGTAAATAAATCTCATTCCTATTTTTTCAATGACATTCATTATAGGAATTCTTCTTAATAATACTTTAATTAGTTGCTCTGCCCCCCTGTACCTCCAAAGTGATATACCTATCTATATATTGAAAAGACAGTTCTATCCGCTACTCCTCCTAAGCGACTTATGCGATTTGGGCCATTCCAATGCCATTGGATAGCCCCGGGCTAATCTATTAATAGCGTGAAATTCATTGGAAAACAAGAAATACTTTTGGAGAAAAGTGAAAAAATAATTTTTTTCTTACTTTTTATTATTCTTATATGTGACGTCACAGTCACCGCATCTTATATCTTATATATTATATACTAGCTGCTCCGAGCGCCTACGGCGCTATTCACACCTAGACGCGGAGGCCCCCTGTACCCTCGAGTGATACATAGTATTTGGTTGAAAGTCTGTATGTAAAAGGTTTTCATCCATTTTGTTTCAATCAGTATAAGTAGATAAGACATGTATTTGTTTTCTTGTAAAATATATTTTAATTTAATCAGTAAATTAATTATATATTATTATTGTATATGTAACTCTGTGTCTCTACAGTTTTCGAAAGTTCTTAGCCGCAGCATCCACATTTCTCTAAGCGTCCTTATCCTGAGCTACGACCAAATCCTACCCTGTCCCATCTCTCCCATGTCCTTTCCTTCATTGTCCACCCCCCTTGGTCCTTGGTCTTCCAACGGATGTTTCCCAATCGGTTTCTCCCAATTTCTAGTTTCTCCAATTCCAGCCACGTCCCCTTCCCATCCCAGCTTTCTCGATTTTATAACCTTAACTATATCTGGACATTATTTCTCCTTATGCCATCTCCGCCATCCCCCTGTGACCTCATCTTCCTTTGGCCTATAAATGCTGCGAACAATACTAATCTCACAAATACACTAAATCTACTCTCGTCTCCCAGAGTCATCTATAGGGTGACCAAACGTCCTGTCTTTAGGTGCTTTGTTTCAAAAATGTCTTCGGGACAGCCTATTGTCCCGTTTTTCAATATTTAGGACATTTCGTAATTTTTTTTCAAATTTTTTTCAATTTAGTTCTAAAAAAAGGTATACCGTTTGTCCCGGTTTGGTGTTTTCGAAATATGGTCACCCTAGTCATCGATCATCATGAAAAGTAATTGTTTTATATATTTTGATGAGATAAGCCCCTTTACTGCATAATAACAGGCGTTACTCAATTACAACGTCGATTTAAATTCTTCTCGAATATTATTATCCTTCGTGATTACAGATCTTAAGTATTTAAATATTTTTTTGTACTTTTTCAAATTCTACATTTTGTATGTTAAGACTTTGTGTGTTAATACTAATCCTCCCTGCACTAAATACTTTGTCTTAGTACTATTAATTTTTAACCCCGCCTCTTTTCCTGCTTCGATTAATTTTCTTACGCTATCTTTAATTGCAGTTGCCGAATCTCCTATAATATTTAAGTCGTATCCGTAGCATAATTATTGAATTTTTGAAGTGAAAACTTCTTTAGCGGCGTTGAGCACTTTTGCGGATGGGGAAAAAATATAGATTTCGCGTGAGATTCCAAAACGACACCGACCCGACCGACCGACCGATATACGCATGCGCAATACGCCAGAATGTTAGACACTAAACTTCTGATACATTCTTTACGAAATTTTACATATTTGCCATATTAAATATTATTATTTATATTTACATTAATAATCAGTATTACTAAATTATGTATATATAAAATAAAATATTTTAATATATTATTATGTGTTAAATTATATTAAATTAATTTCTAATATATTTATATAATTTAAAATTAATTTCAGAATATATATATATATATATATTAAATTATATACTATATATAATATATTATATAATATATATTTTAATAAATTAATTTTTAAATATGTGTGTGTGTGTGTGTGTGACCGTAAAAATAAAGATATATGTTTGATAATTTTTCACATGATTAATAATTGTATAAAACTGCTATATATAGAATTTCAGCCTGATAGAATCGCTGAAAGTACCAGAATTTTTTTGTTTAATTACATTTCTGTTGATTTTTCCCCAATTTCTCTAATCACATGTCTCCTCTTCAGTCCTATTCATTTACCTATCCATGTTGCATAAGGAATCTTAATTTAGCTAGAACACTCCGTTTTTTAAAATTTCAAATAGAGGGAGAGAGAGAGGATCTAATATATATATATATATATATATATATATATATATATTTTGTTTCTATGACAGCAAAAAAATAAACAAATTACATACATACAAACAAACACTCTCCTTCATATATCTTATCTTATCTTATCTTCTTATACGAGTAAAAATTGTTTCTTTGTTTGTTTCTTTGTTTCATTGTTCTCAAAAACCGCTCTAACGATTTTTTTGAAATTCACAACAGAGATAGTATTTATAAAGAAAAATTGAGTTTTATTGATCACATCTCACGAAACTTTATTAGTTCTTCTTAATTTAAATTTATAATATATGGATGACGTCACAACCACCGCCTGTGAGATATATTATATTCATATATTTGATTTTTTAATTTCATTAATAGTTTTACATTTAAATTATTTGAAATTGTTTCACACAACGTTTAAAAGAAGATTTGTTTCATCAATTTTATTTTTATCATCATAAATATTAAGTTGTTTATATTTTTTGATATAATTAATTAGATTGTTAATTGTTGATTAATGAGATGTATTAGTAAACATTATTATAAGCTAATATGTACAAAGCTTTAGCTTAAATAAAAAGTGTAAGCATAAATAAATTATCTTTGTTGTTATTAATTAAAAATTAACAAGTGGTGACCCCGAAGCTGATGAAAAAAAAATCAAAAAGGAATCATACGATTTTCAAAATGCCGGAAATTGAAACGAAAACGAATGCTACCATCGAAAAGGTAAGCGTGAAAATACCTCATTTTTGGCCTTGGCATTTTATATCAAAATTAAAATATGATTTTTTAGACAGATGATAAAAAGGAGATCTTTATATTTTTTTATTAAAATAGGCTTCTTTTTTTATTTTTAATTTTTAATAAATTCTCTTTTTATTAAAAAATAATATTAAAGTGTATATAAATTTCAATCAAGCCACCGCTTCTTATATATCTTATTTATTTATATTATAAAAATTCAATAAAATTAAAAATATATTTGTTATACTGATATCTGTTTTCATTGCATAAACACATATCCAAACATTAAAAATTTTAAAAATTGTTTCAGAGCAATTAGAAGATTTTCGATAACGATCATCGCATCTTTACTGAAACCGGCTAAGAGCGTGACGTTTAGAAATTCTTCAAGAGAATTAATTAATTATTTGAATATAATTAAGAGAATGCTTTATGTAGCTTTTTCAAGAGTTAAGAATGGAAAAAATTTGAAGGTTCTATTACCACCTGAGAATGAATGTTATACTCCAAATGTTGTTTGGAAAGAGGTATTAAATGAATATATGAATATATGGAAACACCAAATGGGGTAGTGATGCGCAATATATGACACTGTATCCTGTTAGTGTGACTTAGCCTCTCCTACTCAATTCCGACTTTCACCTCCTTGGTGGTGTTCATTGGTAACCTGAGCAACCTTGTGGAAGATCGTGGTAACCAACCCCGGTGGGAAGCAGGGTCAGGGCTGACGAAAGCGGAAGAAATGGTCCTCCGAAGAATAGGAGGTTGGGTGAGAGGCTAAATTCCTCTCACAGTAAAATAACATATTAATAGAACTTGGAAAAAATGTCTTGGAATAGAGATTGTTGAAACATAAGAGTTATGCGATAAAATAGGAAATGATTAAAGAATTATGAGTTAAAATATGAGATTACTATATAGCATAGGCCTTACTTAAAGTGTGATTGGGGTTTTAGTGGGTGAGAGCCCCACACGTTGGCTTGTAGAGCTTTCCCCTAACACACTATTTAAAAAAAAAAAAAAAAAAAAAAAAGAAATATATTAAAGTTATATTAATTTTAATTAGATTGATGTAATTATCTAATATTAATATTGGTGTGAATGATTGTAATAACATTGAATAATAAATGGTATTTGATACAATTTTGTTATTTTTTTATGGTCGAGTGATAGCTCGTTGTTGGATGTATAGGATCAATTATTTTATTTGATCAAGTAAATTTGAAAAGGTTTTAATATATTGAAATGAAAATCAATTTATTTTAATTTATTTGAAACATTTTAGGAAACAAATTTTTAATGGGTCCTTTTTAGAAATCCCATTTAACAATTATAATAAATAATTAAAAAATTGTAAAATTTTTAAAGTATATAAAAATAAATTCTATAAATTGGTTAAAGGGTCGAGTCATAGTTCAGTGTCACAGGTATATATTTTATATTAACACGCCTACTTTTCTGTTTGTATGTTATTATTTGAATGGCGATTCGGTGAATGGTTAATGGTTAATTAACGATCCATATAACATCATCGACTGGGCCGCTACCATAAGGAGTGAATAGAAATAGACGATATTACTTGGATTAATCTTATTATACTAGCTAAAATTGTTTGTTTTATAACAACTTGGGGCGCTAAACAGTTTTTCAAAACATCACTCGAAATGCAATTAAACAAAAAAATTGAAAAGTTAGGCTAAGCAGACGTCTTAAATATTATAAGAGATTCGGCAATTGCAATTACAGATAGCGAGGAAAAATTAATGGAGGTTTGAAATTAATAGTGATAAGAAAAAGTATTTAGTGACAAAGAGGAACAGTATTAACATACAAAATCTTAATATACAAAATGTAAAATTTGAATATGTAGAAAAATTGAATGTAATCACGAAGGATAATAACCAAATACGATGTACCACTCGGGGTACAGGGGGCGGAGCCCCCGTCCAGCTGTGAAGAGCGCCGAAGGCGCTCTTCACAGCTGGTTTATATTATATTCATATATTTGATTTTTTTTACACAATGTTTAGTAGAAGATTTATCTTTATATTCGATTCGATATATAGGAGAATTATCAATTTATTATACTCCGGTAAATATTATAAAATATTATATAATAAATATTCAATTGGACGACCGGGACCCCGAGGCTTGGCTCGGTTTTAGAGTTTATTAGTTTTTTTTTTGTTGTTTTTTTGTTTGTTTTTGATTGTATACTCCCAATTGCAGTCTCTAAAGTTAATCGTCTATCTATGAGACTTCCAAGCGAACACCACACACAGACCATCATGCTCATATTTATACCTGTTGGTAAATTTATACGATTTTATTATTAAATATTAATAAATAGATAATTATTTTAAAATAATTGTATTATATCATTTTTACTGAGATTTTGATGTTTTTATACGTTTTAAAGGTCCATGAGTCATTTTTCACTAAGTTTGAGAAAACTTAGTGTGTGTGTGTATGTGTATGTATGTATGTAGACAAGATTACGCAAAAACGGTTTGAGCTAGAATCATGAAATTTGGTACATGGGCATTATTCAAAATTCATAGTTTTCTATCCACTTTTGAGAAATGTAGCTCCACCGGAAGAGGGTCATTACTTACCACGTTTTGATTTTTTTCCTCTAAAGTGACCGTAAAAATAAAGATAGATGTTTGATAGTTTTTCACATGATTAAAATTAAAAATAAAACTGCTATATATAGAATTCCAGCTTGATTGAATTTTTGAAAGTACCAGAATTAATTTTTTAACACTGCAAATCTCACGCGCCAACACGTGACGTAGTGCCATCAACAAAGAGTCAAACATGCGCTGGTTTAATAAATATTATTTATTAATTTTAATTTATAATTTATAATTAATTAAATTTAATTTAAATATAATATAATATAAGTGTTAATTAATCCAATTCAAATTGCGAGATAGTCAAATGGAGACACTCCAGCTTATTTTAATTCATATTCTATAATTAAATTTGAGACAAGTACACATACAATAATTAATTAATTCAATGGAATCAATCTTTAATACCTATAGACAAGTACTTTTCTAATAAAGCAATAAATATCATCTAACATCGGAGTATATTTTCAAAATTTTATTTTGATAATTAAGTATATAAGGCCTGACAATGCGGTAGAAAGAGGATTGCTTTTTTTAGGGCATTTGTATCTTCTATCTCTGTGACTCTACGTAACTCTACGTAACTCGAAAGTTCTTGGCCACATCAACCACATTTCTTCCAGTGTCCCTATCCTGAGCCACAACCAGCCAACTCCTACCCTCTCTCATTTCTCTCACGTCCCTTTCTACATTGTCCACCCACCGTGCCTTTGATCTTCCAAGCGGACGTTTCCCAATCGGCATTCCCATCACAATCTATTTTTCGCCATACTTTCCTCTCCCATTCTAGCCACGTGCACTAAACATCTATCATATCCTATTCTTCTCGATTTCATTTACTCTAACTAGGTCTATGCCCGATTGCAACCTCATTTTGTATGTTTACAGGAAACAGCCCTCCGACTTTGGCGTCGGGCGGTTTCCAAGCAACATGCTTTCGGATTGTTATACAATTATTTATCAATGCCCTTGGGACATTACAGCTGATAATTTAACATTAAAAATTTATTTATTTATTTTATTTAAGTATTTAGAAATTGATAAAATATTTGAAATTCAAAATTATCAATTAAAAATTGTAAGAGAATTTGAATGCAATTTGATAAAAATTGATTGCAATATATAATAATAATCCATGGACAGACTGGCAATATTTTTAAAATGAATAAAAAATTTTCGTTTTTTTTTCCCTTTATCCTGTGTCATGGTCTCCTATTGATACATCAATCCTATTGGTACAATTCGGAAATGACCATTCTGTTTGAAAAATACTAATAAGTAATAGTAAATAAATAAATAAATCGTTTTTCATTTTAAAAAGTTAAATTGAAAGATAATTGATAAATATTAACCCCGGTCAAGTGATTAGAGTCACGTGCAAGACACGTGTATACATAATCTATCTCTCTATCTATCTATCTACCTCCACAGTTTGAATAAATGTTTCGATTCGATGATATGATAAAAAGTAAAGAAACATAGAAACCAATATTTGTTAAGATAATTTCTATTATTATAATATTTATTCTATTTTATGGACAAGTAAATGATTTCAAGAGGTTCATAATAACATTTATTGTATGTATTTAAGTATAATATTTACTGATATTAGATTCATTTCTATTTTTCTTTGATTGAAAAAAAAACAAAACAATATGAAGACATTTATTTTTTAAAATTTTATAATAATAATGAAAATGAAATAAAAAAAAATAATGAAAATATATAAATAAATAAATAATTTTAATTAAAAAAAAATGACATAATATATAATATGGAGAAGACCAAATTACATTTCATTATTGATATGAAAGATGAAAAAATTGAAAAATATAAAATTTACATTCTTACTTTTTACTATTTCGCCAGCGATGATGAAAATTTTCGATGTCGAGATTTTTATGTTTTTATACGTTTTGAAGGTACCTGAGTCATTTTTCACTAAGGTTGAGAAAAATGCCTGTCTGTATATATATATATATATATATATATATATATATATGTGTGTGTGTGTGTGGGCATTATTCAAAATTCGTAGTTTTCTATCAACTTTTGAGAAATGTAGCTCAACCGGAAGAGGGCCATTACAAACCACGTTTTCATTTTTTTTCCTATAAAGTGGCCGTAAAAATAAAGATATAGGTTTGATAATTTTTCACATGATTAAAAATTGTATAAAACTGCTATATATAGAATTTCAGCTTGATTGAATCGCTGAAAGTACCAGAATTAATTTTTAACATTGCAAATCACGCGCCAGCACGTGACGTGGTGCCATCAACAAAGAGCCAAACACGCATTGGTTTAATAAATATTATTTAATAAATTTAATCTATACTTTAATATATGAGTTATTTAATCTAATTGAAATTTGCGAGATAGTCCAGTGGAGACACTCCAGATTTTTTTTTTTTAAAAAAAAGTTTTATATAAATTGTATATACCTATATTTGTATTTGTATTTGTAATGTGTATGCATAGAAAGAAAGATGGGTGATTCGTTTTGGTTTCGTTTGTTATTAATCGATCGTTTCTCATGTATCAGGTGGTTTGGTTGTTGTGTGTCCACTAACATTAATATTAACATAGATATATAGATATAGATATATAGATATATATAGATATATATGCATGTTTTATGATGGTCATTGGATCGGCTAATTGTCCCCAGTTGCACCCCAACCTTCCTACCTACCGCCACCACTCTAATTGGATGCGTGTTCAATAGATTATGTCAATATTACCTTCCACACCGTCTATCAAAGTTTTATTGTCCTTCTTCTTTTCATTCATTTCAATTTCTAATTAAAGTGAAATACTAAGAAATTAAAGATACATAAATAAATAAATATATATATATAGAAGAATTTATAAATATATAATATACTTTCTAAATTAAGATTGTTTAAGTAGAAAATTTATATATATATATATATATATATATAAACCTCTGACTTTTGTACGTCCTACGCAAGGACAACACCTTTCATGTCGGTTATATAAATGAGGAAGTGTTCTATGATCAGTAGAACGGGTCCTATCAGCCTTTACCTTGATTTTCTTGTTCGGAGGCGCTATCAAGTAGGTTTCCCACTTTTGATCCCGGAGGCTGGGTTGACTCCGTCCCATAGACCCCAACGAGAGAAATTCCCTTGCTAGGCCCGGGACTTGAACCCGGGACTACGAGAATGTGAGCCAACTACGTCACCTCCCACCCTGTGGTGCCTTATATATATATATTGTAATATATACCTAAGCATAAAAATAGCCCTTAATATCGTAAATATACTAGAAATTAATATTTATATCAGACATTAACATTCTCACGTCCAATTTCATTTTGAATCGAAATGTTCTCAATTTAAAATAGAAATAATCATAAATTTAAAACAAAAGGTCTGAAATAATATAAATATAAAAAAAAATTTACAAAATGTTTTTCTCATGGACTAAAAAGAATAAAATAATTTTTCTAAAAAGAATAAAATAATTTTTCTAAAAAGAATAAAATAATTTTTCTATTAATCTGACAAAGTTTATGGATGAATTGCTTCATATTCAACGAAAAACGTTGGGCGCATTTAGTTTTATTTATTTATATGAAACATCAAGTCAAATTTATGAAATAATAAAAATTTTACTAAACACTTAAACTGATAAAATTTTTTATTATGCAATAAAATTAATAGATTAAGAGATTATTTATCACTGTAAACTATACTTATATCAAAGTATGTAACAAATTTTCTCGGGGACATATATTAAAAAAAGGATCTTTTCTCTATCTACATCTATCTTGAGGGAGACAAACCATCTTCATTGGCTCTACAACTGATTAAAAAGAATTCATCACCTATATATTTAATACGATAGTGTCCGTCTGTACGCAAAAAACTCCAGAGCCTAAACAAGTGGTAAGGTAACCAAATTTTTCTGAGGTGAAGGGTACCTCAAATGATGAAAAATAAAAAAGAAATTAGAATCTTAGGTAACTCCTGAGCTGAGCTGCGGGTGTTCCATTTTCCAGAAATATATATAAAGGAGAGTGTTTGTATGTATGTAATTTGTTTACTTTTTTGCTGTCATAGAAACAGATATATATATATATATATATATATATAATTAGAACCTCTCTCTCTCCCTCTATTTAAAATTTTAAAAAATGGAGTGTTCTAGCCAAATTAAGAAATTTAAATGCCTTATGCAACATTGATAGGTAAATGAATTGGACAGGAGACATATGATTAGAGAAATTGGGGAAAAATCAACCGAAATGAAATTAAACAAAAAAATTCAAGAATTATTATACGGATACGGCTTACATACAATTAACATACAAAATGTAGAATTTGAAAAAGTATAAAAATATTTAAATACTTAAGATCTTTAATCACGAAGGATAATATTCGAGAAGAATTTAAATCGACGTTGTAATTGAGTAACGCCTGTTATTATGCAGTAAAGGGGCTTATCTCATCCAAGAGGATCAAAATTAAAATATATAAAACAATTATTTTTCATGTTGATCGATGACTAGGGTGACCATATTTCGAAAACACCAAACCGGGACAAACGGTATACCTTTATTTTTAGAACTAAATTGAAAAAATTTTGAAAAAATTATTACGAAATGTCCTAAATATTGAAAAAACAGTAGGGTGTCCCGAAGACATTTTTGGGACAGAGCACCTAAAGACGGGACGTTTGGTCACCCTATCGATGACTCTGGGAGACGAGAATAGATTTGGAGTATTTGTGAGATTAATATTGTTCGCAGCATTTATAGGCCAAAAGAAGATGAGGTCACAGGGGGATGGCGGAGATGGCATAACGAGAAATAATGTCCAGATATAGTTAAGGTTATAAAATCAAGAAGGCTGGGATAGGAAGGGGACGTGGTTGGAATTGGAGA
Source organism: Labia minor (assembly GCA_963082975.1). Lineage (NCBI taxonomy): Eukaryota > Metazoa > Arthropoda > Insecta > Dermaptera > Spongiphoridae > Labia > Labia minor. The sequence continues at coordinate 2,503,221 of OY720344.1, forward strand.
AACTAGAAATTAGGAGAAACCGATTGGGAAACATCCGGTGGAAGACCAAGGACCAAGGTGGGTGGACAATGAAGGAAGGGACATGGGAGAGATCGGACAGGGTAGGATTTGGTTGTAGTAGGGATGCTTAGAGAAATGTGGATGGTGCGGCTAAGAACTTTCGAAAACTGTAGAGACACAGAGTTAGATAAATACAATAATAATATATAATTAATTTACTGATTAAATTAAAATATATTTTACAAGAAAGTCTTATCTACTTATACTGATTGAAACAAAATGGATGAAAACCTTTTACATACAGACTTTCAACCAAATACTATGTATCACTCGGGGGTACAGGGGGCGGAGCCCCCGTCTAGGTGTGAGGAGCGCCGAAGGCGCTCGGAGCAGCTAGTTAATTTTAATGCTATAAAATATTTTTAATTACGTTCAAAATGAAAATCTATTTTGAAATCACGATTTATGCTTCAGAATCTGTTGAAAAAAATTAATACAAGCAATACAAAAGGAGTTAATTAATTGCAAATAGAATAAAACATAAAAAATGATTATAATTAAGCAAATGTTATTATTGAAATAATGTTTTTAAAATATATTTATTATAATTGTTATATTAATTAAAAATTTATCTTTTAATATTAAAAATTGTTTTGAATTAATTGAATTTCTTTCAAAATGAAAACTAACTTAATATTTATCGATCAGATGGAGTGAATGAAAATTCAAATATTAAATCAAATTATCGTTATTACATTAAAATTAATTAATTATAATTTGTTTATTTATTTTAAAAACCTTCTAGGGATCCATCGAAATATCTATAAAAATTTTCAAAAGTCTATCTCAATATTTTAAAATGAAGAAGAGAAAATATTTCAAAAATTGCTTCTTTTTAAAACTCATAAATTACTTGACATAAGTTTATCAATATTTGCGAGAAGAGACCATATAACACATGTCTACTAGTAAGTGGAATGTTACCAGATCCTTTTTGGAGGGGAATAAATAGTTTTCCTTATATGTACATTTAAGGACAATTTAGAATCAGTCTTCAGAATAGCTCGGAGAGAGACAAATCATCCTACCTATAAGTGAAGTGACCACTTCCATCCCTCTTCAAAGTCACCAGCACACAAAACCCTGAAGGATTAACTGAAGACTCCTGTCTCTATTTGTTTGCTCCAACTATGAAATAACATATAAGATAAATAATTAAGAATAAATATATAAAAATTAAATAATCTATTACGGCTCTATTATAAATAAACTCTGCTAATCGTTATATAATAAAAAAAAAGAAATAAATATATTAATTAAAAATAATATACGTACATAATTTATAAAACTCTAAATATATTAGATCTATGTATTATTATAACCAACTAACTTGTAACTACGGTAATAAGATGATAATATATATCTATAATAATAATAATAATGTCCAGGTAGGATAGATAGATAGTTGATCTATATAATAAATAGATAATACTAATATATAATAGTAAATAATAAATAATAGATGGATTGATTTGAAAAAAAGGAGGTGTGTTGTTGTGTTGGGTTCACTTGTTGCTGGTTGCTGATGTCCGGATTAACCAGGCGTAACCCCGCCCCCTTTCTGCGATTGGTCTCCGTCAACTCCGCCCTGAATATCGATTGGTTAGCTGGTTGGTTGTGCGAGCGACCCCTTCGGATCATGTCACTTGGAGTCGAGTAGGGCCACATGGCCAGCTGCCCTGGGCAACCTTCCTCGGGGCCTCCCCAGCCACATTTGAGTGCGGCAACCCTTAGTGCCCTCAGCCTCCTTGGTTATCAGCATCCCACCACCATTGGAACCTTACAAGGTATACCACATATACCATACATACTCGCTTCGATTACAAAATAATCATTAATAAATCAATCAATCAATCAATCAAGTTTTTAATTTCACATTTTATAATATTATATAATATAATATAATATTTTTTTTGGATTCTTCAATGCACCCATTGCACCTTTACACCATTACATCATTACATCATTACACCATTACACCAAAGGAAGAATAAATACTTGATATATTTATAATAGTAGAAAATATTAAATGATGAAAAACATGAAGAATGAAAATAAATATCCTTCTAAATGTTATTATTATTATTATTATTATTATTTATAAGAACAATTATAATGATTTACAAAAATAGATCTAATTGTAAAATAAAATGTACGTATATCTAGGTACACCTACATACATATATATATATATATATATATATATAGTGTCGTGTATAAGATATAAGGGGTGAGGTATTTTATGAGAAAATTTGGGTTAACACAAAAGGTTTAATTAATTGGTAGCACTCTGGAATGAATTTAGAATAATTAAATGGGTTATTGAATCCGCGTAGGTTGATTAGGGAAAATATAAAATTGAATAGGTTCAATATGAAAAAATGTTTATATAAAATTACAATTAAAAATTATTTATTTACTAAGAATATAAGAATTTATTTGATACAATTGATAATAATGAAATTAATAAGACATTGAATAAATTTAATGGTACCGCAAAAAATTAAGAAGAGTATAAATTGAATGGAATTGAGTTCATAGAATAATTGCAATTATTTATATATAATAGTCGACTAATTAGCTGGTATTCAAATTAATAATGAGTTCGGGGAACACTGGGACTTCAAGTAAGATGATTCTTGGATATTTTACTCAAGGTATCATGTCGTCATATTAGGGCAGACACAGCTTTCTCGCAGACTGGATGATCCTTGTATTTTGTTCTCACTTAGTCAGATGAAGTTGCTTCCCTTACACTCAATCCAAGAATGACCAAAAAATGTCTAAACATGTAAAAATGGACATTCTCCCCTCCTATGCCACTTGGCAAAATTGTCCACCCTTCACTCCCTCTGGGGAACGAAAAGGATCTCTGGGTTTTTTCCTTGGGTGTTTTTTTAAAACAATAATTTTAGAAAGCTATCTTTTATACACTTTGCCATGTGTTCACACAAATAACTTTCTAAAATTCTGTATCTTAATATATCCAATATATAAGCATAAAAAAAGGCATTTTTATATTTATATATTACAGTAGTGATTTGGAAAGGGTTGGATCGTTGTCTAGAGGTAAAAAATTATCTCGATAGAGCAACAACACTTCTTGTTTAGGTTTTTCTATAAAATGGTTTATCTACAAAAAAATATTCATAGGCAAATATACACACTCTCTCATCATCATAGCCAAGCAATCGAACAATCTAGCATCCAAAACGAATCGTCCCAAACGAGTAGAGTCCCTTGCGGGGGTTTGTGTTCCAATTTATATATTAATTCCACCCGAACTGAGCATGTCGGGAGAAGGGGGTGGGAGACTTTCTCCTGGCTGTCACCAAGGCCCGTCTCGAGCTTGATCAGGGGATCGGGCATCCCGTGGCCCCACAGAAAGGCCCACGGTTGCATTTATAACCAGGGACAAGGAAGTGGAGTGAGGAGGTTGAAACACCCTTGTCGCCAACATCCCGTGACCTCAATTTTAACTCCCACATATATACATATATAAGTAGATAGATTTATTGTAATTAAGATTTATCTAAAATGAAAATTGTTTAGATGTTTAAATAATAAAAAGATTAAAAAAAGAAAAAAATTATTTCATTATGTAGGTGGTTGTAGTGAATACAATAGATTCAAAAAAATATAATATATTTATTTGGTAAAAAAGGTATATAATAAATAACTACTAGCTAACAAACCAAAAAAAAAAAAGAAAAACTATCAATAAAATGTAATAAGATTGAATTTTTAAATCTAAATTTCTATCATATTTCAATGATACGAACGAGTACATTGAAGCTGGCTGATATGAATGCATAAAATATTATAACTAAACTTTTTATACAACATATAAGGTATATCAAAATGCAAACTATTTTCAATCGAATTATTATTTTCGTCACCAAATCGTGAAAATGACATTTTAAACTGCAAAGGATGACAAAAACCGTTTGTTCCCTAGCAATAAGCAAGAGGGATCTTATCAGTGTAATTGTTCTCTTATTGGCTATTTTTGAACACGTGACTCGGAATTGAAGAATTTGTTTGGCTATTCATTTCATCAAAAAATTTTCAACATAATTAGCCACCCTGACAGTTATGCACTTGTCCCATTTTTCTTGAGGCTTCTTAATTTCCTCAGCGAAGAATCCTTTGGGTTCACCCCGAAATCACTTTTGCTCCGCTTCCTTAACTTCCTCATGATTAGCAAATCTTTTTCCACGTAGGGCGTAGTTTGGAGTGGTCGGGACTGTTGGCAGGTTGTGATGGGAGACCTCCCAAGTAGAAGCTGAAGTTGAAAGCTTATCACGGGTCAGCTGGGCGGGCATTTACCTTGCTGAAGAATAACTCCTTTTGACAAGAGTCCAGGGCGTTTGCTCCTGATAGCTGGTCTAATCTTGTGTTCTAGCATTTCATTGGCTATTGATAGTTTGCTGATCTTTAAGAAAATCGCAATAGACTGGACCCTGTGAGTCTCCAAAGATGGTCAGCGGAGGGTTGAAGTTTCTGCCACTTTTAAACCGATCATCCCACTTGTAAAAATTATCACGGTTTACTGTACTGTATCAACATACTAAGAGAAAATTTCACTTGATCTTACACAAAGCAATCATCTTCTAAGGTGCAATCTTCTGCAACCTTTGAAATATACTCTGGCAAAGAGTATATTTCAAAGGTTGCCAACGAATTACCCTGGAAAGATTGTAAAGATTGTGTTCATTGAATAAAGGGTGTTTCATAAAGTATGCAGTTTTTAAAAATGCAATAAATCAGTCAAAAGCGAAGCAAAATTCAAAATTTTTATTTAATTTCATTCAACATATACTTCGATGACTGCCTGCAGAGAAAGTGGGGGTGGACATATGCTCGATATCATTTTTCATTATTAAATCGAAGTATATGTTGAATGAAATTAAATAAAAATTTTGAATTTTGCTTCGATTTTGACTGATTTATTGCATTTTTAAAAACTGCGTACTTTATGAAACACCCTTTAGTTTTAAAATTATAGAAATTGTCTCTTTACTTATTGAAGTGTATATATATCTTATATATAAAATTCTATTTTAACTCTGTACTAATTAATTTAATTATAATAGAATATATTAATTAATACAGAGTTAAAATAGAATTTTTTTTTATTGAAATACCAAATTTTAAAATTCATAGGAGTACTAAAAAGATAAAATAATAAATTGAACTAAATTAATTAATCTTTGATTGATATTATAAAGTGAAATAATTAATTTATTTAAATTGAATTTCAATAAAAATAAACTAATTTTTTCCTTAAATACTTACTCTAAGAATAATTATCATATACATATTTTTATTTATAAATTTGTTCATTTTTACGAAAATTCAACTTGCCTAGAATATAGGTATGTATAAGTAGGCAGTGCCGCCCTAACCACAGGGCTAGCTAAATGGGCTATAGCCCCAGGGCGCAAGCCTTTTGAGGCGGCAATTTTTTATTTGCGATATAGTAAAAATTTATTTTTCATGTTATTAGTTTTTACTTATTTTTAAATTAAAACACTTCTTAAAATATTAAACTGATTTTTAATTCTTTCAAATGTGCTGAAAAACGATAGATAGAGAAGGGCAACGCGAAATAGGAGTCCCGACACCCTACCGATCGTACTTTTGTTTCAGTCGCACTGGAGTTAATATAAGACCACCAATCATATAATAGTTCCGATCAAGTTCTAAGGATTAGACTAAAAACTGATCGGAACTGTCATTATATTGAGATTATCCCCTCAAATCTGGGTAAACCATCTTTTAAATAAGTGACTTTAAAGAAAAGTTACAATAAAGATAACAGTTTATTATAAAAGTAATAAATAGTTTTTTTCTAGTTGTGATACTTTTGTTTTGTATAACTTTTCCGACTCCCATTTGCCATTCTGTAAATTTTCTTAGGAAGAAGGGCGCATAATTTTTAGTAGCCCATGGGCGCCGAATTCCTTAAGACGGCCCTGTAAGTAGGATAGTAGTACCTGGAACACCGAGCTATCACTCGACCCTTTAAAAAATATTGATATTATAATTCTTTAATTATTTATTATAATTATTAAATGTTATATTATTGCATCAATCTGATAAAATGAATGGAACTTGTGGTCCTCAATAATAATAAATAATAAAATTAACTAATAAAAAATTATAATAATTAACAAAAAATTGAACGACAAAACAGATTTTTTTTAATCTGTTTTGTCGTTCCCAATACAAATAAAAAAAGTTTCTTCATAATCTCGTTTCGTTATTTTATTTATTTTATTTAAACAACATGCAAAAGAGAAAAATTACCGATGATACGTCTAATAACTTATAACAATCCATTTGGAAGCGAGCATTCGAATAAATGATGTTATTTTTGAGAAATGATAGATAACTGAACACTCTTTCTCACCCCCCCCCCCTCCTCCTCCTTCTACTCCTCGCCCCTCTTCTTTTCCCCAACACCATTAGTTGCTTCTTTATCGTTATGCAAAGGGACATGGGAAGAAAAATATTATAATCACAAAATCGCATGACAAGTGTTTATTATTATTATTATTATTATTATTACGAATATTATGACTATCTAGATATATGATAATTTATTAAATATTTATATTTATAAAAAAGAAAAAAATCTAATTAGTCTTACGAAATTTGTTTATTAAAATTATTTTATGTTTACAAAAAGTATAAATGCCCTCCTAAGTATTTGACTATTTTCCATTTATCACATTGATTCATAGACAAATAAATTATTTCTTTATTCATAACGTTTATGCTATTCTTATACGTAATTTAAAGATGTTTTTTTTTTTACTTTTTGGGTTCTCAGTTACAAAACTAATCACTTTTAAATTTATTTTTTGCAAAATGTTTGGGGGGGGGGGGCACGGGGGACGCAACTGGTTCTTACTGTGGCTTCGTTTAAACCGAATATTTTGCCAAGAAATGTTGAGCCATCTTCGTTTCGAAGGCGATCTAAAATTTCAATTTTAGTTTCCAAGGAAATGGCTTTTCGTTTCGATTTTGTATTTGTAGTCTTCGACATTTTCTTTTAAGGATAATAAAATATTTAACAAAATTTAAAAAAATACAAATAATTTAAAGAATAGAAAATATTCTTTGGCTTACCTTTTATCTAAGTGCGTTAAAATTAAATTATATGTAAAGTTGGAAAAACAAACTTGCGTTTAAAATATGTCTTTACCAAACAGGTGTAATTCCATTGATAGATACATAGTTCATAAACTACTAAAACGTTTCTACATATTGAAAAAAAGGAATTGCTTTAAATTTTTGCCAGTAAATTTGCTTGAATGTATGTACACAATGTATACACAAAAAAAAAAACGATAGAGAAACAAATACACATACATTTAATCTTTATACTCTTTCTTTTTTTCGTATGGATTCCAGCTGTTTGTAAGCTGTGTGTGTTTTTATTTATGTATGTTGTGATAGTTTGAACCGTGCTATATATATATATATATAAATCAAATAAAAAAAAATTCTTGATTTTCAAACCTTGTTAAATCAAATTTGTGTAAAAAAAGACAGTGTTAAAACAGAATTAGGTAAATATAAATATATATATATATTGGAGGCTTAGTATGAGTTGGGTTATTAAAATAAATCTGGAGTGTCTCCATTCGACTATCTCGCAAATTTGAATTGGATTAATTAACACATATATATATATTATATTTAAATTAAATTTATTAATTATAAATTAAAATTAATAAATAATATTTATTAAATCAGCGCATGTTTGGCTCATTGTTGATGGCACCAAGTCACGTGTTGGCGCGTGAGATTTGCAGTGTTAAAAATCAAAAATCTGATACTTTCAGCTGTTCAATCAAGCTGCAATTCTATATATAGCAGTTTTATACAATTTTTAATCATGTGAAAAATTATCAAACATCCGGTTGAGCTGCATTTCTCAAAAGTTGATAGAAAACTACGATTTTGAATAATGCCCATGTATCAAATTTCATGATTATACCTCAAACCGTTTTTGTGCGTAATCTTGCCTACAAACATACACACAATCACACACACAGACATTTTTCTCAACGTTAGTGAAAATGATTCAGGAACCTTCAAAACGTATAAAAACATCAAAATCTCAACATCGAAAATTTTCGTGATCGCAATACTATCTCTAGCGAGATTGTAAAAAGGGCTTAAATTGGAAGATTGGTAATTATGTATATTCATTTATTTCAATTTTATAGACGTTAAATTAATTGATATATCTAACATATAAAAGAATAAATCAATCATTGTATACCCTCATTCAAATGCATAATTGAATGTTTATCAAAAAGAATTTTGAAATCATTTAATTAAACCAATCATTGTGGCAGTAATTATTTATTTATTTTTGTTTTTCTTAACAACCCCTATATTTTTTATTTATTCACACCAATTTATTTTCAATCCCTTAATAAAAAAAAACAACCAAATTAAAGTGTTAATAACAAAGTGAAATAAAATTTAAAAAAAACAAAAAAAACAAAAAGAAATAACTAGCAAAGTGAAATCTAGTAGCATGTGATTATAACAACTTTAATAACTTACTAAGGAAAGAAATTAAAAGTGAATCGAATCGAATAATAATACCTACTCCATAATTATATCTGCCTATAGAAGAAAGAAAATGAAAATAGAACTTTAAATTGAATTGAAATTAATACTTGGATTCAAATAAAATAAAAAATAGAATATACTCTTTTAAAAGATGAATTATTAATTTGAGTTTATTTCTTCTTCAAATGGCAATACTAATTAACTATTAAAGAATATGAAATTTTATCATAATGCACATTAAAATTGTCCATTGAAAACAATTCTATTGAATGGTAATTAATAACTATTCTTAGATAGCTGGGTAGAAATTAAACTATATAGAATATTTTTTTAAAAAAATACTTTTTCAATTGTGTTAAAAAAAATAAAAAAAAAATAAAAAAAATAAAAAATAAAGAACATACATTTGGTCTAAAATTCAAAGAATATTTCTTGATTATTATTATTATTATAAAGGATTAATAGTATGAGTATGATTTATGAAATGAATCAATTATTGATTTAATAAGAATATTTAATTGAATTATTTACAAATTAGAATAATATATCTAAATATTTTTAATTTTCGATGTTGATATTTTGATGTTTTTATACGTTTTGAAGGTTCTTGAATCATTTTCACTAAGGTCGAGAAAAATGTTTGTTTGTGTATGTGTGTATGTGTTATGTATGTAGACAAGATTACGCAAAAACGGTTTGAGCTAGAATTATGAAATTTGGTACATGGGCATTATTCAAAATTCGTAGTTTTCTATCCACTTTTTTAGAAATGTAGCTCATTCGGAAGAGGGTCATTCATTACATACAACGTTTTGATTTTTTTTCCTCTAAAGTGACCGTAAAAATAAAGACAGACATAGATTTGATAAAAATTCACGTGATTAAAAATTGTATAAAACTGCTATATATAGAATTTCAACTTGATAGAATCGCTGTAAGTACCGGAATTAATTTTTTAACACTGCAAATCACGCGCCAACACGTGTGTGGTGCCATCAACAAAGAGCCCAACATGCGCTGGTTTAATATTTATTATTTATAATTTATAATTAATTAAATTTATTTTAAATATAATATATTATGTTATTTAATCCAATTCAAATTGCGAGATAGTCGACTGGAGACACTCCAGCTAATTTTAAATATAATTTTATAAAGTCTTTATTTATTTTTCAATAAGAAAGTAATATTTTGAGTGTATTTATATAAATATTATGTTATTATAATTACAAAACCAGGATAGATCGGAAATGAACAATGAAGGGGTCACTAGAGCAGGGGTTCATCCTCATTATATTTTCATTGGATAGCGATTGTATGTATGTATGGATGGATGGGGTTCTTCCTGTCACGCGTGACATCACTTGCAGGTGTATCTTCTTCTGTTGAACACGTGCCCTTTTCACCCCTGCCTCTCCCCCTCCCCCCCCCCCACAACAAAATGTGATTAATGGTTATGAGCTTCCTGAACCCTCTCCGATTGAATTATTAATTGATATTGGAGGGCTCGTGCCAGGTGACGACTATCATCAGCATCTGATTTCTTCACCAAGAAGTTCCGAGTTGACGACAAGGCAACTTGGAGGTGGCGGAACGACGGATCCTGGTCCTTTCCGAGCTGCAGCTGCAGCAGCAGCAGCAGCAGCAGCATTCATCTCCCCACAAACTCTACTTGGCTTCCAGCAGCACAGTCCAAGAGTAGCTGGAGTCTCATCACCCCCTCATCAGCCACCCCCGCCACCACATCCTTCCCATCACTCACTCTTCGCCATGCCAGAACTTAAATCAGGTGAACAATTGAATTATCTTGAAAAATACTTTATCAGCTCTTTTCTATAAAAGTTGTATTAATGATGAGTACTCTTTACCATGTCTAACATTTAATAATAATCTATTATTATTATTATTATTATTATTATTATTATTATTAAAATTATATTTGTAACAAAATAAATTATTATTTAAGTAATTGTGTGTTAAAAATTACAAATTGAATGATTTTAGTAACGAAAAGTTTGCTTTAATAAAAAAAACAAAACAAAATTGAATATTATTAAAGTTAAGATTGTTTTTTTTTTTTTTTTTTTTTCAAGAACCGATGTTGAGTCGCAATTTTGCCTTTAGTCCTTTGAGCGCGTTGAGCGTTCGAGCAATGGCTGCAGCAGCTGCTACTGCTGTCTGTCCAATGCCAGTGCCAGTAGTTGCTGCTGCGGCTGCCGCTGCTGCTGCTGTCAATCCAAAACGTCCACGAGGTGAAAAAAAACCAATTCCAGATGAACAAAAAGATGAGAAATATTTTGAACGGAGGAAACGAAATAATCAAGCTGCGAAAAAATCACGTGATGCTCGAAAAGTACGAGAAGATCAGGTAAAATTTGATTTGGATTTTAATAAAAGCAATAACATAAATTGAGAAAAACAAATTGTTTATATATATATATATATATATATATATATATATACAGTGAATTCTCGATGTAAGCAACCCATGCTATTAACAACTCTCGTTATAAGCCCCATTTGATATAAGAAATTTAGGAAGTATTTATTCAATAAAAGCAACTGTCATAATTGTCAATTCTAACCTCACTTCTTTTAAGTGCACCCTAAAAAAAAATAGTTTAAAATGGTGAAGCGAAGAAAATCATTAAGTATTCAATACTGAATTCAGATCACAACTCGTTCTTTAATTGTAAACTTCTAATTATTGCTTTGATATTTCTATATTTTCAATATTTCAATTGTAATTTCTTTTTTTTTACACTTAATAATTGAGAATCTACAAGGTAACTATGAATTTAGTCTATATAAGCAACTTTTTTCATAAAAGCAACTTTTTGGAATAAATGATTTCAGAAAGAAGTGTTGCTTATATCGAGAATTAGGTGTATATATGAAAATTTAAAAAAATAAATAAATAAAATACTTATTCTACAATTTAAACAACAATTTTATTTTAATGTAGAATAGATGGAATTTTGATATTTTTATTTTTTAATCTAAGTAAGTGAATTCTCTTGTAGATTGCCTTACGCGCGACAATGCTTGAACATGAAAATGCAATCCTCCGAGCTCAGCTCATCACCCTCCGCGAAGAGGCTCAATCGTTACGACATTTGCTTGTGCACAAACCAAAAAATACTAACCAAGACACTAGCTCAGCTGCAGCGGCTGCAGCTGCCGCCGTTCGAAATGATTTGTTAATTGATATGGTGCAGCAACATCATCGAGCGGCAGCTGCAGCTGCAGCTGTAGCCGCTGTATCCACTTCCACTCCTACATGACAACCAACACAGGACAATTATAACTGCTACTGCTGTTGCTGTTTTTGTGCCGGAGTGCAAATGTAGAAATACACATTCGTTTCCAAAATGAGTCTTAACTTCACATAATTAATTGGTGATTCATCCACTTTGTTTCCTTTTCTTTCTCTCTTTCCATTCTTTATTAATCATTTTAATTTTTAACTTTTTCTATTAATTTAATACCTATATATATATATATATATATATATATATATATATATATGTGTACATGTCGTAGGCAAATGGCAATTTTAGGCCAAATAGCTTCAACTATTATTTAATTTCAATTTGACTAGGAAAATTGTTCAGAAAATGTCGGATATTTATTGGATCGATGTCAGATGAACAAGACACACAACATAATTTCTTCTATTTTGTTAGAATCCCATGTTTTTTTTTTACAGTTGTAGATTTATATTTTTCATTTAAAGGAAAATAAAATTCAGCATTCACCTTCTTATTCTTAGTTAATCGTAGGCTAAAAAAAATTATTTACAAATTGACAACTGTTCACAACATAACCTTAAAATCTGATAGTTAAGCAATATAAAATTCTTTAATTATTATACGAAAACATCACTTAAATAATGAAATATTTACTTATTTGTAAAATCGCCTTACTATCTAATATTAAATTTTTATAATTTATTTTTTTTTTTTATATCAAACCGATTTTTATTTTGACATTTACATTAATTTAGAACTTAAAATTGCACTAAATTTATGGCAAGCTGAAGTTAGATTAATATATACAATTAAGAACAAAAAATTTTACTACCACTGTAATAGTTCAAGCCATTTGCCCAACAAAGATTTAGCCAAATGGCTTTCGTCTAGGCAAATGCTATTTTCTTAAAATTGCCATTTGCCTGAAAAAATAAAAATACTAATGAAAAATTCAATTTAGATAAGAAGTATATTTATTTTATGGATTTTATTTGTATAGAATTTATTTAAAAAACAAATTATTAAAAGGAATTTAGAAACAATCCAAAAGTTAATTAATTTGAAAAATTAAAAAGAAAATACAAATTTAAAAGTGAAGTTTTTTAAGACTAAAATAATTTTGTTCCTTAAGGAAAAATAATATTATTTTAAAGGATACGTTGCTGCTCTCTTAATACGATTAATATATACTGAGAATCATAATAACATCTTTAGATAAAAAAATTTTGAAGTTGATCTATTAATATTTACATCTTTACCGGAAAAATAATACTACATTATTATTATTGGATATAAATGGTCCTCGCCTATGTACCCGGTTTTTTTATATCCTATATAAAATTTATTTAATATTCTCATTAATTATTACTATACAATTTTAATTACCTACTGAAATAAAAAAACACATAGTTTTTTAAGAATTAATATTATAAAAATAAAATACAATCATTTGAATTTAGTTGAATTTCTTCTATTTATTTTTTAATGAATTAATTTGATTTAATAATAATAAATTGTATAAATTATATAATACAAGTAATATTTGTAAATATGTATTTAAATTTTTTACAGTAGGTACTTATTTATCTTCTTATAATTTTGACCAATTAAAAAATAATATTCAAAACAATTTTATTTTTAGAATAGCTACATTAAATATTTATTTTAGGAAAATGAATAATTATTGATGATTGGTTTCTCTTAAAATCTTAAAAATAAAAATATCTATCCAATAAATCTTCATATTATTATAAAAATTGTAAAATATGGGTGTAATTTCTTAAAAATAGTTTATAATAATTTATAAAAGCAATGAAAATTGCAATTGTCATAAAATTATTAAAGGTATTACTTTTATATTAGTAATTTTTTTTATCTGCTTCTTCTTGAATTTCTACAGTTAATGATATTTTAAATAAAAATCAATAATTTCGTTCGTTCTCAATTATTATAATAAATGTTTATCAATCATATCAATAAAATTAATTTGTGTGGTTCTTAATATAAAGAAGACAAACGTTCATGCTTGTTAATCTTTTCTCTGATCTCCAATATTAATACGCCACAGTTTATTATTAAATTATTCTTCCCAGGAGAGTTTCTCTAATAATGATCATAATAGTAAAATAATAATAAAAGTGATATGATTTAGCATTTTTTCCCACCAGAAATTGATAAAATATTTATTATCATTTATTAAACCAAAGATGAGTCTCCTGGGAGAATAATATCACTCATCTAAATAGAACCCTCTTTTAATGCCTTTTTAAAAAAATAATATCTCTCTCTCTCTCTCTCTCTTATATATATATATTCATTTGTTACATAGAATAAAAATCCATTAACGCTTTTACAAATAATACATAAATAAAATTTTCTACCATTGATGGGTCGGCTTCTAAAATGGGCTTGCTTAATTTTAACGTTTTTAATAGAAATGGAGCTCGGTATAGCATTTACGGCGTCCGGAGACTAGAATAAACGTACTTATATTTGTTAAAATTGATTACATTCTTAACCAAAATTCAGATTTTCCGCCAATGACAAATGCCTGGATTGCCGCCCTTTAAGATTAAAAAGGAATAATTGAATAACAATAACCGACTGATTAAAAATAAATGATTTAATTTAATAATTGCATTAATAATTAATTAACAATTAAATTAATGGTATTTAACTCTCAATTTAATTATTTTAATAAATTAATAATATTTTAGTAATTATAAATTCATATTCATATACACAACAAGGTAAGGCCTTCGGTAGTCATTTGTCCCCTGAAATGGGGGGGGGAGAAGGAGGAGGATCAACCAAGCCTAATTAAGGAAACCAATCGCAAAAATGGACCGATGGCAAGTTATTTTATTTTTCAAATAATTAATGAATCTTGAATATTATTAATTCTGGGTCTAAGATAGAGTAAGCAATGTAAGGTAAAACCGAAGAATATGATGAGGATGGGGATATGACGTGTTTTTTTTTATCTATCTCGAAAACTATGGCGGGGTATTGGGAGACGATAGTAGTCACTTACACGACCAGATGAACCGTGTCTACATTACATTACATTTTGCAAATCCTTTAAAATTAATACTAAGGCTTATTTATTCACATATCCCTCATTATTTACTATTAACAATTCTTTAACTAAAATTCTGTCGAAGGAGTTTTATGACGTGTTGTGTGTGCGAGGGATATGGCGTGCGTTTTACCTTTATTTGACATTGAAAATTTGAACATTCCAAACAATTTTGTAAGAAGAGGGAAATATTTATAGTCACAGACTTGTGTAAATATACATATCATTTATGTTATGTACTTTATTTAATTCTTAAAACATACCTAATTAAATATTTAAGTATTAAAATATGAGTTTTTATTATTGTTTTACATGTAATTTCCACATAAGCAATATCCCTCACAATATCCTCACTCCTGATATTGTTGGCACAAAATGTTGGCTTTTTTATTTTTGTAAATTTTAATTGTTCTTGATTTAAGAATATAGCTGAAATTTTAGCTCTGAATACCTAATAGCCCTAGGCAACATTAACATCAAAAATAATTTCATAAGACATTTAAAATTTAGCAAAAACTACAAATTGTAAATTGTAAGTCATATTCCTCGGCTATATTCTATAATGTATTTTATGAATTAACAAATATATATAAATATATATTATATTGTAAATGGATTTTATAATAAATTTTCTTTAAGTGGCCTATCGATAGCAACCTTCCCCTAATTATGACTTTTAGGAGTTTAGTTCATTTTTTTTTTTATTTATTTCTTACTAAACCAATTAAAAAAAACAATAAAATATATTAAAATAAGTAATTATATTAAGTATGTAGTAGTGTATATACATATATTTGTAAATGTTAATATTAAAAGTATAATTTGTTAAAATTTGTTAATTTCTTTTCCAACTCTTGTAAATAAATCAAGAAAAATTGTGTGATATTTATTGTTAATAAAAATATTTAATTCTTATATCTATCTTATTAGAGTTTGAACTTACCTTTATTTTATTTTTGACACATCTAAATAAGTCATCATTAACATATTCCTTTCTTATTTTACAATAAATTTAGTTTTATAATATCAACTTTATTTTATTTTTAAATATTTTTTAGATGTTTTTGTTATTTTAATTAATTTTTAAACTGTCTATAATTTCATTTATTTTCAATTAACATCAAAATGTTGTTATAGGAAAGGATATAAAAAGGGTGAGAATTCGTAGACTCTTTTAGAAATACTGATGATAGAAATGTTTTTTATGCATCACTACTTAATTAAATATAGACGACTAGCTGCTCCGAGCGCCTTCCAGGCGCTCTTCACACCTAGACGGGGGCTCCGCCCCCTGTACCCCCGAATGATACATGGTATTTGGTTGAAAGTCTGTATGTAAAAGGTTTTCATCCATTTTGTTTCAATCAGTATAAGTAGATAAGATATATATTTGTTTTCTTGGAAAATATATTTTAATTTAAGCAACAACAAATTTTCCTAGATAATAAGTAAGATTTATTGACTATTTCATATTATTATTTATATATTTACTAATATATTTGTGGCTCTTTGCATTTATTTAAGTAGATTTTAATTAATTAAATAATTAATATTCTAAGTTAATGAACATTATTTTTTTTTATAAATTATATTAATTAAAATTTTTTTTCTTATTTCTGTTTTTTCTTTATTTTACATATATATGTACAAAACACAAAACAATAACACAGACAGACACACAGACATTGCCTTTTATATATATAGATAGATTAAAACCTTCCCTGGGATGCCCACAACAATCCCTGAAAGTTTCACCGTAATCGGACGGGTAGTTTTTGAGTATTTGACAGACACACAGACACACAGACATTGCCTTTTATATATATAGATTCATCTTAATTTCTTGAGTTATCTATTGTAATTTAAATTCTTACAGTTTTATTAAATAAATCATTTTTAGTTATAATTTTATATAAGCATTTTTTAATTGAACCTATTCAATCTTGTCATTCCCTAATCAACCTACGCGGTTTCAATAACCCTTTTAATTATTCTAAATTCAATCCAGAGTGCTACCAATTAATTAAACTTATTTTTAACCCAATTTTTCTTATAAAATACATCACCCCTAATATCTTATACACGACAATCAATATATAAGATGGTAGGTTTAATCAAATGGACTATAGACAGATTTGTTTGCTAAAAACATCTTATTACATTAGAAAAATTTTAAATAATTACAATAAATACAATAATATATTCTTACCTAATGGTTTTCAATTTATAAAATCTAATTTAACACACAACAATTCCGTCTCATTATTGTATTGTAATACAAAGTTAGAAATATTAAGTTTAAAAAAAATTAAAAATATTTGAATGTTTAAGTTTATATGTAGCGCCATCTGTCGATAGTTTTGTGACACTACAGACTTTTACCAAAATATTACTAATTAAATTAATATTGGATAAATTAATTTTGGATTTAACTACACTAAAACATTCCCTGGGATGCCCACAACAATCCCTGAAAGTTTCACCGTAATCGGACGGGTAGTTTTTGAGTATTTGACAGACGGACAGACACACAGACATTGCCTTTTATATATATAGATAAAGATCTTTAGATAGGAATTTTAAAAATTATTACAAATAAAATAAAATAAATTATTATAATGTTGATTAAAAATTGAAACTATTATTAAATTTAAATTAATTCATTCAATTAATTTTACATTTTTTATTAAAATTACTATTGTTTATTTTTTATTTATTAATAATAAATCTATATCTTTTTCAAATGTATAGAATTTATATTCTTCATAATATAAAGTTCTGGCATCTAGCGGTATTTTCGCTTACTATTTAGTACTCTTCTGGTAGAAAATAAAATTAAAATTGTTTTTTGTATTAGTCCTGTCAAATGTTATTTGTTATGTAAATATTTAATAAACTATTTTATTTTTTGTATATTAAATTTAAAAATAATGGATAAGTTGACATTAATATCTGGAACATTATTTATGGCTGCTGATATATTTGCCATACTTAGCCTTGCAATGCCAGATTGGATTATTACAGATGTGGGAGGTAAACTACTAGAATTCATGCTCTTTTTTCAAAGCAATTTAATAAATGTCTAATTAATTTTTAGGTGATACTCGTTTAGGATTAATGTGGACATGTATGACACTGTATAATCAATCTCAAACTTGTTTTACACCAGACCTTCAACCTGAATGGCTTTTAGCTTTAGTATGTATTTTTGTAGGATGTATATGTATTACAACTACAATTATTTTGTTAGCATCTTCTCATTGGGATCGTAATGTTGTTCCATATGCGAGATGGGTTGGATTCACAGCAAGTAAGTGTGCATATTTATAGAGATTTATTAAATAAGATAATATAATAACAATTTTCATTGTTTTAGTGGTACTATTTTGCCTTGCTGCTGTAATTTTTCCAATGGGTTTTCATGTTGACGAAATTGGTGGACAAGCTTATCAACTACCAAATAGTCATCAAGTCGGAGTCTCATATATTCTCTTTGTTCTTGCTCTTTGGATTACTGTCATTTCTGAACTATTTGCAGGAAAAGTGTGCTTACCACATTTCTAAGCTCAAATTTGTGCATCTCAATATTATAAAAGTCAAAAATAGTTTTTCTCTTTTTGGTTGTGAATATGGTTCTTTTTTCTCATACTCTTATTCTGTGATTACATTTTTATTTTTATTTTTTATTATAATAAACTGTAATATATGTATATATTATCAAATAAAGTTTATATTAAAATATTAACTTGATTTTTTTTTTGTAGGTTCAACAATCATTCCATCTTCTAACATTTTAAGTGCAAGCTTAGCTGTATTTTTTGCATCATTCAATCCACAATGTTCTTTTCCTTCAAATTCCATTCCTTTCATTTCAAGTGCCCCACGTAAACCTTTAGGCTGAACTTTATATAACATCTAAAAAGATAAAACATTTAATATTAATTTAATAAAAATTTTAATTAACATAAAATTAAAAAAAGTAATCAAATCATAATAAATAGTACAGAATTATAGAAAGAAGGCAATAGCTAAAAATAAGACATCTCTTAAGACGACAAAGCAAGTGACCTAATAATAGTAACATCGTTTTTGTTCACCAATATAATATAAATGTCTTTGATGACAATCCTTTATTATAGCTTAGCATCTTATGATTGTAAGATATAAAAATAGTTAGTTTATAAAATTTGATACATTAATATACACATCTCACTCTATAATTATATATATTTATATACATTACTTTAAATTTATATTTTAAATCCATCCATTCATTAAAAAAATTCGGTTTAATTATTGCTTTTCGTTTACATTCATTATGTAAACATACATTTAAATCCCAATCTAGAACAATATATTTTATATATAAATGAACTCTTTTTTTTTATATATAAATTTTATTGAAAAAAACAAAATGTATACCTGTCCAAGTAACAAAAAGTGTATTTTTAGGAGTCGTATCAATTCTTATATTAAATTTATTAGTGCATTCTCTAATCCACCGTTTAAATAACATTAAACATGTTTTTAATGGAACACCATTATCTACCGTTTTTTGACTTATTCCAGTAAATTCAACACAAAATTCACTTAATTTTGGATTTGTCATGGGAAGACAATATTGTGAAAATTCAGATTCTAATGTTTTATTCTCTAAATTAACTAATACTGTTGAAAATTCTATTATTTCAGGAGCAGGATGGATTTTATCATTCCAACATGTCGACTCAAAATCAAGTACAATTAAAAATGTATAGGTATTTTGTTTATTATTTAAATAATCTTCATTAAATTTTATAATTTCAATTGCATCGTATTTCCTAGAAAAAAACAATGATAACAATAATTGATTTATTTTACTATTAAATAATAAAATTAAATAATAAAAATCATTATTAATCTAAATAAAATGTAATATAAATTATCTAGTTGCCTTTGATAATTTCTTTACAACTATTTAATGAAAATGAAATTCAATATAATGCCTAAGTGATACTAGTTTATAATCGACTTTCATAAACGATATATATAATTAATTATTTTGTTTTTAAAAGCAAAAGTATTTATCATAATATACATACAAGTGTTTATTTTTGATAAAAAATAAAATGGAAAATACGGAGTAATTAATCTAAAAAAAAAATATTTATTATATAAGATAATATGTACCTTTATTAATTGATTATAAATCTATGTGATCTATATAAATGTTTGAAAAATAAAATATCAATGAAAAAGTGTTAAGGTAATGAATAAATAAATGCAAATTTATTTTAATTATACATAATAATTAATGAAGCTAAATAGTATTAGTGTTATTAATATAAATTCATTATGTATTCTTATTTTTATTATATATTAATATAACATATTGTGACGTCAGATTTAATCTTAATTATTTTGTAAATAATTGTATATATATTTATTAAAAATTGAAATTATTTATAAATTCTACTGTAATATTAAATTATATATTGTTCTAAAAAAAAAATAATAAAAGTTAAAACCTTGCAGCTTCCAAAGTTTTTTCCATTACTGCATTGTTATCAATTGTTATTAAAATTTCAGATTTCCACTCAATGATAATTTTTTTTTTTTTTTTTAAATAAATATTTTCTACAATTTTTTCATTTGATATTACATCTAATGAATTATATTTCAAAATTAATTGCGGGAAATATAAATCATAACACATTATAAAAAGAAATAAATTAATAAAATTGTATTTTGTAAGAATTTTGTTTTTATTCATCTCCAAATTAATCAGTGAAATATTGATAAAGTGATTTTGTACTTTTATGATCAATTCCATTCAATCTCAAACAGATATGAATAGTTAATAAGAAAAAGGAAGAATACTAATTCATACATTGTACATAGTATTTGGTTGAGAGTATGTATGTAAAAGGTTTTAATTAATTTTAATTCAATCAGTATATTAAAATATTCATATATTAAAATATAGTGTTTGAAAATTCCTTCTTAGTTAATCACTTTGACTAATAACAAGTACTAAGCTTAAAGCCTAATTTACACCGGCTTAGTACTTGCCATTAGTTCAGCGGTGGGCAAATACTTTTAAGCGCGGGCCAAATTGAAATTTTCAAAATGTCTTCCGGACCGAAGGATCATATTTCGAAAACACTAATAAAAAAAATTTATCTTTTTTTTTGAGACATATTGAACGAAAAATCAAAATAAGAGCCAACTTTTTCAACGGGCCGGCGAGCGTTCAAAAAGCCTAGTTTATACGGGCTTAGTATTTGTCATTAGTTCAGGGGTGGGCAAATACTTCTAAGCGTGGGCTTTTTGATCGCCAGCCGGGCCGTTGAAATAGTTGGCTCTTATTTTGATTTTTCGTTCAATATGTCTCTAAAAAAAAAAAAACAAAGAAATTTTTTTTATTAGTGTTTTCGAAATATGATCCTTCGGTCCGGAAGACATTTTGAAAATTTCATTTTGACCCGCGCTTACAAGTATTTGCCCACCCCTGAACTAATGACAAGTACTAAGCCCGTGTAAACTAGGCTTTAAGCCAGTGATTCTCAACCTGGGCGATATCGCCCCCTGGGGGGCGATCGACATCTTAAAGGGGGCGATTATTTGACTATACGATTTTGGGGGGCGAAATCATTTTCAACTCTAAAAATAGGTAAGATGATTTTTTGAACAGGCTTTTTAAACATTTCCTCTTTTTTTCAATTTTTTTCAATATGGTTCTAAAAAAAGGTCAGATGATTTTGCAATTAGATTCTGAAACTCGATATTTCAATATGGCTCTAAGTATCACCTAGTGTGCCTACCTTATATTAGGGATTATCATGCAATTTTTATCTATAAAAATTTATAGGGGGGGGGGGGGCGAATTAAGAAGCGGGTCTTACAAAGGGGGCGTTTGGTCCAAAAAGGTTGAGAAACACTGCTTTAAGCCAATCGACGTTTTCTCTCATTTGCATCTTCGTTTTTCAATAATTTTTCACAATTTTTACAAAATATAAATTTAAATATAAAAAATATTACCAACTTTGTTTTAAATAAGAAAATATTAATTATTTAATAATTAATTTAATAGAAATTAATTTAAAAGTAATAATCGCAATATTAACAATAAAAATTATTTAAAAGATTCAATACAATTTAAAATTAATTTGTTGATTTGATATTTAATAAAATTTGAAATCATGTTTTTTTATTTTTAATCTGTCCTGCAGCAGGACTCCTGCTACTGTTGACAAATGAACACATTTAAATTTACTTTTATTAAAAATTTAAATATAAAAGATTTTATATAATATCATTGAATATTAGAAATTAAAATAAAAATTTCAATATTATCAACATTCTTTGTAAGGAAATTTCTACAATTATTAATTTTATATTGTGTGACAACTTTTTAATTGAGCCACCAGAGGCACCACATGGAGCGTTTGTTATATTTAGAAGGATCTGGGCTGTATATAGTAGTAGTGGGCTCAGTGGGCTGTAGATGTAGTAGTTGCTCAGACCTCCTGCGTACTTCACACCTAGACGGGGGCTCTGTCTCCTCTACCCCCGAAGTAATTCATAGTATTTGATTGAAAGTCTGTATGTAAAAGGTTTTCATCCATTATGTTTCAATCAGTAGATTACATAAAACCAGGGCTTCGAACCGTTATTTTTTTCGTTTCGGTTTTCGTTCCGGTTCAATAAAAAAAAATATCAGTTCGGTTCCGGTTTTCGTTCCGGCATATGGTTATTTTTGGTTTTCGGTTCAGTTCCGATTAATTAATTTTAAAGACCTTTTATTTGTATTAGAAATTTAGGTCTAGGTATGCCGAGTCTGCCATAAATTAGCGCCCGAAAAATATTTCTTGCTACGACCCTAAATCATACTACATGAATTATATATAATATAATATAAATAATAATAATTAATTAAAGGTATAATAATTAGAAGTATATAATATATTATTAAATGGAACATATATGTATGAATATTTTTTTACATCCCTCTACTTTCAAACACTCAACAAACGAAACAAATTTGTATATTTAATGTTTAAGTATAAAGGATTCTTGGATATATTTACTTAGAATTATAACTATAATTGTAAAAGATGAAAAAATTACCTCTAATTATTAAAACATCTTCCAATATATTTTCATTTAAACTATTTCTATTGTCTTGTAAAATAAACTTTAAACCAGAGAAAGCTCTTTCAACACTAACTTGTGTTGTAGGAGCTCCTAAAACCACCATTGCAATTTTGTATAAATGAGGATATATATTTTTATTTTCCTCCCAAAATTCTAAAATATGTTTTTTCCTGTCTAATCTTCGTACTTGGTCCAAGTTATTCAATATGAATTCAATGTCAACATCTGTAGAAATAGGGAGTCTAAAATTCTCTAAATCGTCTTCCTTTTCATCGTACGTTGCCAACGCAACCGAACGGAGAGTAACAAGGGAGGACACTCGATGTTAATTTTTGAAACAAAGTTTTTAGTGACACCATGCAGTGCGAGGCATAACTAATTGAAAAAAATTCGGGCTTGTGTGTTGCCAAAACACCACTTCTGGCAACTCTGGCTTGAACACGTACTGAACTGAAATAAACCGATATTTTTTTCGGTTCAGCTCCGGTTTTCGTTGCGACAAAAATACCGGTTTTTACGGTTTTCGGTTTTCGGTTCAGTTCTGGTTCGAAGCCCTGCATAAAACATTGATTTCTTTTTGTGTCCTTATTTAAAATATATTTTAATTTAATAAGTAAATTAATTATATATTATTATTGTATATGTTTTATATCTATCTATCTCTGTGACTGCACTTCTTGGTCGGTACAACCACATTTCTCCAAATGGACCTATCCGGTGATATAACCATCTAACTCCTACCTTGTCCCTCTCACATTCCCTCCTACATTATCTACCCATATTAAAAACTTACGTGCAAATTCAATTATGAGATCAAAATTAAAATTATTTATTCATATAATGTTAAAAATTAAAAGAGGTAATAGTCGCAATGTGAATGTTTTCGGTGTGTTAAATAAGTTAAAAAGGCCAATATGATCTATTGAAATATTGTAAATATTAGAAAAATATAAATATAAATATAAATATTATAAACATTCTTTATGTTGTATTCTTTGCCCTGCTGAATGATATCAAATTTTAAAAAAATTAATTTCTGAAGTAATTGATTAGATATTAATAAAATTTATAGCTTATGAACAAATAGAGATATGCAAGAATATTGTGATGTAATTTCATCGAAATCGGTTCAGCCAATTTTGAGTCTATAATGTCAAAATTTCCGGACAAACAGACACACAGACATGAAAAATTCTAAAGTCACTTTTGGATTCTAGAGTTCATGAAACGCGAATATATGCAAAAAATTTTAAATTCTGAGCAATGTGCAGACAATAACCTTTTTTTTATATAGCGTATATATAATAGATATATAATCTTGTATATATAACTAACAATACAATTGCAACCAAGAGAAAAAGAAGAAAAATACCTTAAAATAACCAGATGATATTATTTAAATAATTTAAGTAATGCAGATAAAATTATTCTGATAACAAAATTTAAGTCGAAAGGAAAAACTAAAAAAAAAGACAATTAAAATAATAAATATCCAATTTAAAAAAGAATTACATTTAAATAATAATTTATTTTTAATTTTTTAAAAAAATATTTTTGTCATAAAATATTGTATAATTAAGGTATTTTGTTTTTATATAAATATTTATATCTAAAGATACTTTATATTTTAAGTGTTTTTTTATACTCTCTCTTGTGATTAATTAAAGTGGATCAATAATTAAATAATTTATCTCTCAATTGCATCTCAGAAAAATAATTTAATTACATTTGTATAATCATGATTATCATAATTTCTCTTCAAGTGACTGTATTTATTTGTTTTATTCAATGACTCGGAGGCAATGGATTTTTTTTGGTCGTTACGACTATGGATTCCTTTCGGTCAACTTTTCGGCATTTTCCCATTTCGCATTCACTCAAATACAAGATTTATTGAAATTAGTATTGGGGCGGTTTTCTGTATGTTTATGATTTTTATTCTTTTGGCATACTTTTCAGTTGAATTGATTTTAAATTTTCATCGGGGCACTTTTGAAGATACGGTTCGCTCTTTGGTAGAAATTGCAAACTCACAATTTATGCTTATAATTTATTTTTGGATTTTCAAAAAGCGCTATGAATGGGCTCTAATTTTGAATAAACTCAATCAAATGAAATATCCTATTGATTATCAATTCTTATATCGATTGATCTCCTTTTTTCTGCCTTTAATTTATTCAATAATTTATATAATAATTATTGTCATCGATATTTTCCAATACTTATACCTTTATACAACTCTAAATCAATTTCTTTTATCAGTTTGTTATTGTTTTTTTGAAATTATCGGTTGCCATCTCTTAAATCATTTCATTACATGCGTTTATTATATTTATTTTTTAACGAAACATATGAATAATGAATTCGTTCAGGAATTTAATTTATCGAAAAGTGATATGGAAAGAATATTGCATTTCAATTTAAGGGAGATTAAAAGAATAAAATCATTCAGTTTACGTTATTTATCATTTTGTGATTTAGCCCAGCATCTTAGTCAATTCTATTCCTTAATTAATTTAATGATAATAACCTCCTCTTTCCTGATGATAACATTGTGCCTTTACAATCTGATTGGTTCACTTATTATTGACGGTTCTAATAAATTATGGATTGGACTTAATATATGTTGGCTTCTCTTATTCATTATTAAATTATTTTCTATTTCATTAATATGTGACAAATCGTTTAATGAAGTAAGTATTATACTTTTATCAATCAATATTATTATCATATTTGCTTTATCTCTTCTTTTTTCACATTTCACTTATTATTTAGATTATACATGTACTATAATCTATCGATCTGATTTTTTTCTTTTCTCTTTTCTCTTTATAATTTACAATCCTCGTGAGAATGACTTTTTTAATTTACAACAAATCATTTTAAGCTGCGATTGAATATTCAAAATAACTTACTTGTTAGAAGCATCCATGACCACGGCACTGTAACAATTCAAATCTCTGTCATTTGAGATGAATGCTCTATGATAAAGGAAAGTTTTAATGAGTCGTGCACCCAAGTTTTAAACCTAGCGCACATGAAAATTATTCGCGCGCACAAAAAAAATTTTTATGTGGTAATGAAACTTTTAAAAAACTTAAAAAAAATAAAATTGCATCAAATGTAGTTTCAAATTCCAATAAACCGCCAACGTTTTTACATTGAAAGTATTTAAATAAACTTATTTTTCATTTGAATGGAATGGGAAGTAGTAAATTACTATGAAACTTTAAAAAAATGATATAACTTGATTTTGAGAGTATGTAGTTTTTTCATTGTTTCGTTGTAATGCAATGAATGTAGTACAAGTGAAATGTAAACACGCGCCAATACGTCAATAAGTACATATTATGTAGGTACAAAAATTAACTGAAAATTACTACTTTTCTTGTACTGTCTTTTTTTATATACGCATTTTGAAATTACCGCACAAAAATTTTTTATTTTGGAAAACACTGCACTCATATAAAAAAGGTTACGAAAAATTAGAGGGAACACTGCTTGTTATATTATTAAGTAAATGTAATTAATAGAATTAAAATAATAAAACAAATATTTATTTATTATTGAATAAATAGATAAATTATATTATTATATGAGATAATAAATAAAAATTAATTCAATTGTAATAAAACAATTGTGTCAAGATTCTACATTTCAATTCATTCTTGTTTTTTCAAATTGAAAGAGAACAACCAACTTGTTATATTATTAAGTAAATATACTTAATAGAATTAAATTAATAAATCATTATATAAATCATTATAAATTAACGTTATTTTCTACATTATTGGTTAATTTTGAATAATAAATAAAATAAATAATTAATTTATTGATTTATTGTTAATAGTCGAACAACACGGCAATATTACTTCACAAGTTTGCGATTTTCTCCAATGAATCATTTATTATTAATGAGGTAATTCATTTTTTTCCCCTCTTCATCTAAAATCTTTGGTAATTGTTTATAAAACGGGAACCTTCAGGGATTTGGATGAAACTTTGCCTTTATTAATTCCAAAGAAACTTTTTTATGCAATTTTTCTCGGTCTCTTCTAAATAGTTTACGAGATAAAAATTATAAATTTATAAACAATTGCCAAATGTATAATTTAATTTTTTTTTGTTTTGTTTACTTGATAGGGTTTGTGGCGTATTCGCAAAAAGCCCTAACAATTAATTCAAACTCCATGTAAAAATCGGATCCAGTAGGCAGTGAAATAATAGAAATGAGAATAAATTTAAACGAAATATCTGTCAGGTTTAAACCTTTGCACAGACTATCTCTATAAGACTAGGACAGCCAATGTTAAATTCTGAAACATTGTTTGTAGCACACCTAACATTTTCATATGGAACTAATTTTTTTTTTTTTTTTTTTTTTTTAAAAAAGCGGACTTGCAAGGTTTTATAAATTTATTTAGAACGAATATTGGGAATAAAATTATGATAAAAGTTATGTTTTTTACTTTCCCGCATACTTCGTATAAGGGAAGTATTGGAATTCGATAGATCTTGACGTTTTAGACCTCCCTGAGTCGGAAAATACCATTTTTCGAATTATATCTGTGTGTGTGTGTATGTATGGATGTATGTAATGTTTGTCTGTGAGCAAATTTACTCAGAAACTAATCAAGCTAGGACTTCGAAATTTGGTACACCGATATTATTCACAGTTTGTAGATTTCTATCAAAATTTCGTCAAAATCGGTTAACCGGAAGTGGTACTTTACCTACACTGGTTGCGTTTACCTTTCTTAGTTTACCTATAGTGTATTTATTTGCATTTCCAATAAAACTTTTTCAAATAGTGGTAATACCTCCCACATTCCAACAGAGAATTTGCATTTCCAATAAAACTTTTGCAAATGCAATTAAATACACTATTCAGAGAATGAACGTTTTACAAACAATTAATATTGTAAGGTGAAGAACTTGGCGGCCGCCAAGCTTTGATTTCACTAATTTTATTGAAAGACAACTTTGAAGGGCCCTAACTTTTTAGGGCTCACAACTTGGCGAGGAAGCTCTACCACGAAATGGTTTTTTGTCAGATTTCTTTGCTTTTTGTAGAAATGATATTTATTTGAAATGTACAATAATGGATATTGATGTAGAAGTATTGGTGAAATTAATGATGGCAATATTTATATCCCTGAATGAACGTTTGGGTCCATGGTATCTAATGTGTGGGGCGAAAATAATTTAGTCAGAAAGCTTAATATAAACTTAAGTATGCATTTTTACAATATAATTATTAAAATCTGACGTACCTTGTACCAAAGAATTAATTTGTGATGAATTTTTACATGTAATCGTATATGAAAGTAAAAAGATGGAAATAATAATTTGTTATCAAACAACTACACTTAATTAATTTATATATTAAAGCCCCGGACACGGAGAACACACTTTTGCAGTTCAGAGATTACTCGGCGCTGCAGATGCCCAAGAGATGCATTTGTTGGTTTAAAAATGCAGGTTGTGTGTATGATGCGAGAGTTGGACACGTAATGATAGATTCATGTGGAATAATTGACTCCATTCGATATATTTGTATCGAATCGAATCGGGAATTTTGAATCGGTGCCCCTGAACAATATTTATTAAAATAAAATAAATGCACATAATATGTATAATATTTTATTAAATATAATTATTTTATTTTAAGAAATAATTTATACAAACACAATGTGGTCTTTAAATAAAAATCCCTTTAATAACACTTAAAAAATTAAAAATAAAATAAAATTAAAATAAAAAAAAATTGTTTAAACTTTTCTATTTAATTTATCCATTGATTTAAATAAGTGTTATTTATTTGTTTTTTAATTTTTTCTTTTGTTTCTTTTTTTCTATTTTGGTGCATATTGAATTAATGGGAATGGTGAAAAAATGCCATTTTTAAAATTGAATATCTCCGGTTGTTCTTGATCAAATTTAATGATTTTTTTTTTTGTTTTTTTCTGGTGGGCTGCCCCTATAAGACATAGACTACTCCCGTATAAATTGGGTTAAGAATGAAATTGAAATAGCAAAAAAAGTGATTTTTTGCGCGTTTTTTGCATTTTTGGAAATTTTGTAAAATGTTTTTACAACATTTTTATACAAAGGTATCACCTACCCACCAAGACAAACAAAATGAGACACTCCGCATCAAAATCGGTTCAGTAGTTGAGGCTGGAGGCCTGCCAATGTTGAAAATGACAAAGGACATGAAAAGTTGAAAAAAATGCCATTTTTAAAATTTAATATCTCTGGTTGTAATGAATAAAAATTAATGATTTTTTTTGTTTTTGTCTCGTGGCCGGCGCCTATAAGACCTGAAAAGGTGCCACCGTTTTTTTGCTGTGAGGGGGTGAAAACCGGTACTTGTCACGTCCAGTATATATATACGCTAGGCAGGCTCGGTGTTTTTTGCTGCCGGCGCTCCTAGATAATTATATAATTAATATAACATTATACTTGGATGCCTAATCTAGCTGAGATAAAAATATTTTAAAATAGGTTAAGATATAATTTAAATCAATAATAGTTATAGGTTATAGTTAATTTTTCAAAAGAGCTTTTGGTACATGGATTTGGATAAAACTTTACCAGTGATGACTGTTCTGTATAATTACCCTAAATATATGTATATACATATAATATAATATAATATATATATATATAGTTTAATAATTAATAATAAAATATTTCTATAATAATAAAATTATACCTACATTAAAAGCCATTTTGTTTACATTTGATATTAAAATAATTACAACAGACCATCCTTATGATTATACAAGTCAGCCATATTGTCTTCTGTAGCGCCATCTATTACCACAATACAGAAACAAACTCGGTTTCAGTTCTCTAATATGAGTGGTCATCCTTATGAACCTTTGTTTCAAGATTGGAACGTTTGATTAATTAGACATATTAATTTTAAAAAAATATAGATTAATGTTAAATGTGTTTATATTTGATGTGTTTCAGTTACAAATGTTTTCATTAGAAATAATACATAGAAAAATAGAATTTAAAGTATTTGGATTATTTCCAATGGATTTGAATTTAATTTATTCAGTAAGTATTTAATTATTTTTTAATTTTAGATTGATATTTTAATAGAGCGTAAAGGTTCTAACACAGTGATTCTCAACCAGTGTGCCGCAAGATTATGACTTCCGACTTTTTTTTCTAAATTTTTTCAATTTGGTTCTAAAAAAAACAAACTTTTTTTCAATATAGTAAACTTTTACACTTATCTTTTTCTTTGTGTGCCGTTAAATTTTTAAACCGTTAAAATTGTGCCGCGGTAAAAAAAGTCGAATTGGCAGTCGTGGGACTGGCCGACAGAAGTGAAAACTTGTGCGTAAGAAATTTGAAAGCAGACGGAATGCGCACCACTTCACGAGAAAAATGAAATTTATATACGTATATATATATATATATATATAAAATTCATAATTATTTTTTTCAGCAAACTGATTATTATTACAAAAATATTAAAAATACGATGTGTATGAATATATATATATATGTCTGTCTGTCTGTCTGTCTCTGTGTGTGTGTCTGTCAAATACTCAAAAACTACCCGTCCGATTGCGATGAAACTTTCAGGGATTGTTGTGGGCGTCGCAGGGAAGGTTTTAGTGTAGTTAAATCCAAAATTAATTTATCCAAAATTAATTTAAATAGTAATATTTTGGTAAAAGTCTATTTATGGTTACCATGGTTACATTGAAAAATTTACAATAAATAAATAAAAATAATTGGAAATCTTTTCAAATTATTATTTTGATAAATTTTATTAATATTTTTAATTTTTTTTAAACTGTCAAAAATAACATACCCATAATAATAGTTGTAATAAAAATAAAAATATAAATCACAATGTAAGTAAAATATTGAATCGTGTTATTTATATTGTTTCAATTATTGTTTGAATATTTATTAAATTTATATATAGATTAATTTACATGTTTAAATGTATATTTAATAAATTTATTTATTGATTCTTAATATTAATAATTCCAATTACTTTCTTGAAAATTTTTTTTATTTAAAAGCATATTCAGCATATCTCGCAAATTTGAATTGGATTAAATAACATATATTAATTTAAATTAAATTAAATTAATTCAATTATAAATTAAAATTAATAAATAATATTTATTAAACCAGCGAAAGTTTGGCTCTCTTTTGATGGCACCACGTCACGTGTTGGCGCGTGAGATTTCCAGTGTTAAAAAATTAATTCTGGTACTTTCAGCAATATAATTTTCGATGTTGAGATTTTGATGTTTTTGATGTTATAAATAATATTTATTAAATTATAATTTAATTAATTTAATTTAATTTAAATTAATAAATATTATTTAATCAAATTCAAATTTGCAAGATAGTCGAGTGGATAGTGGAGTGTTTGGCTCTTTGTTGATGGCACCACGTCACGTGTTGGCGCGTGAGATTTCCAGTGTAAAAAAATTAATTCTGGTACTTTCAGCGATTCTATCAGGCTGAAATTCTATATATAGCAGTTTTATACAATTATTAATCATGTGAAAAATTATCAAACATATATCTTTATTTTTACGGTCACACACACACACACACACACATATTTAAAAATTAATTTATTAAAATATATATTATATAATATATTATATATAGTATATAATTTAATATATATATATATATATATATATTCTGAAATTAATTTTAAATTATATAAATATATTAGAAATTAATTTAATATAATTTAACACATAATAATATATTAAAATATTTTATTTTATATATACATAATTTAGTAATACTGATTATTAATGTAAATATAAATAATAATATTTAATATGGCAAATATGTAAAATTTCGTAAAGAATGTATCAGAAGTTTAGTGTCTAACATTCTGGCGTATTGCGCATGCGTATATCGGTCGGTCGGTCGGGTCGGTGTCGTTTTGGAATCTCACGCGAAATCTATATTTTTTCCCCATCCCGCAAAAGTGCTCAACGCCGCTAAAGAAGTTTTCACTTCAAAAAAGTTGAGAACCACTGTTCTAAATTTTACTTGAATTTCTAATCGGGTGAGCGGATATAATAATTTACAATAAATATGTTGGGCAATTAAAAATAAACTCAAATTAATTTTAACAAATTTATTTGTAAAAGAAAAAAGCAGAAACGAGTGAGTCTATCTGCCTCTTTAATGGGCTTAGTTCTTGTCATTAGTTCAGGGGTGGCCAAAATGAAATTTTCAAAATGTCTTCCGGGTCGGAGGACCATATTTCGAAAATACTAATCAAATAAATTTATCTTTTTTTTTTAAGAGACATATTGAACGAAAAATCAAAATAAGAGCCAGCTTTTTCAACGGGCCGGCGGGCGTTCAAAAGGCCCACACTTAAAAGTATTTGCCCACCCCTGAACCAATGACAAGTACTAAGCCCGTGTAAATTGGGCTGTAGACAGTGGAATCAGACATGTGACATTGCCAATCTACCACATATAAAAAAAAAAAAAAAAAATAGTGTACTGAATGTAAGAGAGAAACATCGGTTTATAATTTAAATTTCCTCTCATGGTTTAAATTTTCTTTTCTGTTTTGAACACAAATAATACATCAACATCATCATTTATGGTAAATAATGATGAGTCTAGACCACAGACTTGTACCATATTTAATATTTTTTGTTTTTATAATTTCAGATAGTCGGAACGGTATCCACTTATTTGGTGATATTAATACAAATTAAATTATCGTTATATACTTTATGAATGCTTTTCTTTTTTTTTTATAATATAAAATATAAGTTGAAGTTTTCAGTAATTGTTAAGAGAATTTAAAAGATTCATAAAACACATTAAAATTAAAATTAATAAATTGTTAAACAAATATACTTATATTTATAAATGTAGTGAAGGATTGTTATGACGTGTTATGTGTGTATGAGGGATATGGCGTGCGTTTTACCTTTACTTAACATTGAAAAATTGAACTCTCCAAACAATTTTGTAAGAAGAGGGAAATATTTATAGACACAGACTTGTGTAATTATACATATTATTTAAGTTATGTACTTTATTTAATTCTTAAAACATACCTAATTAAATATTTAAGTATTAAAATATGAGTTTTTATTTTTGTTTTACATCTAATTTCCACATAAGCAATATCCTTCACAATATCCTTACCCCTGATATTGTTGGCTAAAAATGTTGGCTTTTTTTATTTTTGTAAATTTTAATTGTTCTTAATTTAAGAATATAATATAGGTAAGATATGAACATCACACAAAAATATCATGTCATAATAGGTATTAATGTTTAAGATTTTGCAAAAAACTTGAATTGTAAGTTATAACCCTTGGGTTTACCTTATTTGTTTCTTCTTCTTCAAGTGCCTTGTCCGGTCTCCCTGACGTCGGCGATCACTCTGGCGAAAACGTCTCTATTTTCCGCCGTGCGGAACAGCTCTCCCACGCTCCTTATGCCGGTCCATTCCCTGATATTCCCTAACCAGGATTGGCGTCTTCTCCCGGGTCCACGTCGACCCTCAATTTTCCCTTTGAGGATTAATTGAAGGAGTTGATATTTATTACCTCTCAAGATGTGGCCGAGGTAAGAGATTTTCCGGCATTTGACAGTGTTGAGGAGTTCTCGCTGTGTGTTTGCTCTCCTCAAGACATCCCTGTTGGTAACTCTCTCAACCCAGGGAATTCGCAGCATTCGCCTGAGGATCCACATCTCAAAAGCCTCCAGGCGATTCATCGTACTGACCTTGAGTGTCCATGCTTCCACACCATATAAGAGAATGGACCAAACATAGCATTTGGCCATTCTCTGTCGTAATTTAAGATTTAGGTTGTCATCACAGAAGAAGGATCTCATTTTATTGAAGGTGGACCTCGCAGCCTCAATTCTGGACTTAATTTCGATATCCGGGTCTAGCTGGTCATTTATGATACAACCAAGATATTTAAAAGATCTTACTCGTTCAACTTGTTTGTTATCGAGGTGGAGGGAGGCGTTTCCATGTGGCTGGCGGCTAAAGACCATAAATTTTGTTTTGGCTATATTGATGTTTAAGCCCGCTTTAATTCCAATTTGAGAAATTTTATTCAGAAGTAGTTGAAGGTCTTCAATGTTTTCAGACAGGATCACAGTGTCGTCGGCATATTTAATTGTACTAATTGGTACGCCATTTACTTTCACCCCCATATCCAGTTCTTCCAAGGCCTCCTTAAAAATTCTGTCAGCATAGAGATTAAATAAAAGGGGAGAGAGAATGCATCCTTGACGGACTCCTCTCTGGATCTCAATTCCCGGTGTTGTGGATTTTCCTACTCTGATTACGGCATATTGCCTCCAGTACAGATTTTTTATAATCCTGATATCTTTTTCGTCCACTCCAGCATCGCACAGAAGTTCAATCAGTCTAGTGTGTTTTATTCTGTCAAAGGCTTTTTCGTAGTCAACAAAACATGCAAATACATCCCTGTGTTGGTCACGACATTTTTGAAGCAAAACATTGAAGCCAAATAATGCTTCTCTTGTACCGAAGGCGTTTCTGAATCCAAACTGCGAGTCATCTAAGTCTAACTCACATTTTAATCGGATGCGGGCGTGTATTATTCGAAGAAAGGTCTTTAACATATGGCTCATAAGACTGATGAGGCGATAGTCACTGCAATTCTTAGGGTATTGTTTCTTTGGGATAGTAACAAATGTTGATTTCAGCCATTCCTCTGGAAGCACACCGCAGTTATAGATATTGTTAAATATTTTCAATACCAGGTCTATATTGTCTTCATTGATGAATTTGATTAATTCCATTGGGATTCCATCTGGTCCCGGCGCTTTCTTGTTCTTAGCAATTGAAATAGCGTGAATTAGCTCTGATTTTATTATTTTTGGTCCTTCAGGATCGCAATCATCAATTTCAACTTCCTCTCTGGAATCTTCAAAAAGTTTTGCTGCGTACAATTGCCAGGCTTTCATGAGTTCAGCTTCGTCCGTTACTAGTTTTTTGGCTTCATTTAGTATTGACATTGGTGGTCGACTCCTGAATTGTCCAGTTATTTCCTTTACCTTTACATGTATATTAAACATGTCATGTTTTGAGACTAATTCTTCTATTTCTTCACACCTTTCTGTCATCCAAATTTGTTTTGCTAATTTAATCCCTTTCCTTATTTTGAATTGCATCTTTTTATATTCCACGATGTTATTTTTGAGAAGTCTCCTTTCTTCCATCAAATCCAAAATCTCGTCCGTCATCCACGACCTCCTCTTCATTGTACGTGTTCTCCTCAAGTGAAGCGAACCAGTCTCCACCAAAGCATTTTTCAGCAGTGCCCACTGAGTATTTATATCGTCAAGATCGTCAATAGATATCCTCATTAATTTGCCATTGAGATCATCAATAACAGCATTCCTAACATCCTCAAATTGTAATCTTGATGTATCAATAATATTAACGTTGCAGTTTTTTCTTTTTACAGACTTCAACGCTAGGCCCATGTCCGCAACCAAAGGGTTGTGATCTGAGCCTATGTCTGCACCAGGGTATGTTGTGACTCTTTTAACACAATTTCGGAAACGTCTGTTTATCAGAATGTAATCAATTTTGTTAATCATTTTTATTAAATACAATTTAATTTAAAAATGTTAATAATATTAAAAAAAAAATGATTTTCATTAGAAATATGTAGTTTTATAACAAACAAAATTATATAATCACAATTCTATTATATAAATATTTTTACTATATATAATAAATATTAGAAGGCGCCATTGGGTGTGTGGGTAGCGAACTTGCC
Organism: Labia minor; assembly: GCA_963082975.1. Taxonomy (NCBI): domain Eukaryota; kingdom Metazoa; phylum Arthropoda; class Insecta; order Dermaptera; family Spongiphoridae; genus Labia; species Labia minor. Next base: position 2,539,156 of record OY720344.1, read on the forward strand.
TCCCATTCACATGGTCCCGGGTTCAAGTCGCAAGGGAATTTCCCTAGTTGGGGTCTATGGGACGGAGTCAACCCAGCCTCCGGAAACAACCTTGGGGAAAAGCTACTTGATAGCGCCTCCGATCAAGAAAATCAAGGTAAAGGTGGAGAGGATCCGTTCTACTGATCATAGGACACCTCATTGAAAGGCGTTGTCCTTGCGTAGGACGTACAAAAGTCAGAGGTTTTTTTTTTATAATAAATATTATATTTATAGCAATTATTAATGTTGATGTAAAAAATGAATGTTAAAATTAAAATTAAATTGATTCACATTATAGGTAAAACTTTATATATAGATAAGAAAAAAAAACTACAAACTTATAATAGATTGTTATCTTTTGTACAGTTGAATAAATAAATAAATAAATAAATAAATAATCTAATATTGATTTGAATAGAAAATAAAATATAAAAAGTCAATGATGATGAAAATACAAGTATTATAATTAAATTTTATTTGGCATCAACATAAAAATGGCTTTACCTAAAATATTTAAAGAATCTTTTGGTTATCTTAAATTAAATGTCCTTTATATGGAGTATATTGGTGTTTTACCTCCACCTATTCATGCCAAATGGTATAACACCCGTTTGATGTTTTATTATACTTTCAATCCAATTCTGATCATTTCTTTTTTATCATGTGCGATATATGCTTTTCGTGAACGAGATGATATTGACAAGTATTCTATGCCACTCTACTATTTTATCGTAGCATCCCATAGTTATATATTTAAATTCTTTGCTAACTATCATTACAATGTCTTGTATAATAAAATCATACCAGATGTTGAGGATTATTTCAATCAACATTCCAATTCGAAACCACATCAAGAATGGATAATGAAACACACAAAAATTTTACAACGTGTTTTATATATCAATCGTATCTTTTACATTTTGGTAATTTTTCTTGTTTATATAGACGAATTAGATTGGGAAAAAGAGGAACGACCTCTTCCATTGCCTTTTGATTTTTTCATTCGTTATCACATTCCCCTTTTTGGTTACTATATTATTTTAATTTTAAGTATTTTTACCTTAGAAAATCTAACCAATTATTACAATGCCATTTTTATGTTTAATCTTTCTCTACTTATGTAAGTTTTAATTTGTTTTTTTTTTCCTCTGTACTTAAATCCAATATCATTATTATATTATAATATAATATTTTATTTTTTATTTTTATTTATTTAGATACATGTCTGATCAAATAAGATCTCTTATATATAAAACACAATTTATTATCTATGATGACATTGAAGAAAGACAAAGAAATAATTCTATACTAAGAGATGCAAAAGAAATAAAAAAACAATTGATTAATTTTATTAAAAGTGTTAAACAGATATCAAGGTACATACACACATACATACTACAAAATTTATAATAAATAAATATGTACAAACAAAGTATATAGGAATGGTTTTTTTGTTTTTTTTCTATTTATTAAATGAAATTATATTTATTTGTGTAAATTTAATAATAATTAATAATTATAGTTTTATTGAGGAAAATAATAAAATCATGGGTCCTTGGTTAGCTTATCTTAACATAATAGATGTCCTTCAATATTCAATTATAATGAAGAATATCATGTCAGAGGTAATATACAAACACTTCTTTTTAAATCCCTCTCACCCCCCCCCCCCTCCCCCGCGCATCCTTCTCCTTCTTCTTCATAAGTTTTATCTACAATATCCATTATTCATCTATACATATCAATTTTTAGGGGCCAATTAATGTGCGAATGATTTCTAGTGCTTTTATGATTTTATTCACTATTTTTACATTTCATTTTACTTGGAGTCTTTTTGGAACCATCTATCTCAATGCGGTAAATAAACTTACACATTTAAATAAATAGATTATTGTTATCTATAGTTGGAGAGACGAAAGTTGGGGCCTGAGCCAACCCCCACCCTCGGCCAACCAGTTCCCGCACTTGCCCCCACCATTCCAACAAGACCACACCGCGCAACTCTCTTGCGCATATCACATTTTTTATAGTTTAGTTTGAGAGAGTAGATGACTGTGATGGAGGGGAAATCACTCTAGGAGGGGGTACCCCCGCCTCTCCTGGCTGCCACCCCTCACAACCCAACTTTCCTCTCTCCTACTATAGTGTACGTATATACATACATAACAGAAATTAAAACAACAACAACACAAGGTTTTTGTCTGCACATTTCATAGAATTTAAAATTATTCTTTACATATCTTCACGTTTCATGACCACTAGAATCCAAAAGTGACTTTAGAATTTTTCATGTCTGTCTGTATGCCCGGAAAATTGTGACTTTAAACAGTCAAAATTGGCTGAACCGATATTTATGAAATTACATCACAATATTCTTACATACCTCTACTATTTGAACAGATGGCTTTATAAGTCTATCTATATTATACGTATCAATATCTATTCAATATAACTGTAGAAATTGAATATACGTATACGTATAATATATATAAACAAATAATATTTTTATTTCTTTAATTTATGTAACCTATCAATAAAATCTCTTATTTTTCATTGAATAGAAAATATACTATGTTCAATAATATTACATTTATTAAAATATAAGTAATGCTCTATATTTGTAAATTTAGAAACAAATTTAAATAATAATAGTGATTATTATTATTTTTTTTCTAAAAGATGTCGAAAATAAAATCTGAATTGTATTGCTGTGGATGGGAAAATATTGAACCAAATCAGAGAAAATTATTTCTTATTGCTATGCTAAAATTGAATAAACCCATGAAACTTTCTGCTGGAATTTTTGGTACAATGAATTTGGATTTGTTTATTAAAGTAAGTCATTGATTCAAATGTAAACTACATATATAATTAAATTAGCAAATAAATACTACTAATTGTCATTGTATACTACAGAATTTTGATCGGTTACCATCAACTATAACTCATGTTACAAAAACACACTCTTACAAACAAACAAACAAACAATTAGCATATTAGTTGAATCTTGTTTAAGTAATATAATAGTTGTGTGCCTCGTTAATACTCATGAATGTTTCAACAGAATTCGGGAGTTTATTCCAATTATTATTATTAACCAATTTCTAAGTTATGCCTGTGAGCACTAGTAGAAGAAATTTCTAAAATTTAATAAAAAACCAATCAAAAGTCTGTAATATTTGATGGACGAATACTCGTATATATACTCTCTCTCTCTCTCTCTTTCTACGACTCTTAATAAAAATTTATTAATTTTTTCAGATGATTCGCTTTTCCTACTCAGTATATACATTACTAAGTGTTACACAATGAATTAAATTTTATTTATGCTAATATTTATACAGATTATACTAGAATGATATTTTTAATTAAAATAAATATTATCATATCATTAGTATAGATTGTTAGATTTTGCTTAATAAATAAAATACTTATTAAAATTTAATCTCTCTCTCTCTCTCTCTGTGTGTATGTAAAATTTTAAAATATGTACTTTCCTTCAATCATTTTTACCATCTGTACCAGGTGTGTCAAACTCATAGGTACACTTGGGCCAAACAAACAAGGTTTAACTTTAGGCGGGCCTCAAAAAAACATTTTACCTTTTTACCGACCGACGATAGGAGAGGAAGGTTTATTTTCACACCAACTTTCACATGAGGAGATTTTTACATATCACCACGAATCATGCACTTTGTATTGGTTTTATCCTCGAGAAAAATCATCTTTATTAGTTTTTACTTAATTTAAAATTATAGGACGTCATCCAGCCATTCATGACGTCACAGCCTGGTCTTACATATATATATATATATTATAAATAAAATAAAATTAAAAATATTTATATTTATTAATTATGTATCCATATCTGTTTTTTATTATTTTATTACACTAATAGATACATATATTAAAATTATTTGAAATTGTTTCTGTAGCTGGAAATTAATTTACTTCAAACCGTCGGTCGATTCGGACCTGGTCACAGATCAACTTATTTGTTAATAATGTAGCCGGTCCTTTTGTAAGTGATAGTCCGTGGACGACCGAGTGAAATGGTGATCCTTTTTTTTCCTCCAATAAAGTCGGTCTGCTCTCGACGCTAACCCCTGAACCACCCTGAACGAATGTTCTTGTCTGACTTTTCAACAACTCGTCCCTTCAGGGGAAACGACTTACAATAATCTCTTTCAAGGAAAATAAATTTATATTTAAAAAAATAAATTTTATTTTTAACGGATTAATGATATTTTTGGAATATCATTACAATATGTATATATATATATAATTATAATATATTTGTATTTATTTATTTTTTAATTTTTTTATTCTATAAATTAAAATAAAATTATAATTATTTAATTCATTAATATATAAATTATAATAAATGAATAATACTTTTAGCACACTATCTACTGCTTAGATAGAAATTGAGGCCCGTTGCAAAGCTGATTGATGTAGGAAACAAATTATTTAATTTTAATGCATTAAAATGTCCTTTTAGCCGTCGCGACAGGTAAATGTTTTAGATCCGCTTTAGAATGGTGTCGTGACGTCATGCAACGTGTAATGAATTGTTTTTTACCGACCGACGATAGTAAGGGAGGTATTGTTTTCACACCAAATTTCACATGTGGAGATTTTTACATATCTCCACGAATCATGCATTTTCTTAACAGAAAAAAGTATTTTTAGCATGATGTCTGTCCGTCTGTCCTTCTGTCCGTCCGTATAGATGTGTACAGCCTGAACGGCTGAACGGATTTTGATGAAATTTGGTATATTTACTTAATGCATCAGTGGGATGAATTGATCAACTTTTGGTGCAAATCCGGAAACCGGAAGTGGTAGTATTAGTGATCGACGATAATAAGGGAAGGGTTATTTTCACACAAAATTTCACATGAGGAGATTTTTTTATATATCACCACGAATTATGCATTTTGTATTGGTTTTATCCTCGGGAAAATCATATTTATTAGTTTTTAAAATTATATGACGTCATCCAGCCATTCATGACGTCACAGCCTGGTCTTACATATATATATTATAAATAAAATAAAATTAAAAATATTTATGTTATATCCATACTTATCTGTTTTTTATTACATTAATAGATATATTAAAATTATTTGAAATTGTTTCTGTAGCTGGAAATTAATTTATTTCAAACCGTCGGTCGGTTCGGACCTGGCCACAGGTCAACTTATTTTAATTTTATTCTTGTGTGTTATTTCGAAAGGCACACTAATATATTTCGGCATTTGGTTCACAGGAGTCCTTTCCTCCTTAATCCTTTCTTTTTTTTTTTGAAGTGAAAACTTCTTTAGCGGCGTTGAGCACTTTTGCGGGATGGGGAAAAAGTATAGAACTCGCGTGAGATTCCAAAACGACCCGACCGACCCGACCGGTGAGATCGACCCGACCGATATACGCATGCGCAATACGCCAGAATGTTAGACACTAAACTTCTGATACATTCTTTACAAAATTTTACATATTTGCCATATTAAATATTATTATTTATATTTACATTAATAATCAGTATTACTAAATTATGTATATATAAAATAAAATATTTTAATATATTATTATGTGTTAAATTATATTAAATTAATTTCTAATATATTTATATAATTTAAAATTAATTTCAGAATATATATATATATATATATATATTAAATTATATACTATATATAATATATTATATAATATATATTTTAATAAATTAATTTTTAAATATGTGTGTGTGTGTGTGACCGTAAAAATAAAGATATATGTTTGATAATTTTTCACATGATTAATAATTGTATAAAACTGCTATATATAGAATTTCAGCTTGATAGAATCGCTGAAAGTACCAGAATTAATTTTTTAACACTGGAAATCTCACGCGCCAACACGTGACGTGGTGCCATCAACAAAGAGCCAAACACTCCACTATCCACTCGACTATCTCGCAAATTTGAATTTGATTAAATAATATTTATTAATTTAAATTAAATTATAATTTAATAAATATTATTTATAACATCAAAAACATCAAAATCTCAACATCGAAAATTATATTGCTGAAAGTACCAGAATTAATTTTTTAACACTGGAAATCTCACGCGCCAACACGTGACGTGGTGCCATCAAAAAAGAGCCAAACTTTCGCTGGTTTAATAAATATTATTTATTAATTTTAATTTATAATTGAATTAATTTAATTTAATTTAAATTAATATATGTTATTTAATCCAATTCAAATTTGCGAGATATGCTGAATATGCTTTTAAATAAAAAAAAATTTCAAGAAAGTAATTGGAATTATTAATATTAAGAATCAATAAATAAATTTATTAAATATACATTTAAACATGTAAATTAATCTATATATAAATTTAATAAATATTCAAACAATAATTGAAACAATATATCATAAATAAAACGATTCAATATTTTACTTACATTGTGATTTATATTTTTATTTTTATTACAACTATTATTATGGGTATGTTATTTTTGGCAGTTTAAAAAAAATTAAAAATATTAATAAAATTTATCAAAATAATAAGTTGAAAAGATTTCCAATTATTTTTATTTATTTATTGTATAAATTTTTCAATGTAACCATGGTAACCATAAATAGACTTTTACTAATTAAATTAATTTTCGATAAATTAATTTTGGATTTAACTACACTAAAACCCTCCCTGGGACGCCCACAACAATCCCTGAAAGTTTCATAGCAATCGGACGGCTAGTTTTTGAGTATTTGACAGACACACACACAGGGCCGTCTTAAGGAATTCGGCGCCCATGGGCTACTAAAAATAATGCGCCCTTCTTCCTAAGAAAATACACAGAATGGCAAATGGGAGTCGGAAAAGTTATACAAAACAAAAGTGTCAGAACTAGAAAAAAACTATTTATTACTTATATAATAAACTGTTATCTTTATTGTAACTTTTCTTTAAAGTCACTTATTTAAAAGATGGGTATTTAAAAGATGGTTTACCCAGATTTGAGGGGATTATCTCAATAATGACAGTACCGATCAGTTTTTAGTCTAATCCTTAGAACTTGATCGGAACTATTATATGATTGGTGGTCTTATATTAACTCCAGTGCGACTGAAACAAAAGTACGATCGGTAGGGTGTTACTCCTATTTCGCGTTGCCCTTCTCTATCTATCGTTTTTCAGCACATTTGAAAGAATTAAAAATCAGTTTAATATTTTAAGAAGTGTTTTAATTTAAAAATAAGTAAAAACTAATAACATGAAAAATAAATTTTTACTATATCGCAAATAAAAAATTGCCGCCTCAAAAGGCTTGCGCCCTGGGGCTATAGCCCATTTAGCTAGCCCTGTGGTTAGGGCGGCACTGCACACACACAGACAGACAGACAGACATTGGTTTTTATATATATAGATATATATATATATATTCATACACATCGTATTTTTAATATTTTTGTAATAATAATCAGTTTGCTGAAAAAAATAATTATGAATTTTATATATATATATATATACGAATATAAATTTCATTTTTCTCGTGAAGCTGGTGCGCATTCCGTCTGCTTTCAAATTTCTTACGCACAAGTTTTCACTTCTGTCGGCCAGTCCCACGACTGCCAATTCGACTTTTTTTAAGAAATGTTCGTTGTTATTCCATAAGAGTTGGATACTTGACACTTGATAGAAATTCGTTTGTAAGTGTCCCATGTCACTTATCCTCCCTGACCGTTCAAAATTTTTATGATCCCTACATTTCATTATTTTCAGCAGCACGAATTTCTTAATTATTATAATTTCTCTCAAAGCATCAAACCAATTTTCTTTCTATTTTGTTATAACAATAATCGTTCAAGATATAAATTGTATAGGTATTTAACGTAACAGGGATGCCAATCTCTTTTTTGATTTTAATTATTCAAAACAAAACAAAAAAATAAACAATATAATAATAATCTTTGAGATCATTATCATTAATTTTATTAAGTATATTAAAATTTAATAAAATTAATGAATATGATAATAATAATTGATATTTGTATTAAATTTATATTTTAGAGAAAGGGACATTAGAATATAATTTTTTTTTTTTATAATCTAGGTAGGTAGGTATATTAAGCAACTTCATATCATATGTTCATAGGTTATGTTTATGTTATGAATACTAATTACAGTTAATTTAGATACTATATTATATTTATTTATTAAAATAATAATAATAATAATAATAACAATAACAATAAAATTCAAATGTTGAATTCTTAAAGTTCATTTGGTTGGTGAAATTAAAAGAATCTCACCAAATGAGTATGTCATTAACTTTTTAATAAAAATATTTTCCAAGTAAACTTCAATTTATATGATGGCTATCTTCTGTATGGTAGGAGCAATGTTATAAATAATGATTAGAGAGACCTTTTCTCTCTCTCTCTCTCTCTCTCTCTGTTTGATATCAAAGACTTTCTCAGCACTGGACAATCAGACCGCAACTTCCCTTTCTCTCTCCCTCCACGACTCTTTTACTCTATAAAGAAGATCTCTTCTATACAAAATACCTTCCAACATCTCACCTCGTCATCCATTAAATCACTCGAACCATCAACTAAATTCAATTCATTTTAATGATTTATTTAAGATAAATTGAAATCATGAAGCAAGCATTAATTTTATTATTAAAAGATTTAATGGCATTTTTCCTTTTCTTCCTTTCTTTCTTAACTACTAAAATATTCTCTATATTACATACAAAATTATAAATACAGAGTATAAGTATGTAAGATTAATCTGATTATCCATTGTAACATATAAAAAGAATTCATGTAAAAATATAATAATAGTAGAATATAATCTCGAAGAAATGATTTTATCTGATTATATAATAATACTTATATTTTATTAAATTAGATGATAAAATGAAATAATTAGAATTTTAACATAAAAAAAATCTGGATTGTCTCTACTCGACTATCTCGCAAATTTGAATTGGATTAAATAACATATATTAAGTTTAAATTAAATTTAATTAATTAAATTATAAATAAAAATTAATAAATAATATTTATTAAACCAGCGCGTGTTTGGTTCTTTGTTGATGGCATCAGGTCACATGCTGGCGCGTGATTGCCAGTCAACGTTAAAAAATTAATTTATAGTACTTTTAGCAAGTCAATCAAGCTGAAATTCTATATATAGCAGTTTTATACCATTTTTAATCATGTGAAAAACTATCAGACATACATCTTTATTTTTACGGTTAGTTTAGAGGAAAAAAAATGAAAACTTGGTAGGTAATGACCCTCTTCCGAATGAGCTACATTTCTCAAAAGTTGATAGAAAACTACGAATTTTGAATAATGCCCGTGTACCAAATTTCATTGATCTACCGTTCTTAAACCGTTTTTGCGTAATCTTGTCTACTTACATACACACATACACACAGACTCGCACAGACATTTTTCTCAACCTTAGTGAAAATGAAATGACTCAGGGACCTTCAAAACATATAAAAACATCAAAATCTCGATATTGAAAATTTTCGTGATCGCAATATTCTCTCTGGCGAGATAGTAAAAATATATTATTACTAATTGTTTTGAGTTTCTAAAATAAATTGAAAAATTATTGATTTATTTATTATATTTATATTTTTTGTTTTTTTCTAAAAAAATATAAATGTTTTAAATTCGAATTTTAAATTAATTAATTATTTTAGATTAAGAAAAACATTTCTAAAAATCCTTGTAAGCGGGCATATCTAAAATATCTAAAATAGAAGGATAATAAAATATTAATATAATTTATGGTTTTTCACATTTTGAATTTATTTATAATAAACAAAAAAACAAAAAAAGAAATATTTCTCTTTCTATAATTTTCTCTATAATTAAATAGCTATTACCACTATTATTATTATTATTATTTATATAGTAATGAATGAATGAAAATTGTTTGACAAATAAAAATGATAATACGATAAATAAATGATAATCGTAATTATATAAATTGTTGTTTTTTTTTGTGTGTGTGATTATTAAATTACCATAAGCATATTTAATTTGTTTTTATTTTAATTCGTTAAAAGTATTTTAATTCATAAATAAGAGGAATATGATAAAAAATAGAAAGAAAGAAAGAAAGAATGATACTCAGAATAGAAATCGATACAAAGTGTATTAGAAGGAGAGCATCTGAAAACAATAGCCGTAGGATTTTTTCCATTTGTTTTTAAATCTAGACAAATTGTTTTTGAAATTATTGTTAACGATCTCTGTATTATGAATGCATTAATACACAAATAATAATAATAATAATAATAATAATAAGTAAATTACTTATAAATTGTGTTTCAATAAGAACACAAGATTTCAAGTTTAATAAAAAATGGTTTTCTGTGTAAATGTATTGAAAAATTTATTGATTTATAATTTTTATATGTATACATTTGGGAAATAAGTATAAAATAAAATATCTAGTAAATTACGAAGGAACAAACTAAAATAATTTTAATAATAAAAATCTGAAATTTTTCTATAATAAAACTAAAAAATCATTTTTTTTTAATTATATCTCTATCTATCGATAAGATAAGTTTCTTCTAAGGGAGGAAAATAAATATTTATAGTCTAGAAAAATTAATAAAAAAAACAAAAATTCAATTAATACTATTAATGAATGTATATATTGGGTTAAAACAAGGAGACGCATTATCACCAATTTTATTTAATTTAGTTCTGGAATATGTAATTAGACTGGGGAGAAGTCAAAAGGAATCGAATAAAACAAAAAAATTCAAGTATTAGGTTACGCAGACGACTTATAAATAGAATAGGAGATTCGGCAATTGCAATTAAAAATAGCGTAGAAAAATTAATCGAAGCAGGAAAAAAGGTGAGACTGGAAATTAATAATGCTAAGACAAAGTATTTAGTAACAGAGTGGAATAGTACTTATGAACACACAACATCTTAACATACAAGATATAGAATTTGAAAATGTAGAAAAATTCAAATACTTAGGTTCTATAATAACGAAAGATAATAATATTCGAGAAGAGTTTAAAGCGAGATTACAATCGAGAAAACAATTATTTTACCGGTTGTACACCTATTATAGGGGTGTGAGGCACGGTCTATGACCTTGAGTGACGAGAGTAGATTTAGAGTATTTGAGAATAGGATTCTGCGAAGCATTCATTTATGAACCAAAGAAAGAGGAGGTCACCGGGGAATGGCGAAGATTGCATAACGAGGAATTGCATGACCTTTAGGCATCTCCAGATAGTAATAGTTAGAATTATAAAAACAAGAAGGGTACGGTGGGCAGGACACGTGGCTAGAATGGGAGAGGAAAGAATGGCGAAAACTATATTGGTGGGGAGACCGAGTCGGAAACGTCCACTTGGAAGGGCAAGGACGCGGTGGGTGGATAATATGGAAAGGGAGAGGATAGAGATTGGATGGTTGTGGCTCAGAATAGGAATATTTGGAAGGGGTGTGGTTGATGCGGCCAAGAACTTTCGAGTTCTCTAGAGCCACAGAGATAGATAGATAGATACTTTCACTTTATCTATCATTTTCTAACGTTAAAAAGGTTAATTTTATTATTTTATAAAATGTCTCTCAAGTCTCTAACTTTAGATTTTGTTAAATTTCATTATAATTAAAAATATTTAATATCAATCAAGCAATGAAAATAAAATATCAAAATGATTAAGAAATATTATACTCTATTATAACATATATAATAAAATATATAAGTAATTAATTTACTCATTAAATTAAAATTAAGAATACAAATGAATGGAAAATTTTAATAGTTTCGTGAAATAATAATTTTTTAAATTTTTTTTAATTGATACAAAAACAAAGTGACCTTGCTTAGCAAGGCATGATTGAGTTTGTTCTCAGTTTTTCATCAATTCTTAACTATTATTAAGAGAATTTTTATTAAAAGACCACATTATTTGTATAAAATTATTTATTAAATTAAAATAATTGTACAACGTTTCAACTGCTTATTCTGCAGTCGTTTTCAAGTAACCGTACGCTTGCTCCGATTCAAGCCCAACTTAACTATTATTTCCTTTAATAAAAAATTACCTAAAGAACATTTGGATTTGATTCTATTTCACGGATTTTACTCGTTCATTTTTTACATTTTATGAAATATCCATTACTATATCAAATTGTAAATAATCCATTCCAAGTTCTTATATAGCAATATTTATATTATATAATAAAGACCATTTACACTTGAACTAAGAAATTTATTTTGTGTTTCAATGCAATTAAAAATATACTACTTGGATAATAATACCTCTTAAATGAATCTAAAGATGTTAAATTTATATTTCCTAGAAAATTTAGAAATTATATACGAGGGCAAGCCAATAAGTCGTGACTTTTTAAATAATTATTATGACATATTAATAATTTTTATGTTTGATCGAAAGTCTAAATCTAAACAAATAAGTAAATTAAATTAAAATTATTATTTTATTAAAAATGGATATTATTTAATAAGAAATTTTCATTTTCAAATTCTTGTTGATTTGTTAATCTAAAATTCTCACTGTCAATTATGAAATGATAATAAATGCTTTTTTATTATACATTTTATTCATTAAATTATAACTTAAGTTAAGATATCATGAATAGAATAATATAAACAAAAATGTTAACAAAACGTAGAGATTAGAAAATCTCTAAATAAAATAATCATACACATCAAATTTTTTTTTTTTTTTGATTTTTGTACGTATACTCTTATATCTTAAAATATATCTATTTTTACTATTATAAAAAAAATACAATTTATTATTGTTTGAATTGATAGAAAATGTTTTGGATAATTGCTTGTGTTTTATATAAATTTTTAGATTAAATTCAATTAAATAAGTTCTCTATTTAATGCAACAGTCAGTCATTTACATTCACCAAGTTAAGGAATGTTAATTGTTTTATGAAAGTTTAATATACCTGTAATACTTACTTTTAAAATTACTTTGTTTGATTTTGCAATTCAAAAAAAAAAATACCTTTTTTAGATTTTCAGCGGATCATTAGATTTACTAAGAGTAATAAACTAACTAATAAACAATTAAACAATAGAGAATAAAAATAAATAAATAAATAAAAACAGTTTTGTTTTTTTTATTTCCAATCTTACCTTCTACTATGTAGATCATAGGTTCCCAAACTTTCTTGTGTCGTAGACCCCTTGCCATATTTTTCGGTTTAAATCGATTTTTTGTAAAAAAATTTTAACTTTTTTTTAGAGCCTTATTGAAAAATCAAAAATGTCTTAAGAGCCATGTCGGGAAAAACAATTTACCTTTTTTTTTTAGAGCCTATTGAATTGAATTATAAGATAGCATAATGTAAGTAAAGAGGCTTGAGATTAACTATCGTAGACCCCCATTTTCATTTCATAGACCATCAAATTTTTATTCGTTGCAGTAGACCCCTTGTAGGGGTCAATATAGACCACTTTGGGAACCTCTAATGTAGATCGTAGAGATAAACCAATATAATCAAAGTTATTATATTATACTCGTATACGATAAAATAAAAATACATATTTTTATATTTAGCTTTCTAGGTTATTAAAAAAAAATATAAAAAAAAAATAATTAATAACTTTAAAAAAGACTTAATCATTGATTATTGTTTTGTCTTCTTGATTTGTTTTTTTGAAGAAATCATATCGAGATTTCAATTAAATATTCTTCTTCATTGTAATAAGAAAAAAAGGATAATAAAATTGAAATAATTCTTGTCACGATTAGGAAAGTCAAATTGTAAAGCAACCAAGAAGTGGTGGTGATGGTGATTACATGTTTTTGAAATAGATTAAAATGATGGAAAATCTAAAAGAAAATAGAAAGATGAACGTGTCTTGAGTCCCCTGAAATTATATCGGAACGTCCAATGGGATGGATTTCTAAATAATAACTTTATAAAATTTGATTAAACTTGAAGAGAGGATTCTTCTATTTTTGTTTTTTTTTTTTGTTATTTTAATTGAAATTTTGAATAATGATGATGATGATAGGTGAATGAATATAAATGGAATAAAATACTCGCTAACTCAGTAATTGATACACATACACCTTCAATTTTGATAGAATTCAATAGTAAGTATGTAAATAAAAAAATATAAAACTATTTATTAATTTATATAGAAAATTAGCTGGAGTGTCTCCACTCGACTATCTCGCAATTTGAATTGGGATTAATAACATAATATATTATTTTTAAATTAAATTTAATTAATTATAAATTATAAATTAAAATTAATAAATAATTATTTATTTATTAAACCAGCGCATGTTTGACTCTTTGTTGATAGCACCATGTCACGTGTTGGCGCGTGAGATTTGCAGTGTTAAAAAATTAATTCTGGTACTTTCAGCGATTCAATCAAACTGAAATTCTAAAGATAGCAGTTTTATATAATTTTTAATCATGTAAAAAATTATCAAACATATCTCTTTATTTTTACGGTCACTTTAGAAGAAAAAAATCAAAACGTTGTAGGTAATGACAGTCTTCCGGTTGAGCTACATTTCTCAAAAGTGGATAGAAAACTACGAATTTTGAATAATGCCCATGTACCAAATTTAATAATGCTAGCTCAAACCGTTTTTCCGTAATCTTGTCTACATACATATACACATACAAACACACACACATACATTTTTCTCAACCTTAGTGAAAATGATTCTGGAACCTTCAAAACGTATAAAAACATCAAAATCTCAACATCGCAATCCTATCTCTAAAAAGGGAAAGAATTTAAAATAATTATAAAAATTGCAATTTAATTTAAAATAATTATTTAGGAAAATTTTTTGTTTGTCCGTTTGTGATGGTCTCATCTACTAGCATCATCATCATCATCCCCTTGTATGTCTCATCTTGGAAAGTAACAAATATTCAACGTTGCTCTGCTTTCTAATCTTTATTATTTATTATAAATAAATGGAACGAAAAGGGTCCATCGAAATGCCCTCCCCTTGCACTTTTTCCAATGTAGGTTTCTCCCGAAGGGACGTGCATCAGGATGAACAGGAAGATGCGGAGGGTTTGGGAGCGGCACTTCTACTTTCGCCGCGGCGTATAAAGTGCGGGGCACGTGAGGCGCGGCTGCACTTCCATTCGCTTCCCCGACATCCACGAACCTCGAGCCACCACGATTCCAACAATCTGAAAGGGTAAGTGGACCATATTATTCAAAAAGTAGCAAATATTTAGCAATTAACACACACACACACACACACATTTTTAGAATATATTATTTTAATTTACATTTCAAATAGAAATAATAAATGATGAATTTTACTATTCGGTTAAAAAATAATATCAAAAAATAAATAAATAAATAAATAAATAAATACAGTGTACAGAATTAATTTTTTTAGAAACAGAAAATATTTATTAATTATTAATTGATTTGATTTCTTTTCTATTTAAAAAAACTTTTTTTTTTAATTATAAAAGTTCAATTAAAGTTAGTCAATTTAAAATTAGTAATTATATACCTGCAAAATATATTTCATACAATATATTTGAAAATAATAAGAAAATTAAATACATTTGTTGTTATTATACACATATATTATTATTTGATTAAATTAATATAAATCTTAACTTTAAAAGTAATTTTAAAAAATTAAAATACATATATAATCATACCATAAATATGTTTTGTTGAAATACCAATTTAAAACTTATGTATTGTATATGAAAAATTTATTACTTTTTTTAACAGAGAGAAAGTTGCTAAACTTTTTAATTTATAATATAAATTAATAATACATAATAATACATGGATAATGGGAGGTTTAAAAAAAAGAGTTTAAAGGAGAATAAAATTTAATAAAAAATTAATGCTCGAGATTTCAAAAAGATATCAAATGATCTAGAAAATCATTAAAATATTTAATAAGAAATAAAGAGAAAGAAGAAAGAAGAAAGAACTTTTTTTATATTTTTTTTAAAGAGAGTGTTGTCTTTTTTACAATATTTTATATAAATGAAAATATTTATTTTTAATTAGATTACTGAAATTATATTGACAGAGATAATTAATTTGTCTTAATCGTTTCATTTTCCATTTCTACTATTCTAACAAGAGAAACGAATCGCAATCGTTTACATTCAATGATTTCAAATATATATAAAAAAAATGTATAATTGCATTAATAATAATAATATAAAAAGAAAAATTAAAAAAACACTCTCACTAATTGTAATCCTTTCTAATCTTTTTTTTTCGTTCTTTACTTTTGAAAATACTAGTTTTTTTTTTTTTTTTTAATGTAAAATAAAATACACACTTGTGAATATAATTAATTTTAATAAAATGTTTTAATTCATAGAGAAATTGATTATATATATATATAAATATAATCAATTTTTACCGACCGACGATAGTAAGGGAGGTATTGTTTTCACACCAAATTTCACATGTGGAGATTTTTACATATCTCCACGAATCATGCATTTTCTTAACAGAAAAAAGTATTTTTAGCATGATGTCTGTCCGTCCGTCTGTCTGTCTTTCCGTCCGTATAGATGTGTACAGCCTGAACGGCTCAACCGATTTTAATGAAATTTGGTATATTTACTTAATGCATCAGTGGGATGAATGGATCAACTTTTGGTGCAAATCCGGAAACCGGAAGTGGTAGTATTAGCGATCGACGATAGGAAGGGAAGGGTTATTTTCACACCAAATTTCACATGAGGAGATTTTTTTATATATCACCACGAATCATGCACTTTGTATTGGTTTTATCCTCGGGAAAATCATATTTATTAGTTTTTTCTTGATTTAAAATTATATGACGTCATCCAGCCATTCATGACGTCACAGCCTGGTCTTACATATATATTATAAATAAAATAAAATTAAAAATATTTATGTTCTATGCCTATCTGTTTTTTATTACATTAATAGATATATTAAAATTATTTGAAATTGTTTCTGTAGCTGGAAATTAATTTATTTAAACCGTCGGTCGGTTCGGACCTGGCCACAGGTCATCTTATTTTATATATAAAAAAGATTATTTAAAATTATTAATTAAATTAAATTAAATTAAATTAATATTTATTTAATTTTATTCAAATTATTTTTTTAAATATTATACTTTTTTTATTATTTGATATTATTATAATTTTATTCATTGAACAAAATAAAAAAAAAAAAAAATTGTTAATCCTTTCCTTGTCTGTTAAAATTTGTAAACGGGAGTGGTGGAAGAAATTAAATTGATTCTCGATTATAACAAGAAATAAAAAATAAATAAATATATAAATAAAAAGTAATTTTCAAAATAAATGTGATAATTTAGGGATGAGCAAAGGGCTAAAAAAATTAATAAATTATTAATCGTTATATACTATATTTAATGAACAATTCAGATAATACCAACATGTCACTTTCAAGATCTCCAAAAATCGCTTCAGTGTGTTAAAGCGATTATTATTATAAATATATATTATATATATATATATATATATATTCATTTAACTTAACAGAGTAATCAAGTGACCTGTAAAAACTTTAAGATAATTGAATTATTATTATATTTGTCAAAAGTGAAGATAATAAAAAAATAAAATCTGAAAATTATTTAATATATATTATTTATATAATTATATATATATATTTTTTTATGTAAGAATATAAAATCTCATTTCAATTATCAATTTTACAAATTTACAAATTCATCTTATTATTATTATTATTATTATTATTATTATATAAAATTATTTAATAAAAAATAGAATATTATAAAGTTGAAAGATAAAATCATTTTGATGATATGATAGATATTTTAGATAAATGATCTTACAAAAATTCAAATAAAGAGTTATTAATTAGGCTTTTTTTTAAAGAAATATTTTCTTATTATAAAAAATGATAATTGCAATTTTCATTTTTATATATGATAATTAATGATAATTATAAAACTTTTTTCAAATATATTAATGTTTTTATTTTCAATGTCACATTATATAAGAAAAGTAATCTTTCGGAAATATCTCGTTTATTTCACATGTCTAATTAATATTAATTTTTTTTTTTATTATAAAAATATTGATGGTCATAAAGTTATGATTAATGATGAATGTTGAATGAAGAAGATGTTAAAATATGGAATTTGTTATTAAAATGTTAATTTTTTTTTATTTCGTGGTGGTTTTAAATTAACAAGATCAAGATCAAGATGTTAGTGAATGATCACAAAACCTCAAAATAATAATAATAATAATAAATTAGTTAATAATAATTGTGGTTTTTCAGTTTCAAATAGAATTTATCTACAAATAAAACATAAAAAAACTAATAAAACAAATGAATTGTATTTTATGAATTATTCATGCAGAAATATAAAATCAATATTGAATCAAATTACTAATATATATATAATGATAGAAAAAATAAGGAAAATAACAAATTAAGAATTTATAATTACTATTATTATTTATTATTGATTATTATATTGAAGATATATATAATTATTATTTTATAAAAACATTATATAAAATCTAATATTTACCATATATACTCGTATATGATATGATAGATAAATAAATAAGAAATGTTTTTTAAAATGAAATGTAAACAAATATTATTATTACTTATTTATTATATATATATATATATGTTATTTAAATGAAAATAAAGATATTTTACTATTAATTCACATTAATATTTATTAATTAATTAATTTAAAAATAAAATTGAAAAAAACAAAGAATATTAAAAATAATAATTAATTTCTTATTTTATTTATTTATTTCAATTAAGTAATCAATTATTCTAAAGAAAAGTTTTATAATTGTTTGATACTTTTGAATTTTATATTTGTTATTTTCCTATTTAAAGGATTAAGTAATTAATTCAACATCCCGTTACAGACGTCCTTCCCTTTCATTTCCTTCATTTCCTTGCTTTGTGAAAGAGAGATTCATCTTCCATTAGTAGAACAATCGAGCCACATTAAATTTACTAAAAAAAAAAAAAAAGGAATTGTTTGTCAGAAATGAACAAAAACAAAATGATGGTCGATTTTATTTTATTTTTTTTAAGTTGCTACTTTCTATTTTATTTACGTCCTTTCGCTGTCCATTCGAATAAGAAACTGGTCCAAGAATCCGGGAGGCGTTGCCAAGTAAACTGGACAAGCGAGATGAAAGTACAAGTGGAATGGACAAATGGAGAGCATTCATCCCAAAGGGGCAGTGAAGGTGAAATGAAATGCGGTTTCAGGTGGATCACATTAAACAATCTACCAGTAATAAAGACGATGCTCGAGGAAAGGAGAAAGAAAAGAAAAAAAACACATAAATTCAATTGAAATTTTATAGAATTTTAGAAAGGAAACATTTTTTTTTTTTTTTTTTTTAAGTTTACAAATGAAATATCTCTCCAAAATTTATATTATATTATAAGTATAATATACATATCTCTATTTCACTTTATATTAAATTAAAAGAAAAGTATCTTTTCAATTTCAATCACAATTCAATATATAATAATAATAATAAAAACTCGGATAATATTATGATTTTATAATATTATAGTAACCAATTCAAATGCAAATGGTTATTTCAAAAATATTTTTTTTTATTTTCCATTTTAAAATAAATAAATTAATAATTATTATTATATCTTATTATATTATATTTTCATGTAACTAACAATTTTATGAAATTAGTGTTTTTTTTTATTTTGAATGAATTCAATTATTTGAATATTTTCAATTTAATATTTATTTTAAGCATTTACTCTTATATCTTCTTTAAAATAATATCAGGGAGGGAAATTAATTATTTTTATTTATGTGTATATTTATACAATTTATATGTTGAATTGATTCATTGGATTTAAATGACAACATAAATTAAAGAAAAAATATATCTAATTTAAATAAGTTCTTTTGTATTATAATAATTATTATAATTATTTATATTTATGTACTACCTACCGACCTACCTACCTATCTATCTATCTATCTATCTATCTATCTATCTATATATATTTTTTTTCAAACGTGATTTTATTCTAAATAGAGAGAATTAAAATACATTATTATTAGATTTTATTCAAAAATATACACAATTAATAGATATTCTTACCTAAATAGAGAGAATTAAATTACAAGTTTTCTTTCTAGGTAAGATTTTCTTAAACAATATAAACAAATTATTAATGTTATTTTCAATGATAATAATAATTAATAATAATTAATTAATAATTTAGTCTTTTAACTTATCACTAGATGGGAGCATTGTAGGTTAGGTGGCGGCAACTTTATATATATTTATATTTATTTTTATTTAAATATTAGTTGGATGAATTATACACCCCCCCACACACACCCACACATAAAAGAAACACATCATTAACGATACTTTCTTTTACTTTTGTAGATGAGTCCAGTTCATTTGTGGTCGTTGTTAGTGTTTACAACGATTCTTGTTGTTGGTGAAAAGCAAATCAAATTGGAGGACATTGAACGTGACAATTTGGACAGTGCAAGACAACTCAAACAGAAACAGACTATATACTTACAACAACAACAACAACAACAACAACAACAACCAAATCAACCTCAGCTCCATCAGTATCATCAGGCGCAGACTCCAATTCAACCACAACAGATTGCCTACATTCAGGCGCAGCAGCAGCCCCAATCGCAGCAAACACAGCAAACGCCTGTTTATCCAAATCAATTTCCAAATTTACAATTCTCCCCACAATTTATTCAACAATTGCAACAGGCATATCTACAACATGCAATACGCCAATTGCAAGCAAAAGGACAATTTCCATTACAACATCAGTTACAACAACAACAACAACAACAACTACAACAACAACAACAAAGTCAACCAGGACCTGCTTACTATATTCTTCCCAATCATCCACATCAACATCCTGTGCAATATTATGCAAATCAACCTGTACAATATATTACAAGCAATCAATTGGACAATAACCAACAACAACAGCAGCAGCAGCAGCAGCAGCAACTGCAGCGAGTTCAGGCAACGCAGGTCGTGCATGTCGTGCAACCGCCACAGCATCTGCCAGTGCGACAGGCGCATTTCTATCAGCCACAACAACAGACAAATACTTATGCGACCATTCCATATTCGGTGCCTGTTAAACAAGTACAATTGACCAGTGTACAGAAAATGCCAACTGGTACGAAAACGGCACCAATCGAGGAGAGTGGATTCACACCAACAGCAACGGCTGGTGTACACAGACAAGCGTTGCAGCATCCGAAACATGGCGTTAGTTATTTCAGTTACAGAAGTGGACCTGGTGCCTTTTAAATGCTGCCTTTGTAATCTTCTTAATATCGTTTTATATCTTAATTTCTGGTCATTATATCTAATAATATCTAATAATTTATTTAGATTTATAATCAAAACGTTTGTTATACATATTCGAAACTTCAATTCATATACATTACACGATCGTTCAATCAAATAAAATTAAAAAAAAAAATGTTTCATGTTTTTATTATTTTTATTATTATTTTGTTATTCTTTTGTATATAGATGTTTTGTTTTGTTTTTATTTGTTTTTGTTTGTTTGTTTGTTTTTTTTTTGTAATATTATGAATAAATTAGTACTTTTTTTGTACAAACTCATTGGATTCACTTTCCATTTTACTTTTTATTCCAGTCTACTCTTCATTTACTGTTCGATTCTTAGAATGATGAGGCGTTTTGTTTTTTTATATATCGTATATAAATTAACTTGAACTGAAATTGTAAATAAATAATTTTCATGGAATGGAAAACAAAATAAAATAAATTAATAATCTATATATTTAAAAGACAGTTGTATCCTCAACTCCACCTAAACGACTTATGCGATTTGGGCCATTCCAATACCATTGGATAGCCCTCGGGCTAATCTATTAATAGCGTGAAATTTATTGAAAAACAAGAAATACTTTTGAAGCAAAAATGAAAATATATATATATATATAATATTGAAAAATATTATATTTTTGTGTGGATTAAGGGGTCTGTGAAAATAGTTTGTTTTGATGATGATTATAAATAAACATTTATCTTATCTTCTTATACGAGTAAAAATTGTTTGTTTCTAAATGGGTTCTCAAAAACCGCTCTTACGATTTTTTTGAAATTCACACCAGAGATAGTATTTATAAAGAAAAATTGAGTTTTATTGATCATATCTCTGGAAAAGTACATCTTTATTATTTTTTTACCGACCGACGATAGTAAGGGAGGTATTGTTTTCACATGAAATTTCACATGTGGAGATTTTTACATATCTCCACGAATCATGCATTTTATAAACAGAAAAAAGTATTTTTAGCATGATGTCTGTCCGTCCGTCTGTCCGTCTGTCCGTCCGTCCGTCCGTCCGTATAGATGTGTACAGCCTGAACGGCTCAACCAATTTTGATGAAATTTGGTATATTTACATAATGCATCAGTATGATGAATTGATCAACTTTTGGTGTATATCCGGAAACCGGAAGTGGTAGTATTAGCTTTTCGACGATAGGAAGGAAAGGGTTATTTTCGCACCAAAGGAAATTTTTTTATATATCACCACGAATCATGCACTTTGTATTGGTTTTATCCTCGGGAAAATCATATTTATTAGTTTTTTCTTGATTTAAAATTATATGACGTCATCCAGCCATTCATGACGTCACAGCCTGGTCTTACATATATATTATAAATAAAATAAAATTAAAAATATTTATGTTCTATGCCTATCTGTTTTTTATTACATTAATAGATATATTAAAATTATTTGAAATTGTTTCTGTAGCTGGAAATTAATTTATTTAAACCGTCGGTCGGTTCGGACCTGGCCACAGGTCAACTTATTTTTAATTTAAATGGTTATATGTGACGTCACAGCCACCGCCTGAGAGAGATATATACATATCTATTCTTAAAATAAAATTAAAAATATTTATATTATATTTATATATTATTATTTGATTTTTTTTATCTCATTAATAGATATACATTTAAATTATTTGAAATTGTTTCACACAACGTTTAAAAGAAGATTTATCTTTATATTCAATTCGATATATAGTAGGAGAATTAAATGACGTTATCAATTTATTATACAATGAATCCGTAAATATATATTATAAAATATTATATACTAATTTTTCAATTTGTATATATTAGATAAAACATTTAATTGATTTTGCGTACTTTTTAATATATTTTAATTTAATCAGTAAATTAAATATATATATATACACATCTCTGTGTGTCCCTTCATATATTGTAATTCCACCCATAATAATATTTTAGTACCGGGACCCCGAGGCTCGGCTCGGTACATAACTTAAAAAAAAATAATTCATTATTATTAAGTTTGAATTAAAAAATATTGATATACAATTCTTTGATTATTTATTACAATTATTAAATGTTGCATCATTGCATCAATCTGATTAAAATGAATGGATCTGGGGTCCTCAATAATCAAACAAACAATTTTAGCTAGCATTATAAGATTAATCCAAGTAATATCGTCTATTTCTATTCGACACTATTTTCAGTTATGAAATGAACAGTCAGTAGAGAGTAAAAAAATTGTAATTGTAATATTATATACTAAATATTCAATCAGTATATTAGATAAAACATTTATTTGTTTTTGTGTTCTTACTTTAAATATATTTTAATTTAATCAGTAAATTAATTATATATTATTATTGTAAATGTTATATCTATCTATCTCTGTGTGTCCCTTTATATATTGTGATTCCAGTCATCTTACTTACTTGAAAATGTGTTCAGTGTTTATTTAAAAAGGCCAATATTATATTAAAAAAATTAAATTATAAACATAATATAAAATATACATATTCTTTGAATGAGATGAATGTAGATATCAAATTTTAAACAAGTTGACATAAATAATTAATAAATAATTCCAATTTATATATTCTTAAATAATATAGAGAGCAAAAAATATTTAAAAATAGATATTTATTTAAATGAAATAAAATTATTTAATTTACAGAATGACCGCCGATTTGACCATGTTCCAAGCTCAGGGCCAGACACTCAAGTGCTGCGGAATTCATTTGCAATCCCCATATTTTTCCCACGGCCAATTATATGTTGCATGTTGTGAGTATGTGATTACACAAATATGGAAAAAATCACTGAAATCGCCGAAGACGCTCTGACCAGCTGGTAAATAAATAAGACGATAAAGAAAAATCTTTCAATTTATATAATGATGAATCTTTGGGATGAAATGAAAAAAAATCTTAGTTTTATATTATTGACATTAAATTAATCATTTTTACTTAACTTATTATTTTTCAATCTTATGCGTTTCAATTTCTTTGCATGTAAGGGCTCTCACACTGGTCCGCTAATATATAATTAATTTACTAATTAAATTAAAATATATTTTAAAAATGAGAACACAAAAAGAAATGAATGTGAAATGATCCACTCGACTATCTCGCAAATTTGAATTGGATTAAATAAAAATATAAAATAATTATATTTAAATTAAAGTTATTTAATTATAAATTATAAATGAAAATTATTAAATAAAATTTATTAAACCAGCGCGGGTTTGTCTCTTTGTTGATGGCAACACGTCACGTGCTGGCGCGGGATTGTCAATCAACGTGTTAAAAAATTAATTCCGGTACTTTCAGTGATTCAATCAAGCTAAAATTCTATACCAATAGCAGTTTTATATAATTTATTATTCATGTGATAAATTATCCAACATTCTGTGTATCTTTATTTTTAATGTCAGTTTAGAGGGAAAGAAATGAAAACGTGGTATGTAATTACCCGCTTCCGGATGAAAAATGTAGCTTATAGTTGATAGAAAACTACGAATTTGGCGAGATAGTAATAACAATTTTACAGAGAGAGTTTATATATTATATTAATCTCTTAATTTTATTTTTTGTAAACTATTTGTTCTATTATCATGCTATTAATTTAACAAAATAAAATTTAATAAAAATATAAAAAATAAATAATAATAATAATAATAATAATAATAATAATAATAATTTAAGTACAAATTAAAAGAAAAATTGAATGAAATTACAATAATAATTAATAAAAATAAAAATAATCAAAATTTGTATAGTCGATGTGTGTAAAGATATTATTATTATTATTATTATTTTCAATTATATGCTTTTCATTTAAGTAATTACTACTCGTTCATTTCATTACTCGCCATATTCAGAAAAAAACAAAAAATCATTCTGATAAGTTCAACTGACCGCCGTTACGGAAGAAAAGCGACCTCTCTCTTTCTCTCTTTCTCTTTCTCTTTGCCTTACTGAACATTTATTTGAAATGTACACAAGATGAAAAAAAAAAAAAGAAACAGGTTTAACTTTCAATTTTTCTTCAACAGTACATCAATTTATTTAAATATATAAATTGGTATATTCGTTCAAAATTTTAAAATTCAACATTCATTGAAATCAAAATAAAAAATTAAAAGACTTTTATTAATTTTTATTTTTTTAAATATAATTTCATAAATAAATATGTTTATTTTTAGAAAAAATATATTAATTAACAACTAGCTGCTCAGAGCGCCTTCGGCAACCTTCACACCTAGATGGGGGCTCCGCCCCCTGTAACCTCCGAGTGGTCCATAGTATTTGGTTGAACGTAGTAAAAGGTTTTCATCCATTTTGTTTCAATCCGTATATTACATAAAACATTAATTTATTTTTGTGTTCTCATTTTTAAAATATATTTTAATTTAATCAGTAAATTAATTATATATTAGCGGACCAGTGTGAGAGCCCTCACACGCAAAAGTTTGAAAAATATTAAAAGATATAAGAGGCACTGGATGTGACGTCACAAATGACGTCAAAAATAATAAAAAGTAAGAAAAAATTATTTTTTCACTTTTCTCCAAAAGTATTTATTGTTTTCCAATGAATTTCACGCTATTAATAGTTTAACCCGAGGGCAATCCAATGGCATTGGAATGGCCCAAATCGCATAAGTCGTTAAGGAGGAGTAAGTGATACAACTGTCTTTTAAATATACAGATTAGTATATTATTTTTTCATATTATTATTCTTATTTATACTACTCTATTATAGTACTCATAGTTTAATAGTTTAAATGTGTAAAAGTTATTAATATATTATTAATAATATGTATATATATATATATATATATATATACGAGATACGAGTATAAAAAGAAGAGATAGATTAGTAAAAATATCTCCAAGTGTGTTGCATGCTATTATCTCTTCTTTGAAAATTGTAGATAATAATTTTAGATACTTTATCCTCCATTTAAGTATCCATGAATATTGATTTTATTTTTGAAATGAGAATTTGGGAGGGGGGGGGGTAAATTATAAAGTTTTATCTTATTGCGGGTTTTAATTTATAAACTGTATGTTATAATGATATTGTTTCATTATTTATTTATATAGTGACTTGTGTGAAAATATGTAATTATATTACTTAAATAAAAAAAAAAAAAATCAATTTATGAGTTATATATCTCCCTGCTGCCAGTTATAAATATCGACTCACCAGTTATGATAACTGGGTATGTCATTAAGTCTTTACCTCACCCGCTGGGATGGTGGGTGATTAGAAGGTCGAATCACAAAGGCAATATTAGATTCAAAAAATAAAAATATATTTATTTATGAACTAGACTAAAGTAAGTTACAATCATTAAATGGCCGAAAGGGGAAAAATGAGTAGTGAGGAGTTTAACTCTATCTAATTCTAACTATCTCTCAACTGCCTGTCCATCTCAACGACAGCTTATTTATAATAATTCAAGTTAAAAGGTTAGGTGATGGGGAGGGGTTAGTTTCAAGGGTGTGTACACATGTGAGGAAAATTAACATCTTTCCAAAAGGTCAAGTGTAATGGTATATATGTGAATTTTGAATTGTTCCAATACAGTTAATGCATTGCCACTTGTTACTTTTACAAGAACCAAGGGAGGGGTCAGTTATGGCAATAAAGACAGACACAAATTTGTGAAATAGAATTTTAAGTCTAAAGGTTGATTGTTTATAAGTTATGCCTGCCAATTATTATTATAGGGGAGAGTGGTGATACTTGATCCTGGGTAATACTTGATCCCCATTCAAATTTCCCGTCTTAGAACGTTTTGTCGCCGTTTTGTTAGCATCACTCGGTGGTAGTGTTGTTTATTTATCGAATCCGTGTAATGGTAGCCGCTTGAGTTGATGACATAGACCAATAATATATATATTCTTTTAACTGCTACCTCAAAGTTTTTTTTTCAACTTAACGGTAAGTCATATTGTTTTCTTGTGTTATATGTTGTAAAGAATTGGTTGATACATTTAAATTGCACCTTTTATTGGCCATTTAAAATGACATAGCTTTTTCGTACAGGCCGACTTTTTTGACATTTTCCAATTTATTAATTTTTTTTGTGTTAAGTGGGGGATAGTTGATCCCTTAGCGTTAAGTGATACTTGATCCTGGGATCAAGTATCACCCACCACGAGATTCTCCTTTTAAGAAGGCAATTTTGATAATTATTATTGTTGTATTATTTATATATTAATATCAGTACCTATTGATTTAGATGGGACGTAGGTATAAACGAAAGGAAGGACCCAAGAAAAGGGTTCCACCTGATCCGGATATCGTTGAGAAGGCTGTTAAGGCTGTGAAAGAAGGTGGCAAGTTCAAAACAACTGCAAAATACTATGGGATCAACGTCATGACACTGAAGAGGTTGTGAAAGAATGGTTTGACAGCACTTCCAGGCTACAAAGTGCGCCAGGTATTTACCAGCATTCAGGAGAAAGAACTGGGCAATTTTTTGGAAGATATGGCAAAAATGTACTACGGCCTGACTTTAGACAACTAGCTTACGCATATGAATCAAAAAATAAGTTGATATACCCTCCTTCTTGGGATAAGAACAAGGAAGCAGGAAGAGATTGGTATAGGGGCTTCGTTGAAAGAAATGGTACCTTAGCACTCAGAACAGCGGAAGATACTAGTTTAGCTAGAAGCACAGCATTTAATAGAACCAACGTGAAGAAATTTTTGGAAAACTCAAAGATGTTATTATACGATTTCAATTTCCCCCCGAGCGCGTCTGGAGTATAGATGAGACGGGATTGACAACGGTTCATAAGCCGACCAAAATACTAGCAACGAAAGGTTGTAAGCAAGTCGGCAAAATAACATCAGCTGAACGTGGGCGGGTGGGCACAATCCGCCATTCTTAATTTTCCCAAGAAAGAATTGGCAGAACAAATTTTTTAAAGGCTCACCTCCAGGTAGTGATGGATCAGCTTATGCAACTGGTTGGATGACAAACGACGTTTTCCCGAAGTTTTTAGAGCATTTTGTTCGTTTTGCAAGTCCTACTCAAGATTTTAATATTCATGGACGGGATACTTGATCCCCGGGAACAAGTATCCCACTCCAAGGGATCAAGTATCCCTCATATGAGGGACACTTGATCCTTGAGAGTACATTACAATAAACATCACTTTTTTCGTAATCGTGAAAGTTATTGGTTACAAACCTGGTGCCAAGTGGAATGTAAGGAACCATGTCATCAACTCGTTCAAGCAGAATTTCAAATTCACGAATATAACCCGAAATATATGAAAAAAACCAAAGTGGGGATCAAGTATCACCACTCTCCCCTACTTATTCTTATTGTAAAGCACGTTGGAGATAATATGTAAATGCATATTTGTGTGCAGACATATAACTCATGTTTTTAAATAAATAATTAAATTATTTATTTAAATATTTCTTAGCGAGAATTGCTGAATTGAATTAATAGATTATATTTTTATTTTTATTGTAGCAGGTGAATTAAAAAAATAATAAATAAATATCTTAAGCAATCAGAATAAGTAGTGGTCTCCGAGCATAAAAATCAAGATAAAGTTGTTGAGAAAATTCGTTATACTGATCACACAAACACACACCTCCTCCTCCTCCTTCTAACTCCGAAGTGAAATTCAAAAAGTCACGGACTTATTGATCTGCCCTCGTTTATATATTATGTATTCGTATTAATTAAATGCTAATAGGTAAATTATAAAGAGTAAATTCATTAGAATTATAATAATTCGTGCAAATTTAAGAAGAGAGACAAGAAATAAATTTGATTCGAGTGAAGATGGGTTCATTTCACTGTTCGATATGTGAAAGTAATATCACCGGTCTTGCGAGGTCAGTCATAAATTGAATGGATAAAAATAAACGCCAATGGATTAGACAGGACATGGAATCTCTTTAGGAGAAAGGAAGATGAGATGAAGATGATGCGCGGTGCAACATGGAAGGGAAAACGATATATAAGACTGGCAAATCATACAATCGGTGTGTTTGTCTTATGGATGGGTGCTTGTGAGTATAGAATACTAAAGTTGAAGTGTAAATCCATTTATAAAATAAAATGGCATTAAGTCTCAACTCAATTCAGGTATTATCAATTTTCCACATTTTATTAGAGAATTTAATTGTAATATTGTAATTCATAATTTATAGAACTGTTAGATACAATTAAATAAGATTTAAAATGATAAAAAATTATAAAAATCTTTTCAAGGTTACAAAAATTAATAATTTAGTTGTTTTTTTTTGTTTTTACTATCTCGCCAGAGATAGTATTGCGATCACGAAAATTTTCGATGTTGAGATTTTGATGTTTTTATACGTTTTGAAGGTTCCTGAATCATTTTCACTAAGGTTGAGAAAAATGTCTGTGTGTGTGTGTGTATGTGTGTGTGTATGTGTGTATGTGTGTATGTGTGTGTGTATGTATGTAGGCAAGATTACGCAAAAACGGTTTGAGCTAGAATGATGAAATTTGGTACATGGACATTATTCAAAATTCATAGTTTTCTATCAACTTTTGAGAAATGTAGCTCAACCGGAAGAGGGTCATTACCTACAACGTTTTGATTTTTTTTCCTCTAAAGTGACCGTAAAAATAAAGATATATGTTTGAAAATTTTTCACATGATTAATAATTGTATAAAACTGCTATATATAGAATTTCAGCTTGATTGATTCGCTGAAATTACCAGAATTAATTTTTTAACACTGCAAATCTCACGCGCCAACACGTGACGTGGTGCCATCAACAAAAAGCCAAACATGCGCTGGTTTAATATTATTATTTATTATTTATAATTTATAATTAATTAAATTTAATTTAAATATGATATATTATGTTAATTAATCCAATTCAAATTGCGAGATAGTCGAGTGGAGACACTCCAGCTAATTTATCTTAAAATCGTTGTTTAAATTCAATTATTTTTAATATTACTGTGTGGTATGTGGTAAATATTAATACTTTTGTGTAAATTATTGTATTAACATAAATAATTTCATAATAAAGATAAGAAGTTTATGGATAACACACACATAACATCTGTAATAGATTTTATTATTTATTCAAAATAAATATTTTGTTTTGAGATTCATAGATTAATAATGTTTTGGTTTTTTTTGTTCTAAAACCATATATTAGAATGTTTATTACATTCATATTACATTTATTATTAAGATAATATCAACTTTATTTTTTTTTAATTCATTGAAAAATAATTCTATAATTCTACAGTAAAGTATTGATAATAATTTTTTTTTTTTTAATGTTTCCTTTGTACTGACAGATAAAAATAAGATTGTAAGATATGTAAATATAAAAACAATTATTATCTACATATTAGTTTAATAATAATAATAATAATAATAATCATCATCATCATCTTTTAATCTTTATATATATATATATATATATATATATATATATATACGAGATCATTGGTATATGTTATTATTATTATTATTATTATTATTATTATATTTTTATTTAAATAAACAAAAAAATAAATCAAATTAAAATATTATTTTTCATTTTTATTTTCCAAATTGAATTATTATCTTATTTTATTTTAATAGGATAATTTAATAATAATAATAATAATAATAATAATGAAAATCTATATGAGAAAAATAAAACTTAAATCTTAAACCGGAAGAATCATCGAGAATCACAATTAAATGTGAAAGTGAATGTAATATTTTTTGAATAAACTTTCAATCGTGAAGCTATTAAAATGATACTCTAGTAAATCATCATATATATATATATATATATAGTTATAGTAGCACTTTCGATTATAACTTTCCACTTGCAGGTCAAATTAAAGATGATGATGATGATGATGATGATGATTAGTGGATTCTCTATTATATTTAAAATTCTAACAGAAAAAAACAAACAAAAAACAAAGTAAGTAATCGAATGGGTGGAAGGTTAAAAGAAAGGTGATAAGTAGGAAAAAATAAAAATATAAATTTTTTTAAAATTTATTTAAGGTACATTTAATTTAATAAATAACAACTTTCACAATGTTTTTTTTTTGTTTTTAAATTTATACTCATTTATCAAAGAATATTAAATATTTATTATTAATCTATGACGTGTTTGGTTTTCTTAATTTTATTGTATAGCTAATATTTTTACCGACCGACGATAGTAAGGGGGGTATTGTTTTCACACCAAATTTCACATGTGGAGATTTTTACATATCTCCACGAATCATGCATTTTCTAAACAGAAAAATGTATTTTTAGCATGATGTCTGTCAGTCCGTCCGTCCGTATAGATGTGTACAGCCTGAACGGCTCAACCGATTTTGATGAAATTTGGTATATTTACTTAATGCATCAGTGGGATGAATGGATCAACTTTTGGTGCAAATCCGGAAACCGGAAGTGGTAGTATTAGCGATCGACGATAGGAAGGAAAGGGTTATTTTCACACCAAATTTCACATGAGGAGATTTTTTTATATATCACCACGAATCATGCACTTTGTATTGGTTTTATCCTCGAGAAAAATCATATTTATTAGTTTTTTCTTGATTTAAAATTATATGACGTCATCCAGCCATTCATGACGTCACAGCCTGGTCTTGCATATATATTATAAATAAAATAAAATTAAAAATGTTTATATTTATTATTTATGTTATATCCATATCTGTTTTTTATTACATTAATAGATATATTAAAATTATTTGAAAATGTTTCTATAGCTGCTAATTAATTTACTTCAAACCGTCGGTCGGTTCGGACCTGGCCACAGGTCAACTTATTTAGTAGGGTTTTTGGAAGGTTGGTAGCGATGGCTCCTAAAATGGGGGTTAAATAAATTCATTTTTCAGTAGATGTATCCATTAAAAATCAATGAGAATTATTTAATTTAATAACATTTAAAGTGTAATTAATAAATAATTAATTCACAATTAAATAAATGATAAACAACTCACAATTTAATTAAATTAATTATTAATAGTTTGTTAATTATAAAGTTATACTGTAACGACAAGGACAGATTTACAGTTTTCATTATTAATTATCAGTAATCATTTTAATTTATATTTGGAAATTAATTTTTGATGCCAATTTTTAATTTTAAATAATCAAGAGTTTTAAATTTTTATCACTTTAAAAAGATTAGTCAACCTTCTGACCTTTCGGAAAATAAATACACAGTTTTTTAATGTATTAGTAAAATTGAAAAGGCGAAGTCATTATATAAAAAAGAAAGGCAAAGTCATTATATAAAAAAAATCTGGAGTGTCTCCTATCTCGCAATTTTAATTGGATTAAATAAAAATATAAAATAATTATATTTAAATTAAATTTAATTAATTAAATTATAAATTAAAATTAATAAATAATATATATTAAACCAGCGCGTGTTTGGCTCTTTGTTGATGGCACCACGTCACGTGCTGGCGCGTGATTGCCAGTCAATGTGTTAAAAAATTAATTTCGGTACTTTCAGCGATTCAATCAAGCTGAAATTCTTTATATAGCAGTTTTATACAATTTTTAATCATTTGAAAAACTATCAAACATGTAGTATATGTATTTTTAGAGGAAAAAAAATTGAAAACGTGGTATGTAATGACCCTCTTCCCTCTTCTCTGGCGAGATAGTAAAAATTGATTAACTAACTGAAAGGGAAGCATCTCGTAGATTAAAGATTTATTTTAATGACTTTTGATTTTTCAATCATCTATTAAAATAAATGATAGTTTTTGAGTGATTTTTGATATTTAAGACTCTGATTTTTCGAATAACATAAAATAGAAAAGGGAACTTCCCAAATTTTGCTCTATTCAATGTCAACAGGATTAAATCCATCATTTATTAAAATCCTATAAAATTAATATAAACATTTTGTTCAAAAAATGATTTATACTTATTCACACTATTATTTACTATTAACGTTTATATCAAATTCAATTCATGTCTGTCTGTCTGTCTGTCTGTTTGCTGAAATGAAAAAATACAATCGATTTTTCATCAACTTTAAGTTGAGGCTTCGTATTCTGAACATTTTTATAGATATTAAAATGAATCCATAGAATTATAACTAATTAATTAATTGTAATTAACAAACAAAGTGAATGGTGTTTGTATTTTATTACTACTTGTAACAAATAGGTGGTGATATTATTATTATTATTATTATTATTATTATTATTATTATTATTATTATTATTATTATAAAAATAAAAATATTTGGACATGGTTCAAAACTTGTATTTTTGTATGTAAAAAAAGAATTATGATTTTCATAAATTTACTTTTTTTTTTTTAATTTATGAGAAAAAAATATTATTTCAACAGATAATTAAAAAATAATTTAAAACGAATCATATAAATAAATATAATTATTAAGAATCATGGAAAATATTAAAGAAACATCACCTAAATATCGGATGTAATAAAATTAAGGATACAAATGAAGTAACGAATAGTAAAAGTCCAAGAGAACCATTTTGATTAGTATTAATTAAATAGTATTAATTAATAATACTTAATATCTTTCTATGTTTTTTTTATACATTTATAGATTCTTTGTTTTCTGGTGACATTATGCTGGTTATGCAGATCTGAAGCAATTCCTTTGGAAATAAGTGATCTTGATGGATCTCCTTCTGAATTAGATGCTGAAATGCAGGCGGTAGAGGAAGCGATGGCAGCTTTTCTAGCTAATAATGGAACTGAAACGGAAGCATCCACAGAACAAGAACCAGTTAAACCTAAAAGAACAATTGGAAACCATGTAGCGTAAGTAAAATTCATTTTATTTATACAAAAAAACATTGATATTGTGACTTGTACAATTACGGTCACAGAAGCACCAGGCACCTCCACGGTTCACTCTTATTTAAATTGTCAATTTGCAATATCACTTTTGCTATATCAATGTTAATTTTTATTAAATTTATTGAGAATATTGAAAAGTTTCTATTGATAAAAACGGAGTATATAACGGAATATATATATAATATTATAATAGAATGGAACTTGTACTTATAATTATATTATAATATGTTGTTATATAGATATGGTTACATGAATGTAAACAGCCTGGCAAATGATGTCGCCTCCCAGCACCGCTATCCCAGCACACAAGGATCAGTTGGGTTGCCTACCTATCAGGCAACACCAGTACGCTATTATTACACAAAGAACATGGATCCTGTGAGTTATGCAACTAACAGTGCTCCTGTAGCTACGACTACAACACCACCAGGCACTACCACTGCTCCCTCTCTGATAGGCTCCTATTTTGCAACAGCTCCACAATCCGTTTCCACCCCTTTGCTCCCAACAGCATTACCTGTGATCGTTGTCAAAGTGAATGAACAAGGTCAGGTGCTTGGCATGCACCAGGCAGCCATGGCACTCAACGTGCAACAGGTAAATAAATATATGTACTTACTGTTGATGTAAAATACTTATTTCTTTAATTAAATCATCATTTTTGTTTTTTATTTTCAGATGGTAATGAATTACCTACAAACTATATTTTCTTCATCTCCAACACTTCTTCAACCAGCAAATGTCCAATCATCAGAATCTATCTCAAAAAAATTTCCATCAGTTCAAACACCACCACCACAACAACATCAACAACAACAACAACAGACAATCTATTACGGCCAATATAAAACAATAAGAAAACCAATCGATTCACAACAAACATTCAATTCTTCACCTGAATATTCATTTAAATATCCCAAAGAATAAATATAAATAATTTGAAAATATTTTTTTTCTCCAATTTTCAGTATTCTCTTTTGTTTCTTAATATTTATGTTTTTATTTGTTTTTATTTTAAGTCATTTTATTATTTGTTTTAAAATAAAATCAATTATTATTTTTTTTTTTAATATGTGAATTTTTACTTTTTTTTTTTTAAATCAGACTTTCCAAACTTTTTTTCTACGACCCTTTCTACCATTTTAAAACTCTCTTAATCACTCTTTGGTTAATTTTTAATGTAGTTTAATTTAAATAACTTAAGTACCGAGCCTCGGTCGGCTCGGTACTTAAGTTAAAAAAATTGATTCATTATTATTGGATTTGGCTGGAAATATTATTACCTGGGACACCGAGCTCTCGCTCTACCCTTTAAAAAATATTGATATACAATTCTTTAATTATTTATTACATTTATTAAATGTTACACATTTGCATCAATCTGATTAAAATGAATGAACTTGTGCTCCTCAATAATACATAAATATATAAATAATATATACATATATTTTTTTTTTCTATAGTGTTTTTTTGAAAAACTGTTTAGCGCCCCAAGTGGTTATAAAACAAACTAAAGACAAAAAAACGTGCTTTGCAGCTTTTCGGAATTAAAAAATTATTTAATATTTGGAAATATATCTGACTTATAGAAATAGAAAAAATGAATATTAATTAAAGAAAGAAATTGTTTTTAAAATATCCTAAATAATATGTAATAATTTTCAAGAGAGAAATTTATTACAATTATTAAATGTTGCATCATTGCATCAATCTGATTAAAATGAATGGAACTTGGAGTACTCAATAATAGTAAATAAAATAATATTAATAAATATTAAATAATATTTTAGTGAAAAAATATTTATAAAAACTAATATTGTATTTAGGAGATTAAAAATTTAAAACAAAATTTCAAACCTTTATATTAAAAATACTTTAATACATGGTCGATTAAATAAATACAGAAAAGTGTTGGTTTGGCGACGTTCCTCTTCCCCTTCTCCCCCTCCCCCCTCCCAACCATCCCGTCGTAATGGAGAAACAAGAACAACAGTATACATTGTGGCAGAGGTTCTCAGAAGAAGAGTCTCGCTTATGTAGAAAGTCCAACCATCTAAAATTAATTGCAGATTGGTCGCCAGAAAATTTGCAAAGGTTTATAATTTGCCGGAGATATCCTGGAGACGTGTCCAAGATCAATGGACTTTGTAAGCTGTTATTAAATGAAACAAGTGATTGATGTTCATGATAGACGTGGTTTGATTTTGTTTCTTTTATATAAAAATAAATAACTTTTTTTGATATAATAATTTGATATGATAATATTTGATAAAATGTAAGAAAATATTCTAATGATCACTCAACATTTACGAATTCCATTGTATTCTTTCAACTGAACTTCTCATTTGAATTTAATATAATAATAATAATAAAAGGATTGCTATTGAAAAATAATATTATGAATAAACTAATTATTAAATTATTATAAGTATCAGTGTCCATTTTCCATTTGAATTAATAGACATAAATAATCACCAAATAATAATTGATAAGTGAGAATGCATAATTAATATAATTAATTAATTACTACCAAAAATTGCACTCTTAAATATTAAACAGATTTATACGAGTCTAATCTGCTAAACGAAGAGCAAAGATGCACAATATTATGAATATTATATGATGTATACTTGTAAGACGTAAGTAATATTCTTATAAAATCTTAATTTATGAAACTATACACACAATTGCAAGGATATTAATCGTCATTAGTCAAAAGCATAAAATCAATATAGGAATGGGGGGGGGGGGGAAACAATTTTTTTTTTAAATTTCATTTAAACCATTTGATTTGTCATGTTGAATAAATTTCGTGTAAAAATATATTTTTGAATATTTTTCTTTTCTTTTGACTTGATTAATTAATTTAAAGAAATTTAAATAATTCATATTATTTTTATTTATAGTTGTTCAAAGAAACATGCACACTATTCATTGTCTGCTGAGATAGCTTTAGGACGATTAGGACAATGATGGACATGAGAAGTTAGAAATTTACATTTATATTAGTACATATGTACATGAGAGTACCTGCATAATAGAAAAAAAATTAAAATAAAAACCCTCTATACACACATTTATTCTTTACTATAAATCTTAAACATAAATTAAATAATATAATATATATATATATATATATATAATATTAAAAATATTGTAAATATTTGTGTGTAATGAGGGAGGAGGAGAGGGGGGTGGGGGTGAGGGATATATTAATTAAATGTCCTCCCTGTGACAGATAATTTAACTTAAAGTTGAAATTGTTTAAGAAAATAAGAAAATAATTTTAAGTGACTCCCACTTTGATCATCACCTTTCATGTCTTGCCTTACTTCGTAGGGAGGGGGGGGGGGGGAGATTAGAAGGAACATTTTGTCCAGTGCCAACTCTGATCTCCACTTCTTTTTCAACTTTTGGCTTGATTGTCTCTCCTTATATTTTTGGACTATAATTAGATTTAAGTTTTGCCGCTCGTTAAATAAATTTAGAATTAATTATTAATATTATAAAAATTTTGTTGAGAATTTATGTTTTATAATTCACAATGATCCACATAAATCATTATTCTTGATCTATCGGCATAGAAAAGAGACCTTAATACGTACAGTTCACTAAATTAATGATATCAAAGAGAGAGAGAGATAGAGAGAGAGGGAGAGCGGGAGGGGAGGGGGAGGAAAGAGGAAGGAGGTGTCGCTCCTAATAAATCTTTTTATTTTTTTTTTTTCAGATCAATTCTCCATTTATTCTTATTCATTTAGAATCATCCTCGTTTTAATTAATTAATTTTAAGAATAGAATTTATAATTAAAAGAGAGCGAAGATCCACGAAAATAATTCAGACTATTAGAGTCGCTCAATTTTCTCCATGGAAGACAAATTAATAATATTTCTTCCTTGAAACGGCAATATTAATTTTGTAGCCCTTCCCTTCCATATTTAGAAACCTAAATTTCACTGTCGGACTCAAGGATCTTCTCTCTAGATTAATTAATTTTTCTCAATATTACTAGCAAAAAAATAAAAAAAAAAAAATAATGGATAAGTGGATGGAGAGGTGTGTGTGTGTGTGGAAATTATATGATTTATATTTATTCTTAAAATAAAATGTAATTATAAGGAAAAATATTTATTTCTCCAAAGGTTTCACATTTCATTCGTTCGTTATTCCATTTCCAAGTCCTTACGCTTATTTATTAATAAGTTGACCTGTGGCCAGGCACAGAACAGACCGACGGTTTGAAATAAATTAATTTCCAGCTACAGAAACAATTTCAAATAATTTAAATGTATCTTTTAATACAATAAAAACAGGTATGGATATAACATACATATTTTTAATTTTATTTTATTTATTATATATAAGGAGGCGCTGGCTGTGACGTCATGAAGGGCTGGATGACGTCATATCATTTTAAATTAAGAAAAAACTAATAAAGATGATTTTTCCCGAGGATAAAACCAATACAAAGTGCATGATTCGTCGAGATATGTAAAAAATCTCCTCATGTGAAATTTGGTTTGAAAATAACCCTTCCCTTCCTATCGTCGATCGCTATAATAATACTACCACTTCCGGTTACCGGATTTGCACCAAAGGTTGATCCATTCATCCCACTGATGCATTAAGTAAATATACCAAATTTCATCAAAATCCGTTGAGCCGTTCAGGCTGTACACATCTATACGGACGGACGGACGGACAATTAAGTAAATATACCAAATAAATAAATAAAGCTTTTGTTTAATTATCATTTAAGTTTCTATCTTAATAATAGTAGAAAAATGGGGAAAAAAACAGTTTTTTGGGATTTTTTTCGAAAGTTTATAAGAAATCTCGGCCATTTTCAGTATTTGAAATGTTCATCG
This sequence comes from Labia minor, assembly GCA_963082975.1. Classification (NCBI taxonomy): domain Eukaryota; kingdom Metazoa; phylum Arthropoda; class Insecta; order Dermaptera; family Spongiphoridae; genus Labia; species Labia minor. Next base: position 2,578,285 of record OY720344.1, read on the forward strand.
TAATGACCATATGATAAAATTATTTTAACTGGAAAATGCAAAGAGGTGTAGAGAAAATCGAGCTGTACATTGTCTTCCCATTGTCCAGAGGCTCTTCTCGCCCTCCCCTGTATATATATATATATATTTATATAAATGGTATTTAATTATCATAAAAGATAAACGAATCATTTATTATATTCAAATAATAAATCAATTTTTTTAAGTAAAAATTAAATTAATTAACTGCCGAAACAAATTGTAAGCTACCAACCATGAAATTATTATAATTATTTATTCAAATATACTTATTATCCCTCCTACCATCATAAATGATAACGAATATCATTTTACCATAATGAACAAATAATATAAAAAATAAATAAATAAAATAAAATAAAGTTTGAAAAATCAATTTTTTTAATTAATTAACTTTAAGTATATCTTTTCAATTATATATATTGTAATATATAAATATAAAGATGCACTTTTTTTATATACATATATTAAGATACAGAATTTTAGAAAGTTATTTGTGTGAACACATGGCAAAGTGTATAAAAGATAGCTTTCTAAAAATTATTGTTTTAAAAAAACACCCAAGGAAAAAACCCAGAGATCCTTTTCGTTCCCCAGAGGGAGTGAAGGGTGGACAATTTTGCCAAGTGGCATAAGAGGGGAGAATTACCATTTTTATACATGTTCAGACATTTTTTGGTGATTCTTGGATGGAGTGTAAGGGAAGCGACTTCATCGGAATAAGTGAGAACAAAATACAAGGATCATCGAGTGGAGCTGCCTGCCCTGATAAGACGACATGATACCTTGAGTAAAATATCCAAGAATCATCTTACTTGAAGTCCCAGTGTTCCCCGAACTCACTATTAATTTGAATACCAGCTAAGTAGTCGACTATCTATATAAACAATTGCAATTATTCTATGAACTCAATTTCATTCAATTTATACTCCTCTTAATTTTTACGGTACCATTAAATTTATTCAAATTCTTATTAATTTTATTATAATCTCTTGTATCAAATAAATTCTTCTATTCTTAGTTAATAAATAATTTTAGTTGTAATTTTATATAAGCATTTTTCATATGGAACTTATTCAATTTTATATTTTCCCTGATCAACCTACGCGGATTCAATAACCCATTTAATTATTCTAAATTCGATCCAGAGTGCTACCAATTAATTAAACTTATTGTTTTAACCGAATTTTTCTCATAAAATACCTTACCCTTTTTCCTCTTATATACGACAATATAGTACTCGTATATATATATATATATATATATATATATATCGTCTTATACAAGTAAAAATTGTTTGTTTGTTTGTTTGTAAATCGGTTCTCAAAAACCGCTCTAAAGATTTTTTTGAAATTCACAACAGAGATAGTATTTATAAAGAAAAATTGAGTTTTATTGATCACATCTCAGGAAAATACATCTTTATTAGTTTTTTTTTTAATTTAAATTATTTGAAATTGTTTCACACAACGTTTAAAAGAAGATTTATCTTTATATTCGATTCGAAATATAGTAGGAGAATTAAATGACGTTATCAATTTATTATACTCCGGTAAATATTATAAAATATTATATACTAAATATTCTTCTTCTTAAGGTGCCGTCTCCGTTTCGGAGTTTGGCTATCATCATGACTAGGATAGCCTTAGAAGCCGCCCAGCCATGATGATTTTTCTTGGGAATGTTAATGCGGTGGTTTCCCGGTGCCTTCCGCATGTATAGAACCAGAAACTAACAGTTCCTGGAGCCGGAGGCAGCTGATGTTAAATTGAATTTTATTAGAAAAATTTGTTCTTAGTTACAATCGAACGCCGACTTCTTGTGTAGAAAATTGTTATGCTACACGCTCGGCTAGCTGCCTCCTACTAAATATTCAATTAGTATATATTAGATAAAACATTTATTTGTTTTTGGGTTTTTATTTTTAATATATTTTAATTTAATCAGTAAATTAAATATATATTTATATTGTAAATGTTATATCTATCTGTCTCTGTGTGTCCCTTCATATATTGTAATTCCACCCATAATAATATTTTAGTACCGGGACGACCGGGACCCCGAGGCTCGGCTCGGTACATAAGTTAAAAAAAATAATTCATTATTATTGAGTTTGAATCAGTGGCGGATTAAAGGTCCAGAGCGCCCTAGGCAATCACTTTATCGGCGCCCCTGTATCGGCCATAAATGTCCATCATAATACTATAAATTTTAAAAATTCTGAGCTCGCGCGCCCCTTGTAAACTACACGCCCCTAGGCACGTGCCTAGTTTGCCTTACGGATAATCCGCCTCTGGTTTGAATTAAAAAATATTGATATACAATTCTTTAATTATTTATTACAATTATTAAATGTTGCATCATTGCATCAATCTGATTAAAATATAGTCAACTCTTATCTTATCTTATTAAAAACTAAATATCTAATGGTTTTCCAATTTATAAAATCTAATTTTTATCTAACCTTAACACACAACAATTCCGTCTCATTGTTGTGATACAAACTTAGAAATATTAAATTAATATAATTAATATTATTTATTTATTAATATTAACTTAATATAATTAATATTATTTATTTATCAGTATTAATTAATAATATTAATTATTTATAAATAATTCATATTCAAAATAATAATAAATTATGATACCAACTTATGAATATTAAAATAATATACTTAATTGTTATTTTACATATATATATTGTGTGTGTTTAATTATTATTTATACAAATTGTAATCTCTATTCAAGTATTTGTGTGATTTCTGTATTGAAATCATACAATAATGGACACTTTCTACAAGTAAATGTCAAATATATAAATAGTTGTCGTAGATTGGAGTGTTATCGTTAATATGGGATGGTGTTAGGGCTGATTGAATTTCGCAAAGGAAGATCCAACCAGCGATTAACACAACTTATTCAAAAAATTGATCGTGTTTATAAAAAAAATGCTTTTATACAATCGGAACTTCACACCACTCTCACCGAAGGGTGCAGTTCGTTTGATTAGCAGTTTCGTGAAAGCAAAAGGATAATTGAAAGAAAACAAATTAGGTTATTTTATCAACAAGATTTATTATAAATATAATACTAATATAATTTAATACTTTAATAAAAAGAATAATTTGTCCAAAAAGATATGCTTCCTTTAACAAAGTGGCAAGCAAACAAAGATACCATATGGTAACCTTAATTACACAATTTGCAAAATAATAACATAAGAGTTATTAAACAAAATACATACTTTTGTAAAAGCTAAAAGGTAAATAAATAGATTATTCAAATACAAACTGTAGTTCCTAAAAGAACTGATTAATAAAAGATTAAATGGACAAATTTATAAAATAATTGTCTCTCAATACTTGTTTGCAAGCTCAAGGGCTGCAAAACACACAAAATATAAAATCTGTTTAGCATAAACGCTAAACCAAAAAGGATGTTTGTTGCAAGATGGCAACGAGAGACGCGAGTTGGATAAGAGACAGATGTGGAGAGATGCTTACCTTCTGACCATCAAATCCAAACTGAACTAACATGTCGGCTCCAGCCACCTGAACAAGCGTCGGTGTCGCAGCCAACTGTTGAAAACTAAAGGCTCTAAAGAGACCTCTCAAATTTGAATTTATCCACTTATTAACACTTTTTCTTTTTTATTCTAATTCTCAAAGATTACGCTTATTGGCGTAAACAGATGGGTTATTGAAAAAAATTCGTTTAAAATTAATAAAATTAATTTTTAATTGAATTGATAGTACACTCTGTTTATTATTAACATTAATAGAAAATAATAGTATAATGAATCCATCGAAGGGATTGATTAGGGAAGAGGTAAATTTGAATTCATTCTGATTAAAATAAAATATTAAATTATAATAAAATTGATATTTCACGATTAAAGAAATTAATACAATCAAATTTTATATTTGTTTATCAATTGCGATTTGTAAAGGGTCGGTCGACCACAGTATTGAGCTGTTCACTGTTACTATTGCAATTACGGGTTCAGAGCAAGTCGAGACAAGTGATGATTCTCCGGGCCACGTTCTCTGGAGTTCCTTCCATGCATACTTTCAATGATAACTTGTCATGGGGGCAGTAACTTGTAAATTTGACACTCGAGGTAGGATTCGGACACTGACGAATCGCGGTCAGAGATGATGTCTCTCTGTCTTCTCTATCCCGAAGAATTTCCAAATTCCTTGGCGCTACTCTTCTAATAACTCCCTCCTTACACTGCACTCAGGTGATCAATAGTCAGTTCTCCGTAATTTGAAGAAACATATGTCATGTAATTTATGAGAACTTGAAAAGGTTGAAAACAAAACATGACACAATGTCTTGTCGGTGGAGGTATGGAGAAAATACCTGTAAGAAGAATACTGACCTATCTCACTAGAGGGCACTAACATGATTTAATGCCCTGACATTCAAAGGTAGATTTTATATTAAAAAATAAATATTTTGCTTTTTTTGGCTAAAATATCATCAACGACCGATTATAATACAATTGGTATTAATTTAGGATAAATTTTTTTGATAAATAACAAACACTAAATTTTCAATCCTTGTTAAGGGTTGTTGCTATATTGGGTGAGTACAAAATCATGGTTACCAAGTGAAATAGAATATTTCATCCATTATAAAATTATCACTGAGAAGATTCTATATCATCTTAGTGCCCGGCCATTGCCCGGCCTGTTAATTTTTGTATATCCTTTCTTTATAATAGAAGAAAGGAGAAATATTTAAAAAATAATATGTTTTTGTAAATATTAATAATTTTTATTGTTATTATATTATATATTATATATTATATTTTATTTAATACACATTATATTATATTGTAATTTAAATTTAATTCAAATATTTATAATAAATCATTTAAATCTCATTACATCTATTTTGCCCTTCCAAGTAATCTTATTTAGGTATGTTTGATAGATTTTCACATTATTAAAAAAATTGTATAAAACTGGTATATATATAGAAATTGAGCTTGATTGAATTCTAAAAACGTTGGGCGCTTTTAGTTTTCATTTGATTTCTATGCAATTAACTTCCATTATAGAGCTATAATTCAGATATATATATATATATATATTGTAATGATTTTTTTATACTGGTGTGATATTGAAGGGGAAAATCTTAAGAAAAATAATGGTTGGTCACAAATGTGTAATGGAGAAGGATGGACTTTGAATCGGCGTGAACTGATCTGGAGATCTGGACTACAAAAAAAGAGAAAAAAATTAAATTTATCATTAGGAATAAAAATTTATAATAATATTTATTATATTTAATGTTTAAATATAAACTTTTAAAACTTTTTAATTTAAATGTAAATAAATCCTTAAATTATAATTTTATATACAAACATTTTTTTTTATATTTCTTTATATAAAAAAAGACGTTATATAAAAATTATAGAGACACCAATATTTGTTGTGAATCAAAATATTTTTTAATTCTTAGATAAAAAATCAAAAAACTCCTTCTTGAAAACACAATATTTCTTGTTAATGATGTAGCCGGTCCTTAAATAAGCGATAATCAGTGGACTGGTGATAAATAAAGTCCATCCGTCCTGGACGCTAACTCCTGAACGAATGCCGTTGTCTGACTTTTCAACACTAATTCTCTTCTCGGGAAACGTATTACAATAATCTTTTCCACAAATAAATTTATTTTTAAATAAATAAATTTTATTTTTTCTTTTTTTTTACCGACCGACGATAGTAAGGGAGGTATTGTTTTCACACCAAATTTCACCTATGGATATTTTTAGGTACATATCTCCACGAATCATGCACTTTGTATTGGTTTTATCCTCGGGAAAAATCATCTTTATTAGTTTTTTCTTAATTTAAAATGATATGACGTCATCCAACCATTCATGACGTCACAGCCTGGTCTTACATATATATTATAAATAAAATAAAATTAAAAATATTTATGTTATATGCCTATCTGTTTTTTATTACATTAATAGATATATTAAAATTATTTTAAATTGTTTCTGTAGCTGGAAATTAATTTATTTCAAATCGTCGGTCGGTTCGGACCTGGCCACAGGTCAACTTATATTTTTAAAGATTAATGATATATTTAAAATATCATTACAATATATATATATATATATATATATACTAAGATATATACATACCGCACTAAAACACTTCATTAACAAGTAACACTATTTCTTCAAATATAATCAACCATTTTGGATTTGAAGATAATATGTAAATTTAGTAAAAATTCTTAAAACTTTTGATACATACTTTGATATAAGTATATTACAGTGAAAAATAATAAAAATTAAATTTCTTAGCTCGTCTATCTTTCAATATTATTGCATGATAAAAAAAATTTGTCAGTTTATGTGTTTAATAAAATTTTTATTATTACAAAAATTTGACTTGATTGTTCATATGAATAAATAAAACTAAATGCGCCCCAACGTTTTTCACTGAATATGAAGCAATTCATCCATAAACTTTGTCAGGCTTATAGAAAAATTATTTTATTCTATTCAGTCCATTTGAAAAACGTTATTTTATAAAATTTTTTTATATTTATATTATTTTATTTAATATGTAATTTAATAAAAATTTATATTATATATTTAACAAGAATTAAGTAAATAATATTGATTTATTTGTTTTGTTTCATAAAAGAAAGTGCTAAATAAAAATATTTGATTTATAATAATAATAATAATAATAATAATAAATCGATGTTTAGAATGAAAAACATGAGTGTAAACCTGCTTAATTAGCTGCATAAAAATATATTTAGTAAAATTAAAAATATAATTAGTCAATTATAAGTGAAAGAATGAGAAATACGTTACGCACCTTACTTTTGTAAGAAGAAGGAAAGTGTAAATAAAATATAAACGGTTTGCATTTTAATATTCAAATGTTTCATTTTAAAGAAGAAGTATCTACATATCTATATATCTATCTATCTATTTATCTATCTATTTATTTATCTATCTATTTTTCTATCTATCTATATAGCCAGCTGGCTAGTTAGAGTTGGTTAGTTAATTTCAAAGCATAAAAAGAGGGACTAAATGAGAAAAGTGTGGGGGGGGGGGTGGAGGGAATGAGAGGGGAAATGAGAAATTCTTGAAGTTTTATAAAAAGGATACAAAACATAGCAGATATTGCAGATATTGCCGGGGATTTGAAAGGTGAAGTGTTTGAGTGTATCCGAAGGGGAAATGGAGCTCTGTCATCTGATGGTGAGTGACAAATATTGACTGATATTCTGAACCAAAAATAATTATTTTTATAAATTAATTTGTGTGGTTTATTTTGGAACTCTTGCTATCGATTATATACGAAAATATATCTTTGATAAAATAAATACAAATGTAGTTCTTTATTAAAATAAACACAAAATTTTATTTTAATCATTTTTTTTTCTTCCTATATTATTTTTATTTGAAATTATTTTGTTAAACTTTATTTTAATAGATAACTCATAAAATAATTTTAATAAAATATGAATTTTTATATAACAATTTTTTTTTTTAATTTACTTAAATTCCCGACCGACGATAGTAAGTAAGGGAGGAATTGTTTTCACACCAAATATCACATGTGGAGATTTTTTTTATATATCTCCACGAATCATGCATTTTCTTAACAGAAAAAAGTATTTTTAGCATCATGTCTGTCCGTCTGTCCATCCGTCCATATAGATGGGTACAGCCTGAACGGCTCAACCGATTTTGATAAAATTTGGTATATTTACTTAATGCATCAGTAACATGAATGAATCAACTTTTAGTGTAGATACGGAAACCGGAAGTGGTAGTATTACCGATCGACGATAGGAAGGGAAGGGTTATTTTCACACCAAATTTTATATTGGGAGATTTTTAATACACTTTACTTTGCCCCTGTGTTTGTCCGCGGTTTGTTCGCGGCATTTTATAATCGATATTTCAACAACTTCCCGTCATTAAATCAACTTGAAATTTTGCATACGCGCTTGCTCCTGCTAATAATACACGAATCAATTGAAAAATCCACTGAATTATTTATCTATTAGTGGTAATTAATTAACTAAACTTTCATATGCGGAAGATGGAATAGTTCACTATTTCAATCATAGATGGCGATAGCTGTTCTACTAAAAGTATAAAATAAATTTAAGTAAAAAGAAATCTTTTTAAAAAACACACTTTACTTAAAATTGCACTAAAAAGTAAAAAATAAAATCACTGTAAAGTGTGTGCGCTCAAATTATAATAACACCGTAAAACATTTGCTTCCACTATTGGGCGCACACACTTTGTAAAGTTTAAGTAAAGTGTGTTTTTTAAAAAGATTTCTTTTTACTTATTTTTACATATCTTCAAGAATCATGCACTTTGTATTGGTTTTACCCTAGGGAAAATCATCTTCATTAGTTTTTTCTTAATTTGAAATTATACAACGTCACCCAGCCCTTCAGGACGTCACAGCCAGCGCCTCCTTATATATTATAAATTAAAAATTTTTTATGTTATATGCATATCTTTTTTTATTGCATTAATAGATCCATTTAAATTATTTGAAATTGTTTCTGTAGCTGGAAATTAATTTATTTCAAACCGTCGGTCGGTTCTGTCTTGACCACAGGTCAACTTATTACCGACCGACGAGAGTAAGGGAGGTATTGTTTTGTTTTATTTTCATAGAAATAGATTATAAAAAGAGCATACGAAAATTCCATAAGGTTCCATGAAGTTATATAAAATACACCAATTATTTATACCTACCTATATATATATATATATATATATATATATATATATATAGTGCCGGATAAAAGTATGGGTAAGCCGGGCAGCTGCCAGGGCGCCTATTTAAAAATAAAATATTATTTTATATTAATTATTTAAAAGATAATTTGTATAAAAAAGCGTCAATTTTTGTTTTGTCCGGGGTGCTGAAAACACTAGAACAGGCCCTTTATATACCTAATATATTATATGTTAAACCTAGTGAATTTGAATTAATTTTATTTTTATTTTATAGGATTTATGAAATCTTCGAAAGTAAATAAATTGTTTTATTAATAATTTTTAAATAAATAAATTAACGTAAAACCTATACACCCAAATAACAATATCTATTAAGTTGAAATATATATGATCCTCTAAAGCAGCGGTCGCCAAACTTTTTGACCTCACGGACCGGTTAATTCATAATTTAAATCCCGCGGACCACTAATAGGATTTTTTAAGTGTTAAATATATATTTATAAATAAAAATTGTGATCAAAGAACACATAAAATGAAACTATTATCTATTATTGTTATGAATTGAATCAGGTTTTAATGCAACTTAAAACATAACTAACTTAACATGATGAGGAAGTAAGTATATTCCACATTTTTCTGCGGACCAGCGAAATTTTCTCGCGGACCACCACTTTGGCAACCGCTGCTCTAAAATTAGTTCAAAAGATACCGAATATTTATTTTACATATTTATAAAGAAATATTTTAAAAACGCTAGCACTAGATTTAAAATATATTTTCCATAAATCAATTATAATCAATGAATAGCGCCCGGGACCATAATGCTCCCCTTACCCCCCCCCCCCCCCACCTCCCTCTTCTATGCTTCTCTGTATCTATTTTAAATAAACATTATAATAAAAATTATACTCCTACAAAAGTAATAATATAATAGTAAGTAATCGTCTTTGTGATATTTTTATTCGTAATTGTTTATAATTTTATGATGTGTTTAGAATCAATCTGTTTTTGAGAATTGTCATTTTCAATGTTTTTTTAATTAATTAAATTAAAGCCATTATCAAGTAACAGGTGTCAATAAATAATAACAAATGAAAATTGTTAACATTACATTATATTCAAGGTGGCTTTGAAAAACATTTTATTTATATATAAGTATATATTATTTTTATTTACATTTTTCAATTTCAGGTGTTGCCAGTTTCTTTCATTTCTTCTTTGATTGATGATCTATAAATCTTATGAACATAATCAATAATAGATAATCAATCAATGAATTAATATTCTCAGACAATAGCCTATTATTCTTTAAGCATTATTTATTATGTTATGTCAACTTGAAAATTTCAAAAACTAAATAGAATATCCTTTTTATTGTAAATAATTAATTTGTCAGTGAAATTGAAAAAGAAGAAAACCTTCCAAATTAAGTATAAATTATTTTATTAATAATAGAGATTGTCAAGAATAAAGTTAAATGTAGAAATAACATTCTATATAATTAATTTAGGTATATTCATTAGCATATAAGAATGTAATATTCCTGTTCAAAGTTATAATTAAGAAAGAGATAAAATCTGTTTCATTTCATCCACCTTCTGAATTCTTTAATTATAATTATTGGAAAAGATTAATCATTAAAAAAAAATGTAATTTAATAATAATAATAATATAATATAATATAAAAATATAATATGTAATAAATATTCAACTGAAAAGAGAAATTGGTAATCATAAAAAAAAAATAATAATGAGAGATGATAAAATAAATTTAATCATTTGAAATTTTACAATTCTATTTTAAATTTTTTATATTTTAGGGTTGAATGCTCCACTAATTTCTCACTACCTATAATAATAATAATAATAATAATAAAAATGAATAATTTATAAACTTGATTAATTATTTAATCAGTTAATTAATATACATATATATTGTAAATACATATGATTTTTGAAAGTTTATTAATTTTTAATGAGAGTGAGAATTTTTAATTGTTTTTAAAATAAGTATATGAAAAAAAAGATTCATTATCATTATGAATAAATCTATACACGTAAAGTATATACATAAATAGATATATGCAAACATAAAACGTAAATAGAAATGTGATTAAATGTATTCTTAAGAATTTATGGAAGCAGAATTAATTATCTTCTTCTTCTTCTTCTTCATTGAATGGTCATATAATTAATAGAAAGTATAAAAGAAAAGAAAAAAAACAATGTAGAAAGTCAAAGATTTAGAAGAGTTTAATAAATTCTAATTTCTTTTAATTTATTATTTAAAAATATAAATTCAAAGAAAAAGTAAAATTAATGATTATAATAATGAGTATGTAACTATCTATCGATCAATCTAATTATATGTATATTCCTGTGTGACGTTAAGAAAATCTAAAGTTTTTTTTATTTATTTAATTATATTTTTATTTTTATTTTATTTTAGTACCTACTTATATGAAAATGATAAAATGTATACCTATATCATATATCATATGGGTAATTAAAGTATTTAGGTAATTTTAAAATTATTTATTAAAAAAAAACTGACTTTTGTACATCCTACGCAAGGACAACGCCTTTCAAGCCGGTTCTATCAATGAGGTATCCTATGATCAGTAGAACGGGTCCTCTCCACCTTTATCTTGATTTTCTTGATCGGTGGCGCTATCAAGTAGCTTTTCCCCAAGGTTGTTCCCGGAGGCTGGGTTGACTCCGTCCCATAGACTCCAGCTAGGGAAATTCCCTTGCCAGGCCCGGGACTTGAACCCAGGACTATGTGAATCGCTACCCACACACCCAATGGCGCCTTCATTATTTATAAAATTAAATAATATTATTATATATATATATATATTTATATATATTATATATGTAATTAATAGAATGAGAATGCATAGATTTACTTTCAATTATTTTTAGTTCAATAAATAATCATCTTATAGGAAAGTAAAGAAATTGTAAGAACAATTTTCATTTTGCTTGCATTATCCAAAAGTAGCTTAATAATTTTCGAAAGCAATGATGAGGCAAACCTTTTTTTTGTTATTCTACCTAGGCAATAATGGTCTGGATCTATTCGTTGGAGGTAACTGCTCGTCGAGTGATGAAGAGCGTGACAGGCCCATCAGGTGGTTTCTCAAGCCTCGTTTATCATCCTGGCGCTAATGGAGCTATAAGTCAAATGTCTATCAGGTAAAAAAAAATAAAATGATTTTCAAACCATTTCTGTCTGCTATGAGATTAAATTGTATAGAAAATGTTACATTCAAAATTATTTTATTTGTTAAAATAATATTTAAGTATACTCTTTTTTTGTTTTTTTGTTTGTTTTTATTTTATTTCTCCAAGTTTTTCTGGGACACAACTTGATGACAATTTTGCAGTCGAAGAACCTTTCATGATGAATAAGAATGTTAAAGAATTAATGCACAATCTACATATGCAATTTCAACAACAACAACAACAAAAATCTACTGAACTTCACTATTATGTAGGTATTTCATTTTTAATGGACGGTTAGCCAAATTTTTCTAATAAATTCATAATGAACAAATCTTAAAAGTTGATTGAAAACTTTCTTCAGATTTGTTTTTTTTTTTTTAATATTTTCTAATAAATCGTTCATTTAATATTTAACACAATATTAACAATCATCAATGTTGTTAATAACTAACTAATAAAAAAAAACAAGAAAATTGAAACTATTATAATAAATTAATTGTTTTGTTTTTTTTTTTAAATTCTTATAATTTCTATTAGTTCAAGCATGTCAAACAAGCTAACATCCAATTAATGAAAAAAGTAAAAATATAAATTAATTATTTTCAATTAAATTTTTATTTGTATGCATTTTAGTTGAATTAATAATATATTTTTATTTTTATTTAGAAAAAACGGCCAATATCAACGCCTAAAATACCTACAGAAACGAAAAAGCCATTAGTCTCACAACCAATTCATCAAATGTTTCGTAATCAAAAATTGAATCATACAAAATCCAATGAAAATCCAATGAATTTATTTAAAACAAATAGTCAAAAAGAAAAATTAATTTTAAAACCTATCCTTATTAATAGAGGACAAAATAAATTTCAAAATAAACCTTCATCATCATCATCATCATCATCATCTTCTTTATTAACGACAACAACAGCAGCTACACCACTTATTCCAATTGAAATAGATTCACCGTCAAACATTCATGATTTTTCTAAATGGATGTCAATGAAAGTGAAAAAAGGAAATCATGAAGGAATAAAATTTCATGGTTCTGAATCTGCTCCACATATAATCACACTGAACAACAACAACAACAACAACAGACAAAATGATTATTTAAAAAATGTTCGTAAACCATTAGTAACACAAGAAAGTTTGCCTGAACATTCCATAGATATTTATGATCCAATGTCACTTTGGAAAACTTTTCCAATTGATATGCCAGAATTTTCATATACATTTTCCCCAGAAAGTCTAAAGAAAAATAATGCAATACAAAAATATCCACTCTATAAATTTAAAAAAGAAAATAATAAATTAGACCAAAAACATACAGCAAGTGAATATGTAAATAAATTAATTCAAAATGTAATGAATAAAACAATTCAAGATCCAAAATTAAATCAACATTCTGAGCATATGAAAATACCTTCATTTTGGAAATCGAATGAATATTATAAACTTTTTAAAAATTTACAAAATTTTCAGCCCCAAACTTTAGCATTTTCAGATCGTAAACAAAATCGCACAAGGGACATTGATCAGTCAAAGGAATTATTAAATAAACCGGATACAAAACAGAACAATAAATGGTCAACACAAATATCAGAAACTACTGATAAATTTGTGCCGATGCTCTCTCCAACAAGTCCAACAAATGCCCATCCCAATACAATAGGAAAACCATCCCCATTAGATGATAAATTACTCAATGATCAAAATCTTTATAAATTAATTTCAAATTTAGGTCCCAATCCCAAACATGAATATCAAAATGGGAAACACATTATTACAGGTAAATTATAATATTAAACCCCTCAATTTAAATTTCAAATACCTAAAATTAAAATTAAAATTTTTTATAATAAGATAAACTATAAAACTTCATATAACTGAAATTAATAAATAACTAAATATATTATTTTAGGTCCTGAAGAAAAGGGAGTGTTCTTTAGAATTATTGTAAACGATCCCGAGAAAGAAATAAGCCAATCGTGAATTGGTTTGATAAATGAAAATAAATGAATGATAAGAAAGAAGAGTTAATGGCTGTGGATGAATATAAAACTCCTTGTTTATTTTTTTGTAAATAATAATATTATTAATATATTCAAATAAGAATTATTGTATGTATTTGTAAATTGAAATAAAATAAAAATTGTTTATTTTATAAATAAATAAATAAAAAAAAAATGTAGATAATTATAAATCTCTATATCGATCAAAATGAATGTACATGTGTACATATACATCATGAAAGTACTTGTAAATTCGCTAAATAAATCTATATAAAGTAACAAATTGCAATAAAATTGGACAACGATATAGTTTAATATCTTAAAACGAAAAATTTGCATATTTGCAAAGGAGTCTAAAGATAAAAAATGATTTGAAATTTTTCTCATTAGAAATTACTTAAAATTTACATTTCGTGATTTAATAAAAGTAAAATATATTTCTAATTTATAAATTAATTAATTGATAATTTTTTTAATTCCTCTGAAGAAAATTCCTCTACTTTACTATACTAATAAGATTGTAGTAAGCTGCTCCTCTATAGCCCTATACACTGGTATTGACAATTCTTTTTATTTAGTTATTTAATTAAATGAAAATTAAATTTATAGACATTATAAATTAATTTAATTGTTTATCTTATTGATGTATCTCTCATAATTTCATTATTTACATTCTAAACTCTAAACCTTTTTTATATGTATATACCAATAATATTTGTTAGTTATTTTATAGAATTTTCTATTCAATCTGGTATTTGGGAGCTGAATTCGAGACTAATAGTTTTAAAATAACGTGTTCTGTCCCCTTTTATTGTGCGCTCCCTCCCCCTCCCCCCCCCATTGCAGGCATTTTTATAATACTGTCTCCTTTAGATTCAATGCTTTTTAAAAATTGTTTTTTTTTAAACATTAATTTTACAGCAGTGAGTATTTTATTTAATGTTTATTAATCATAGACTTTACTAATATTTTTTTTTAATAATGTTAGATAGTGTTAAAATTATTCTAAAAAAATAATTCAAATGATATCTTAATGTATGTGAGTTTTATTTAATAATGTAGAAATTCCCCTTAAAATTTTAAAATTTTTTGGGGTTGGAACCGGAACTCGAGCCATTCAAAATATCTTGGCTTCACAACAATAATTTTGAAAAACTCCGGCTCCGGCTCCAAATTTTTCATAAATATAATTATTGTTAATTTAATCTCTCTCTCTCTCTCTCTCTGTGACTCTACAGAACTTGGATGTAGTTCTTTCACATTTCTCCAAATGTCTCTATCATGTGCTACGCTCATCTCTCTTCCTACATTATCCACCCACCAAGTTCTTGGACTTCCAATCGGATGTTTCTCAATCAATCTCCCTGCCAATATATTTCTCGCCATTCTTTCATCTCCGTGTCGATTTTACAATCTCAATTATGTCTGGAAATGCATAGAGATGATGCAATTTCTTGTTATGCAGTCTCCATTATTCTCCAATAACCTTTTTTTTTCTTTGTCCAAGTTCAAAAAAACCACGCCTCGCACGCGTATAATACAACCCTCAAAATAATTGTATTATATATTTTAATTTTAAATTCCTTTTGACGAGCCATCCCTGTCCTAAACAATTTTTGTGTAGCGACTCGGATAAAATTCACAAAACAACTCCAATGGGTCAAGCTAGTATTATGTATAATTTTTCACATGATGAATAAAAAGTTAATTTAAAAGGAGATAATAATTATAATAATTATATTACAATATTATTAGAGTGGGTTTCTTCGTCATTCTGGCGGCTTTCTGATTAAAGTAAATCCTAGCCCCGAAACTCTGATTACTGCAGTTACAAGAAATTGTAAAAATCTTAAAAATAACATATTAAATATCTCTACTAATAATATAATAATTTTAAAAGATATCTTTACTTTTGAAATTTAAGAATTGTTTTTTTTTTTAAATTTTTAAATTTTTTTTATTTATAAGGGAATTTTGTAAATAAAACCACATATATTTATTTTTTATTGTAAATTTATTCAAAAAAATACACAACGTTTCGATTGCTACTTCTGCAATCGTTAGTCGGGACTGGACGCTCGGACAGTGCAGTCGCTTGATAACGATTGCAGAAGTAGTAATCGAAACGTTGTGTATTTTTTTGAATAAATTTACAATAAAAAATATCTATATGTGGTTTTATTTACAAAATTCCCTTATAAATAAAAACAGCCACCAAAGCTTTAATAATTTAATAGAAAAAATAATTTCACAAATTCTCATAAAAGTTAAATTGTTTTGTTTTGGAAATATGCAATCTCGATAAATTCAACATTTATTAAATTTCAAATTAAGCTAGCATTTTTTTTTTTTTTTTGAAATCTCAACCTAGTTTGTTTTTTTTTAAATAAAATATTGGAATTATTTTAATATTGATTCAAAATTTAAGAAATTAATTTTTAATGCCCATTTAATTTTAAATGATTGGCACTTTAATGTTTTCATAACCTGAAAATGTTGGGCCAACCCTCGGATCCTCGGCACCACTTTATGAATGTGTTAGTGTTTGTAAGATCTAAGATATATTATAGTTGCCTATGTCAAAGGCCGACCCGGCCGACCTGGCTCAATATAAAATCTCCCCCAACGTACGAGTTTAATAAGTTTAAATTTGTCTTTCTCTTAAACACATTTTATGAAATATTTTAAAATTTAAATTTATTCATTATTTTTTAAATTATTTTTAATAAAATTGTCATTAAAATTATAAGATAAATTTGTTTTAAGTTTTCGCTCTCTAAAATTTAATTATCTCCTTGATTTTGATATTTGAAAAGTTATGTACTTCGTTTCTTTTCTGAAATAGAATACATAATAAAATAAATAAATTAACAATCAATTAATTATATGAAACTATAATATTTATTTGCATCATTTTAGTATAAATATACTAATTGTACATTATTCAATAAATTAACATTTGTATATTATTGTCATCGATGATATAAAAATATTATAATCGTTATTTGTTAGTCTCAATATATAATTAAAAAATATATAATCTAGGTTTTAAAATATTTATAAATAATTTCATATAACAACAAATTTAACAAGCAAATATTCATTATAAAAATATTTTGTTTTTATCATTCATTATATATATATATATATATATATATATATATACTCGTATATTAATATATATTTAAAATTGTTATAAGAAAAAAATAGATAACATTTGTAACGAAAAAAAAAAGAATTCAATATCTTTAATTGTAATATTTGGCACTTTAAGAATAATTTAATATAATTAATATAATGATTAAATATTTATCTATTAAAAAAATATTAAATTTACTGTTGAAATATTTAAAAAAATAAAATTGATTAAAAAATCAATATAATTTTATGAAATGGGTATGTAGTATTATGATTAATGCATTTTAAATTTATAAATTTTAACTAAAAAATAAATTACTATCGTAAAATAAAATCGGAAAAAATAATAGTATTATATAATAAATAATGAGATTCATCAATTATTTTAACGGTTAAATTTTTGGATTTATTTTTAATGTAATCCCTTAAAGGCCTGTGATAATTTAATGAAAGACTAGATGAAAGAAACTAGATAATTTTAAGGGATTGTAGAAAGTAGACATATTCTTTTGAATTTCTTAATTGTTCATAAATACCTATATGACTAGTGGTTTACTCCTTCCACTTGTGAAATAAATAATAAAAATTATCATTTTCTTGAGCAATTGCATAATTCATATATATTATATAAATTATTCAATCTTATATCTGAACAATTTGTCTTAATGTATCTTTTATAGTGTCATAAGTTGCAAAACTAATGCCTACCGCCACGGGGCCTTTAACCCAGTTCATACTTAATCCTTTGAAGAAACCACCAATTATTCCTTCATCTCTGAAAATTGAAAAATATATAATATACATTAGATATATGATCTAGAACATATGATCGTAAATAAATGTTTACATAATATTCTATATTATTATTATTATTTGTAGATCGATGCACCTCAGCATATTTGTGCCTTAAAAAAATCATTCATTTTATATTATTTATCTCATTCCTCTCTAAGCAACCCCTTCAGGGAGAAATTCGTCTTCTTCGCTGGGGCACAGCCAGATAAGCACCAACTAATGAATCCTGACCGATTCCATTGTGTCAGACATAACGTTTCCTAATTTAGTAGATCATTTAGAAAGGATGTAATTTTTCTTCCAGCGAAAAATCTATCTATTCCCATAAATAAATAAATTATACAAATAAATATAAATAAATAAAAATATCACCGCTCAAATAGGAAACTGTAAAGGGGTCCCCATTAAAATAAATAATTAACAACAAAAACTAAAAAAAAAATAATTTATATATACAAATAAATAGTTAATAAATAAATCATTTTAAAAAAAATAAATAAATATTATATTTTGTATAACAATTTAATCCTATCCTTCCTGAAACTTAAACACATCCTCAAATTTTTACCTTGATATTTAAATTTTCAATTTTACATCAAGTCCTAATATAGGAGAGAGATTCTTCAATTGTTTTCAATTCTTAAATGAAGATGTTGGAGATGGCGATGAGTTTAAATTTTCTCTCTACATTTTCGAATTTGAATCTACATCCAAACTTATCATCGATTGTTTGGAGCCCATCCATAAAAACTAATTGGGAATACTTAATTGGTAAATTTATTAATAATTGATTGAAACATCATTTTATTTGTATTGTTGCATGAGATCTCTTTGAAATTTAGAAAGATCCCAAATAACTTGAGGCCTTTTGAGAATCTAAAGAAGTTTGGAGGGATTTATAATTGCAAATTGAGGTTTATAAATTTCCTTTAAGGTATCAAAATTCATTCAAATTGTCAGGGGTTTAGTGGATCTTGGCTATGAGAATTTGTTCATGTTTATTGGTTTCGAGAATATTTTCAATGATGAATGATTTCTTATAATTTAATGATAAAAAATATCTCCTTATTCGAAGTGGAGCTTTGCCGCATTCAGCAAATAAACTATCAACAGGGCAGTTTGGAATGCGCCGAGTACTATACGAAGAGCCATATTGTGTACTGGTTTGAGTCTTTTTAAAACGATATCTCGAGCCGATGAATAGACTGGAGAAGCATAGTCGATCCGACTTCTAATAATAGCTCTGTAGACCATCAGGAATACGGTAGATTCCGCACCCCAACGATTAGTAATATCCTATTATAAACGATCTGGATTGTCGAATATGGATTTTTTTAAGATTCGTATGGATCCTCCCTTTATAAACTGTTACAAGTAATAAATAAATAAATTCTAAGATATTTTAAAATTAAAAAATTCGCATTAGCTTTATTTTCTTTTGAATCAATGATAAATATTAGTATATAAATAATAGTAATTTTTGTGATGTGATGTTCTATTTTATTCTAAAAACGTTTCTAGATAACTAAACAAATTTTAAACATTTATCTTTATTGTTTAGTAATAAATTAGTTTAAATAATATATAAAATATAATAATTACCGATAAATTTTCATTAATGTTCCTAAAATGGTGTCATAATGTCCACCTGTAACTGAAGCTGTTTGCATTCGCCTTCGAACAATATCTAAAGGATAGGATGACGTTTGTCCAACAACTCCAGCAGCAGCTCCAAAACATAAGCTTGCAAAAGGGTGAGGGGTGACTGTTTTGTATATCTCTATAATATACATAAAAAAAATGAATAGATGAAAATCAAAAGATTATCTTTCCTAAAGATAAAAAAGTGAATGCTATTGAATTAATTCAAGTCAAAACATAAACAAAACATAAAAACAACTTTATGAAAGATATATATATATAGAAAAAAAACTGAAATTAAAAAAAAATGAAAAGTTTTGTTTTTGAATTTAAAATGATAATATCTATATTCAAATAAATTGAAAACAAGTTGATTTTTTCTTATATAAATATGGATTCATCAAAAAAATGAGTATCAGTCTAGTATTTGGAAGTTAAATAAATCATTCACTATGATATTTGTATGGGTAAGTAAATTTAATATTAATATCTTTATTTAAGACATATTCGATCTTATCTCATATAGAAGTGAAACCCCTTAGAAACTTTTAAAGGATGCCTAATTCTCTTGGAGTTGATTTGGGAAAGTTTCCTCTAAATTCACATCGTTTGAAATTGAGTATTAGACTTTATAATCCCAATGTTGCAGGGTTTTGTTCTATTTGCTTCGCCTGCAAATCCATATGGCGGAATAGACTTAAAAAAATTGAAATTTAAATGAATAAAAAAGTATTTCTAAAATGTGTAAATGTCTAAATCTTTTAATCATAAAATAAGATATATATATATATATATATATTTAAATATATGAACAGATACGTGTTGATTATTATAGTATGTAAAAAAAAATATTTTATAAAATAATTTTACTTTTGAAAGTTTATTATATTATAGATTATTAATATTTTATAGATTATCTAATATTACTTTTATTCATTAAATAAATCAATGATTTTTGTAAAATAAAATAATTTATGAAATGTATGTTAATAGAAATGCACATGCATATATTTAAATAGATCTATATAAAGCTATAAAGTATAAAAATTCCTATAGTATTTATAAAATTAAAATTTTTAATAAATTTATTTTGTAATAAAATTTCAGACTCTTATTGCTATAATTTTATTGGCTTCTCCAATAAATGGCATTGATAATAAAGAAATCGATCAAGAGGAAAGCGTTTATCTTTATAATTTACAGGTAGTTTTAAGTAGAGTGTGTACCACTCGTGAGAGAAAAGCAAACTTTTGTTGGAATGTGGCTGCTATACGATATCCTGATGTACATTATCCAAAGTAAATATAATTAACTTATTTTTAGTTATTAGATAATAAAAAAATTCAAAAAATTTAAAAATTTAAATTTAAAACTCTTGATAAATATATATTAAAAATATTTATTAGTGTTTTTTAATATGTTCGAATTTTAATCCTTTTTTTTAAATGTTTTCATATTTTTACAGGTGTTTAGAAATCATTCAAGAACTTTGTTATCAACTTTTATCAGAAAAATCATAAAAGAAATTCACTAAAGTATTATTTTGAATTTATGGTAATGTTGTGTGTGTAATATATATCTAAAATAAATAGAATTAAAATATATTATTCTTTTCTTTTACTTACGTTCATATTTTTTCTTGAGAGTATCATAAGTAAAAAAACTAACTCCTGCATAAGGAATTACACCTAAAATTGATGGCACATAGCCTCTATAAAATGCCCTAGGACCTTCCTCTGTCCAGATTTTTACAAAAACCTACAAAACAATCAAGAAAATTAAATTAAATTAAATTAATTATTTAAAGATAATTAATTAGATACCTCTCTTAATGTTCCGTATTGTTCTTTGTGAGTAACTGCCATTCTTGCTCTGGCTAAATCTAAAGGGTAAGTAAGTGATTGGGATGTAACTCCTGCAAGTGATCCAGCTAATAACCTCATCAATGGATGTGTTCTGAAAAAATCAAGTCAAATAATCATAGTTTATTTTTCTTTTTTCCAATCTGAATGATTTAAATATTAAGATTTGATTTAAAATTTGAAATTTTATTTATCAGATATCAAATATAAAATATATAAAAATAATATAGAAATAAATATATAATCGAGATTAAATTTAAAAATTTAATAATAAATTTTTATTGTAAGAAAAATTTATATTTATTTTATATATCTTATCTTTATAATATAATAATATTTGCTAAAATTGAAAAACAGTTCTTTATATCATTTTATTAGGAATACAAAATATTATTTTGAGAACTCTTAATTAATTTTAAATTGTATATTAATGAATCCTACTAATGATCAAAATGGAAATGAAATCAATTTGATTAAAATATTATTTTAATATTCTTAATAGTTTATGAAAATGGGGAGAAAATGTTTATTAGAGCCTTTTTGATTGAGATATAAATAGTTTATAATTATGAAATAGAAACTAATTTCTTAATGTGCTTTAGAAAGTCAAAAAAATAATACCTCGTATTTTTATCAATATCTATTTTTAAAATCCTTTTCCATTGTTCATAGGCTGTAAAGTGAATAGCTGCATAAGGTACAATTCGAGCCATAGTGGCTGAGTTTCCTCGCCAAAGACTTAATACTCCTTCATTTTTTATACATGATTTTATGAATTGAATCGCTTCTTTCGCAGAATAGGGTTTTTCAGATATCTAAAAAAATAAAATTATAAAATTAAATTAAAAAAAAAAAAAACAAACAAACAAACAAACAATCATGAAATTTTGGAATATTAATATCTTTCGAACCTGGAAATTGATTTTTGTACGATCCAAGGGAGCAATGGTTGTCTTTGCAGCAGCTCCTGCTGTTGCACCAGCTGCCAAACTTGTCCATACCAGAGATGAATTAGATAGCTAAATTAATTATATATATATATATATATATATATGTAATATTATATTGTTTAATTGATTATATAGTAATGAAATGAATAAAAAAAAATCACCTTAGATGTTGGATTCGTTTCCTTATTGTTTTTCATTACTGCATTTTTCTAAAAAAACAATTAATTAAGATTTCATCAAGATAATAGAGGTATTGAGCAAGGTTATATAATTTTTATTTTGAAAATAGTAAGAAATATTTATTTAATTAGATTATATAAGTAATGAGATTGCCAAATATTACCTGATTCTATATCATTCACTCAAAATAAAAAATATATCTATTAATTTAAGTAAAAATTAGAAATTCTTTAAGAGATTAGTCAAGTTGGTGAAGAGGTTGTTATCAATAATAAGAAAAATGCAATTCATTTAGGGAATCACACACAATTGAAATTAAATTAAAATTTTATATTCAAGAAATTCAGGGAATCAATTATAAATAGATTATTTAATGAGGTTTACAATCAATTAAAAAAAGATAAAGTATTTACAATTTAAAATGATGCAGTAACATGTATAAGACTATTGTATCAGTAATTAATTTTAAATGTTATGAGAGACGATTATCCAATTGATCCTTGACCAGCTTGACATCAAAATAGAAATGAAATTAGAAATAAGAACCAATTCATAATACATTAGATTCAGGTGTAATTATGTTTTTTACAATTTTAAATAAAACTATATAATTTTCCTCCTTTACACTTTAAAATACTAATCAATACTAATTTAAAAATATTTCCTTAAATGTATGGCTACAACTATAATAATTGTAAAGATTCTTTCCTATATTATTATTTTTTTTAATATAATAAAAATTTAATAAATAGAATGAAAAAGTATTTAAATTGTTAAATATATATATATATATATAATGTAAAATTATAGATTAATTTTAACTATTTAGATATATAAAAAAATTAAAACTTTTAAAAGTATATTTGTGAAGATAAACATTACCGCTTGAATTTAAATACACAATAAATTTCACATTTTTTACTATCTCGCCAGAGATATTATTGCGATCACGAAAATTTTCGATGTCGAGATTTTGATGTTTTTATGTTTTGAAGGTTCCTGAATCATTTTCACTAAGGTTGAGAAAAATGTATCTGTGTGTGTGTATGTGTTTATGTATGTAGACAAGATTACGCAAAAACGGTTTGAGCTAGAATGATGAAATTTGGTACATGGGCATTATTCAAAATTCGTAGTTTTCTATCCACTTTTGAGAAATGTAGCTCAACCGGAAGAGGGTCATTATTTACAACATTTTGATTTTTTTTCCTCTAAAGTGACCGTAAAAATAAAGATATATGTTTCATAATTTTTCACATGATTAATAATTGTATAAAACTGCTATATATAGAATTTCAGCTTGATTGATTCACTGAAATTACCAGAATTAATTTTTTAACACTGCAAATCTCACGCGCCAACACGTGACGTGGTGCCATCAACAAAAAGCCAAACATGAGCTGGTTTAATATTTATTTATAATTTATAAAATTAATTAAATTTAATTTAACTATAATATATTATGTTATTTAATCCAATTCAAATTGCGAGATAGTCGAGTGGAGATACTTCTACTAATTTATAATTGACAATTAAATATTTTTTTTTTTTAATAATAATTTCATAAATAAATAATGTATTTGTCTAGGGTTTGTTTATGTTCTCATATTACATCTTAAAATTGGGACGACATGAGAGTCAAATATAAGCAACGCAGTATTTTTTTAATGTTCTAAACATCTAAGGTTCCATATATCAAAAATATATTTAAAATCAATCTTCACTTGTATTTAATTAATCAGGGATATTTTGACTGAAAAAATTTAATAAATGATTTGAAATTCCTTGTAAAAATATATTGCCCTCTTTTGGCAGATTTATACAACACTTGTATTGCATTCTAAATTATAAGTGATTATAAGTCATGGCTGACAATGGCGTCTAATGTCATTTACAGAGTAAATTGTGTTTTATTTAATTTTTATCAATAAAATGACAGAAAGGAATAATATATATTCTCTGATATTATTTAAAACTTAATATTTACAAGATATTTTATCAAAGTTTTTTTTTCAACTCACAATGTTAATTTCAAGAAGATATTTTGGAAGAATACTTTTTTGTTTTATGTTTATAAATAGTTTTTTACATGTTTTATCAGAGGATACAGAAATTTTTACTGATTTATGTCCAAAAATGTGTTTGTGTACAAGAGTGAGAAATCGAGAATCTTTGCCAGAACAATATAAAATGAGATGTGGGGATTATGAGAAAATCAAATTTATAACAGAAATTGATTTGTCGTTCTCTCCTGAGGAAACGATTCAATTGTTAGTATTCCTAATCAATCATTTAAGTTTTTTTAAAAAAAAAATAAAAATGAAATCATGTTTTATTCATAATAAATTGTAATTTCAGAGATCTTTCTTCTAATGAACTAATTAATATTACCAGACATGCATTTGTTTCTATTAATAGTTTACAAAAATTGTAAGTGATTTATAAGATTTTTATGACATATAATTCTATACTTTATCTTTTCATTATCATAAAATTAAGAAAATATGAAAATTATTTTAAATCATGACATTTTGAAAAAAATATTCATTAGATATTTTGACAATTGTTTTTGTTTTTTTAAATTATTTTCAGAGATTTAAGCAAAAACCAAATAAATTACATTGAAAATGAAGCATTTTATAATTTGACAAAATTAAAGAAACTGTGAGTATTTTAGAGTCTATATTATTTAAATTTTAATTTGAAATTCCTTTTATAATTTAAGTTGTTAATATTTAATTTGTTTTAATTCTTTGGTGACTTATTTAATGTGACTTTATTTAATTAATGTTTTTTAAATTATTTCATTGAATTTATTTTTATACTTTTGAAATATCTTTACCACTTAAATAGATTCCACTAATCGTAAACATTATACATCTTTAATCTTAAAGAACATACATAAAGAACATAAAGTTTGTATGAAATAGAAATAAAACATATTATGTTTATCGTTTTTTATGTATTTATAGATATTATTGAATATTTTGAAGAAATAAAGATTTCATTAAATAAATTGATAAAATTATGTTCATGTATCATTGCTTCCTTTTTGGGGAAGGGCCCCGCATATAATATTTTCCCGAGGCCCCGCAAAATTCACAGCCGGCCCTGTGTCTAAATCAAAGAGCTCTTAAATATTTATATATTATAATTTTATAAAAGTCAATCATTTAGATAAATGACTCATGAATTTAACATAATTAGGTTTTTATTTAAATATAATACCTTTTATATTTTTTAATATATATTTTAATAGATAAATGATTTTTTTTTCTAATTATAGGGATCTCTCTGATAATAAATTGAAATATATTATTTCAAATATGTTTATTGGATTAAGTAAAGTTGAAAAATTGTAAGGAATAAAATTTATATATTTTATTATTATACAAACTATCTACCTATTAATTCTATAATCTTTATTTTTAGAAAACTTGGATCTAATTATCTCAATAAAATCGAGAGAGATGCATTTAATTATCTTGAATATTTACAACAATTGTATGAGATAATTTTTTTTTATTATATTTATGTTATTTAATCAGTTTATCATCTTTTAATTTACTAATTTGAATATGTTTAATTTCTTCTTCTTTAGAGATATTTCTGACAATCCATTACTTTGTGATTGTAATCTTAAATGGCTTATTGATTGGTCTTCATCTTCTTCTATTAAATTAACACCGGTGGCAAAATGTGTATCACCATCTCATTTAAGAGGACAACCCTTAAGAAAATTACGAACAAGTGATTTAAATGAATGTTGGGGAAAAGAAACACCACCGAATCTTAATATTGAACCTTCACAAAGCCAGGTATTATAATGAACAAAATAATTTTTTAGTATTTCAGTTAAATAAATATGAAATATATTGAATATTTATGTAAATTTAAATTTTAAATGGAAAAAATCATTTATTCTCTATTTTATTATTATTACGTTTAAATTTATTGTTTTTTATTTATATATTTTTTGAAGGTGGTTTTTGAAGGTGATTCGCTACGTTTAACATGTCATGTGGCCACAAACACTGGAGATGCTGATACAGCCGAACATATTGCATGGACCTGGTTAAGTGAAGATGCTAATGAAACGATCCCTGAATCACCTCTCATAAATACACCCTTTATTTCCAATAATAAATCAGTTCAAGTGGAAACAGTGTTCATACGTTCAACAGCCGCTGTCGAGTCTCGACTCACAATTCAGCCTCTAATGAGGAATCATTCAGGACGTTGGCGGTGTGGATTTTTGTCAGATTCTTGGAATCAATCTCGAACAGTTGCTGTTCTTGTCATCTCGGAACATACTCGTTATTGTCCCCCTATTGGTAAAAATTTCAATTTATCAAAACTTCTAATTATGATAAAAGGGAATAAATTTATATTTATTTCATAAAAAAAATATTTTTATTTTTAGTAACCCGTGATAATCGTGGAATTTATTCCTGGCCTCGCACTGTTGTTGGACATATTGTTGAACTTACATGTACAATCAATTTATCCCCGTTACGTCCAATGGTTTATGCACGATTTACTTGCACTAGACATGGCAATTGGACAAATTTAGATACACATCTTTGTCCATTTGTTAGTGAGACTACACGTCTTTTGGAACAATTTGCTAAAGTAAGCTAAGTAAAGTATTAATATAATAATGACATTAGAGAAATTATATTTATAACAATCCAGATTAAATAGACTCTTTAATAAGATTAAGAAATAAAAATTAATTAATGACTGTTATAAAAGAATACATATATCTAAAACTTATTATATTAGTTAACAAAAGATTTTCTTTTAAAAAAAATTATATTTTAATTATTTATTTCATAACATTTTGATGCAATTTTATATTTTAGTTAAACATGTCTATGAGTAAATCAGGAATACTTGAAACCACTAAACGTCTTAGAAATTTAACAACTGAAGCACGTGCAGTCAAAGATCCTTGGGATGTGGTCTTTCTTGCTAAGACAATAACAAATGTTCTTGCACAAGCACCTAAAGATAAAGAGGTCTTTTCCATTTTTTATATTTTATTATAATTATTATTCATCTTTTGATTTTGATTTTTGTTATTAATTTTTAGTTAGGAGCACTTCTTGTTGAAATCGTAAGTGCAACTCTTTTGTTACCCCGTGAACTAATGATGGAAGCCCAAGCTTTTGACAATTCATGCTCTCGATTGAGTAAAGCAGTAGAGCGAGTATCTGAGTTTACCCCTGCACTGCATCTTCATAAGGTAAAAGAATATGACAATAACAATTAGTGTTTTTGATTTAATTTAACTAACCGAAATATTTTCAGTGGAATCTTGCAGTAACACAGTTTCGTGTAAAAAGAGAATCATTCCCAGGTTTGAGCTGTACCTGGTTTAGTCATATTGTTGGACCCTCTGAACAACCAGGAGGCCGATTCCTTCACTGTGCCACATCCAATCGTAGCACTTTAGCTGGAAATAATCTCAAGGTAATTATTTAAACATTAAACTGATTTTGTATATCATTCATAGATTTTATGTGATACAGCATTATTTTGGTTAATTGAGAAAAGTTTATATTTTAATTATTTAATTTTCCAAATTTATATATTTTATAATCTTACCTAATGTTTTATTTTATTTTAATTTATTTGTTTCATTAATCACTTTTTTAGGTCATTGAAGCTTTTGTTCAAGTTCCTTCTTCTATTTTTTATCAAATGGAAACTCAAGGGTATCCTGTTACTCCCTCGCAACAACTTCTGGTAGCGATGTATGAAAATAGTCGTCTTTTTCCTAGATTTAAGTCTCGTACTTTTAAAGATTCTATGATTGATCGTCGAGATGTTGCCTCTTGTGTTGTTGGTGCTAAACTAGGTAAAATAATTGTTTTTTATTTACATAGTTACATTTTCTTTCTTTATTTATTTATTTTATTTTATTTTTTAAACATTAATCTAGTTGGCGTGGAGGTTAAAAATCTTTCGGAACCTGTCTATGTCATGGTTCGTTCTCCACCGCTTCATTCTGATATGAATTCTCGAAATGGTGGAATTCGAGGTCCACGACCTGCTTGGTGGGATCCGACAGGTGGACCAAATCGAACTGGTGCATGGACAGAAGAAGGGTGTCAACTTTCACACTTTTTAAATGGAATGTTGGTATTTCAATGTCATCAACTTGGATATTATGCCCTTCTTGATCGACTTGAATCGGATGATCTGGGTCTTCAATTTCGGTAAAGATTTCGATTTCGATTTATATCAATTACTCTTCTAAATAATTTTTACTATTAAACAACATTTTCTAAAAAATATTTTTTTTTAAAATATAATTAAAAACAAAACTTAATAATAAATAATTACAGTAGTAGTTTAATTTATTTTTCTCAGATCACGTGGCGTTCAATCACGTCCTTCTCCAGCAGCAGTTTATATCGGTTCAATAATTCTCTCGATGTGTTTGACTTTGGCAATTTCTACACATATTGTTTGCCATACATCAATACACATGGCCAAACGGGCTCGTCACGCACTCATTAATACTTGGATTGCTCTTGCCATGCTTAGCTTTATATTCAGGTAATTTATTAATTACTATGTATTTAATTGATATCCTTGGGGAGAAATCATCATCATAAAATACAATTAAAATAACCATAATAATTTTTTCTAGTTTGGGTATATATCAAACCGAAGACACATCTCTTTGTCGAGGAATAGGAATTGTCATTCATTATTTTACCATCTCCTCTCTCCTTTGGATGGGTGTATCTGCAAGGTATATTAGATAAAATTCTAATTAATCTACATTTAAATTACTTTTTTATCATTTAATTATTTAATTATTAATTATTTTTATTTGTTTTAGTACAATGTATAAACGATTGAGTCGCAATGTATCATCACCGACTGGTGGAGGATTAACAACAACCCCCAGTGATGAACTTCCCCCCGATGATCCGACTTTAATCGCCCGAAAATCGCCTCTTCTTGGACTATATTTAATTGGCTGGGGTATTGCTCTTATTGTCTGTGGAATCTCAGGGGCAGTAAATATGAGAGATTATGCCTCTCATACATATTGCTTTCTACCTCCGAGTATAGCATTCTCATCCGTAGCCATTCCTTCATTCATGATCATATTCTATATTACGGTTAGTTGATGAAATGATTCATATATTTCTCATTTACTCTTGCAATGGATTGGCTCATTTATTTTAATTTATTTTTCAAAAGGTGCTTTCTTTATTAATTCGCTGTGCGATTCGAGATAGCGATGCGACAGGAAAATTATCCGAAGGAACTCAAGCAGTGGATTTAGAATTATTAGATGCAATGACAAATGGAGTTTCTGGAATGACTCAGAGACCCATTTCAACAACCCCGAGCGTTTCTTCTGAAGCCGAAGATGCTGAGCATACTCCTTGTGCTCAATTGAAAGCCCATGTAATATATTTAAATTTCCTAAATATCTATACTTGATTTATTTATTAGTTATTAATTTTATTTTTAAAATCAATATTTTTTTTATAAACATTTAATGTTTAGTAAAAAGATAAATTAATAAAAAAAAAATATAAATGTCCAAACATTAATAAAGCACTGTTGAATTCTGTTTTCAGGTTATAGTTCTTGGACTCTCTTTAGCAACATGGACCCTAGGCGCAGCATCAATAATTCAACCAGGCGGATATGAAACTGTCTTTAGTTTATTTTATTGTGGCGTCGCCTGTTCTTTGGGAGCTTTTGTCCTCTTCTTCTGGTGCTTTGCTCGAAATGACGTTCGGGAGCAATGGGACGCTATGTGTTGCTTGAGTTGTCGACGCCGTCGAGGTCGATGCTGCCGTACTCGATCCGTTTCTGACGCCGTTTTAGCCTTGCCTTCACAAGTACCCGTGGGTCCTCCATGTTCGCAAACCGGTTTGGCTCCCGTGATGGCTTCCTCTGTCGTCAGTGCAAGGAGCACCACACCAAGTTTGAATGGGTCATCAAATGCAGCAAAAATGGCAGCCGTTGAATTGAATCATAATGTCGAAGCAGGAATAGGTTCAACAGCTAATGTCAATGTTACTAAATCGACTAACTGGTCCAATACTAGATTTGTACCCAATAATAATGTTAATCTTGTAGTTCTTCGACAGCACCAATACAGGTATTTTCATTGAATTCTATTGTTCTGTTGTTTATTAATATAATTATTTCAATATATTATTATTATTATTATTATTTAGGTCAAATGGAAGTGTTGCTACATATACAGAACCATCAGGTGCAAGTGGTGCTGAAATGTTCTATGATCCTCGACAATCTACAGTTGCAAGAAAATTCTTCCGAAAGCAACGTCGACAAATGAGACAGAATAATTTAGGGACGCGGCGAAGTGGTGACGGTGGATTGCTTAATTCGGATGGAGAATATCCAAAGGTAAACAAATCTTTTCAGAAAATATTGATTAATTAGAAAATTAATATTTTTATTATATTAATTGAATTATAAAGAAATAAGGTTTTATTCATGATTTATTTATAGTACTAAATTATGCTTTTTTTACAAAATAAAATTAAATTAGATTCATCATTTACATATTTAATATATGTGAAATTGAATTTGTAGAGATTTATATATTATATATTTAAATTTCCGCGCTAAATCAAAATAAAGTCTTTTCTTTATTTCTATCACTCAAATAAATAATTCTTGAATTCTATTTATCTCTGTGGCTCTACGGAACTCGAAAGTTCTTGGCCGCAGTATTTTGGTTACATTCCTCCAACTGTCCTTCTGATATTAAATTATTATCCCATTGTTATTTTGCTTTTTTCCTATTCTCTATTAGTTCTATAATTCTTGAATTAATTTTATTAAACGTGGAAATAATTGATTTTTAAATTAATAATTTCTTTTAGCCAATAAGCCACTCAGGATTAGAACGACTTGTTATTGGAGCTGAAGGCAATGATGATATTGTACAGCCCTTGCCTTGTAAAATAGCTACTATCACTTCACCTGAACCTATGACTACTACTGACCAGGAGACTACAACAGCAAATAGCAGAGCTGCAACTCCAGCAAGCACAATTCATGACCAAGAAGAAGGCGATACTATAAACATTCCTTCAATTAACATAATTCCAGCACCAAGCACACCGCCTAATGAATTATTAACGCAACCAAAAATAGTCGATAAAAAAGAAACAAGTGTTTAATCTTCTAAATTATATGTAAATATATATATATATATATATATATAAGATATATATTATTTAATAATAATATTAAATATTCGTATTTAAATTAGTGAGTTTAATTTAACTAGTGAGTTTATTTTGTAAATTTTGTAAATTTAAATAAGAAATAATTTTTCAAAACAGAGACGAATTACAATATATATATATATGATATATCATCAAAGAGTATAATACTCAAATATCAGTATTATTTTATTATTTATTTTTAAGATTTTAAATAATTTATTTTTTATAGTTCTATTATCGAAAAATTGAAAATTCTCTAATGAAATATGTCAAAATTTTGAACATTACCATTAATTTGTATTTATAATATTACATTTTATAAAAAATCATTTCTGATCCATTTTTTTATTAAGGAAATAAATATTAAATTATTAATTCAAACTAATCATCTTCACTACAAAATTTGTTTTCAATAGATTTTGAAGTAGATATGCTCAGTTTCAATTAATTCCAATTTTTTTCAACACAATTTCTATTATTAGTCCAATCTTTTTTGAATTAGACTATCACAATGTAGAAAATAACTTAAATTTATTGATTTATTCCAGTGCCATAATACATAATAATTATTTGTTTATTTATCTTCATGATTATTAACTTCTATGGATTAATTTATGTTCTATTTGAAGAAAGAATTTCTATTCAAATTTCATTTATTTGAGATAATTATAAATAATTTTAAATCTTTACATTTTTTTTATGTTTAAAAATAGAAAAACTTGTTTAAAAGTAGTTAATAGTTAACTCAATAAAATCTATTTATCATTTCGTTTATATATATATTTCTTTTCCTTTTCTTTTTTTAATTTTAAATTTCTTAATCCATATTTAAAATTAACTAGAATTATACTTTAAACAATATTATCCTGATTTTATAATTGCCTAATACAATATTTAAAAATTGGACAAAATATTTATAATATATTGCATTATCTGAATTTTTGCTCCTAGTTTATGTAAATGTATATAAATAACTTTACATTGATATTTCAAAACTTAATACTCCTATTTATTGATCTCAAATGTGATGGATCCTGTAAATACTCGTAAATATTTATTATTTTCAATAATAAAATTAAGTATAAATATATATATATATATAAATTATATGTAAATTTTTGCCATAAATGTTTGATATAATTATAGTAAAAATACTACATAGAATTAGAAAAATAGAAATTGTATTCTTATCCTTTTTTCTCTTAAGCTTCATCAATTGTAAATAATTAAAAAAAATATTGTAATGTTAAATGTTCCTATTATTTTAAATAAATAAGTATATTTACATATATAAATATTTTCATTGCATTTAAATAAATATAAGTAATATAAATATTACACAAGTCACAAAGACTATAAATAACAAGTTAAAACAAACTATTTTCATAAATAATTTAGTATAATTTTTTTTTTACATAAAATTTAATTATAATTTAATTATAATAACATTTATACAGAATGTTATGGAAAATATTTAAAATTATTTTACACATAATATATAATCTCATCTATATGTATTTAAAACACACTTGTGGATTGCCCACTTGGCACGTGCCTAGGGGCCTCAAAATTTAAAAATTTAAAAAAAATATTTTTGTAAATATTAAATTTTTATTTAAAAATACACTCTGATTTTGAATTTATTGACTTAAGAAATCAGTATTTAAAATTTTATTTTAAAATAGTGGTGATATATAAAATAGGACAAAAAAATATTTGCAGATACAATAACAAAGTGAGCCCTCAAAGAAATATTCTATCCAGGCCTGGACTTAGAAACCCAACCCCCCCCCCCCTAGTCTCTGGGTCACCCTCTTCTAGTATTAATTTTTTTTTTTTATTATTATTATTATTTCAGAAAATATACCATCTGCATATTTTATAGTATAGGCAATAAGTAATTTTTATAAAATATGTAATACACACAATACATTCATATCATTGACAATACAATATTATGCCAAGCAACATATTTACACTTAACATATTATGTAGTTTTAAATATTACACACACTCATCCCGAACATATCACAAATACGCACTTCACTTTTTCATACATCTTTGATGAACGTTAAAATTTTCTTTTCTTTTAGTATTACTTAGTATAGTGAAATTTTACTTCATTTTTCAAATTTATTAAATCAGATATTAAAGTTTTTGTGAATAATTTTTAAAATTAATTATAAAAATCTTGCTAGACATTTAAGTGTAGAAATAAAATTGGTGAAAAATTGAATATTAACGTAGTATATTTTTTTACCTTTTAGTTATTAAATTTCAATTAATATTCGGCCTCGGGCTGTCGTCAGGAGCAGACGTGTGTCAGTGGTAGTGTTAGTGCCAAGGATTCTTCGGAGCTTCAGAAAACAGTAAGTCTAAAATCTTCTAACCATTCAACCCAAAATCCTAACATCCCAACAATTTTTCATAATAATAAAAACTTTGACGGAAAGCTAAACAAACAAATATATAAATAAATAAATATATATATATATATATATATATATATATATATTAAGAGTATATACGAGGGTGGGGTGAAAAGTTTCCGGTCTGACCAAGAAAAACGATGTTGTTAAATTTTTTTTTGCTTTATTTTTCAACATTCAAGATAGCTGAGAGCTGTACGATGTCAGCTGAACGTGTGCGAAATATTTTGCACAAGCCTTTGAACATGGAAAGCTGTGTGCAAGGTGGGTTAGAACAAAAACTACTTCGAAAAACCATTTCTACCGACAATTTGGCGCTGTAGGCGTAATCCAAACAAATTTTTGCGTCAATTCATAACTGTTGATGAAACTTAAATCAAATTTAATTAATTAATTAAATAAATAATTAATTAAATTAATTAGAACATCGTTATGAGAAATGTATCAGTTTTGATGGAGATTATGTAAAATAATAAAAAAAAAATAATAAAAAAATTAAAAACATCGTTTTTCTTGGTCAGACCGGAAACTTTTCACCCCACCCTCGTATATACTCATATATTAAAATTTCCTTAAATATAAATACTAATAAAAACAAAAACATTTTTGTTTATATTAATAAATTTTAATTCTAAATATTTATTGTTTCCAATAAATATTTTTTTGCAAATACAATATATTACTACTACTAATATCGTATCAATTTACATTTATTTTAGTTATTTGTTTTAAATAATTCCATATAAAATTATTAATAAAAAATATAATATATGGAATGGTATATTATATTAATTTTTAATAAAAATGATATTTTTAAATAATTTTTTAGTGTTTTTCTTTGAAAAAACAATTATGGTTCATTTTCATGGATTAAATTCTTATATCAAGAAATAATTTAAAAAAATATAATAATTAGTCCCTAATACTATCGCCATAAAGTTTAATTTCAGAAAAACT
Source organism: Labia minor (assembly GCA_963082975.1). Classification (NCBI taxonomy): domain Eukaryota; kingdom Metazoa; phylum Arthropoda; class Insecta; order Dermaptera; family Spongiphoridae; genus Labia; species Labia minor. The sequence continues at coordinate 2,613,501 of OY720344.1, forward strand.
ATCAATCTTTTTTTAATGTTTTCATTAATATTAATAACTTATTGCTAAAATATATATATATATATATATAAATCTAATATTTATTTACATATGTGCTTATCTCATAATTTATAGATAAGCCTATAGTTATGAAATTATAAATATCGATAAAATAATAAGACAGATGAGGTCATAAATTAAAATTTATTGAGTTGATATTATAATTAATCTTGAGTTAGAAAAAAATTAAAGATAACAAAATAAAAGATAGAGAGATCTGATGGTTATTCCCCTAATTTAAAAAAAAAAAAATTAAAAAAAATAAGAAATATTATTTTTTTTTTTATCAACTTTAATTTTTTCCAAATTTCTATTTATAATTTTAATTATAATTCTAAACAAATTACATTAAATGAAAAATGAAATTGTTTACAATATAATATAAAATATATGTAAAATGTAAGTAATTACTGTTAAGGAAATGTGAAATAAATTTCCCTGTTATGAAAAAATCCGTTTTTGAAAAATAGATTTAAGGGGGAATGATTTCCAAATTTTCCATAATGAAATTTCTCATCATCGAAAATTGTAATGTTCGTTAAAACTTACCCTATAAATTTTATTTTGGCTAAAAATATTAATTAATCATCAAAATCAACAAAGAAAGTTTTTAAAACAATTTTAATTCTTAATATGCAAATAATTGATAAATTTTTACAATTATGTTTACAATAATTTCAATTATAAATTTCAAGTTTAATTATATTAACCACATATTAAAAAAATTAAACAAAAAAAAAAAAAAAAGAATAAATTAACTTACATCGTGTGTTAGTTAGAATATACATTGATTCAGGGCTCAAAAACTACACGAAGAATAACAAATTATCAAAGAAACAACAAAATTAAAATAATGAAATTATAATAAATTAGCTGGAGTGTCTCCACTCGACTATCTCGCAATTTGAATTGGATTAAATAACATAAAATATTATAGTTAAATTAAATTTAATTCATTATAAATTATAAATTAAAATTAATAAATAATATTTATTAAATCAGCACATGTTTGGCTTTTTGTTGATGGCACTACGTCACGTGTTGGCGGGTTAGATTTGCAGTGATAAAAAATTAATTCTGGTCCTTTCAGCGATTCAATCAAGCTGAAATTTTATATATAGCAGTTTTATACAATTTTTAATCATGTGAAAAACTATCAAACCTATATCTTTATTTTTACGGTCACTTTATGGGAAAAAAATCAAAACGTTGTAGGTAATGACCCTCTTCCGGTTGAGCTACATTTCTCAAAAGTTGTTAGAAAACTACGAATTTTGAATAATGTAGCAATGTACAAAATTTCATAATTCTAGCTCAAACCGTTTTTACGTAATCTTGTCTACACACATACACACACAGAGAGAGAGAGAGAGATTTTTCTCAACCTTAGTGAAAATGATTCAGGAACCTTCAAAACGTATAAAAACATCAAAAAATTTTCGTGATCTCTGGCAAGATAGTAAAAATGACCCTGTGTCACTGAATATCCAAACTGTCGATGTCAGACGAAAGTGGTGCCATCCATTAAGGGACGTGAATTTCAAAATACCTTCGCCAAATGTAATCAAAATATTAAATTTAAGAAATTCAAGGATCTGTTTCCTAATTGATCTTTTTAATAAATGATATTTGCACCTGACTTGACTCCAGCCTCAGTAAAGATCATCGAATCACGAAGCATAAAATTTGTTCGAATCCGAATTTAAAACTTTTTGTAAATTTGTAGGTATATATTCTTCTTTCAATACTTTATTTCCAGTAATGAAGTTTGTCCCATTATCAGAAAATATCTTGTGTGGTATTCATAGTTTAAAAAAAGAATCAGTAGTTAAATCTCTTCACAAACTTCTAAATGAAGGGTCTTTGTGGAGAAACAAACAATTTGGATCCTCTTCCACATCTTCTTATAAATAAAAATGACTTTTGTAATTGCATCACTCAATAACGCCTGGACCAATTTTGACAATTCTTTTTTTAAAATGTTCGTTGAAGTCCAAGGATGGTTTTTCCGGCGAGAAAAAATCGAATAATTGTCAGGAAAACCCTAAAAACAGCCCTTTTCTTTACATTTTCTTATTGATGACGTCACAGCTAGGGATAAAAAATGATTACCGCCGTTTTTTAAAATAATTAAATTATTCTATAGATTATAAAATATTTTTAAGATAAATAATTAATTTTATCAAATAAATATCTAATTATTTTCAGGTAATTTTATATATATTTTAATATTATTATTATAGTTTTAATTTTTTTAAGTAATTTCTTTTTATTTTAATTTTTATATTTAAGCTAAATCTATATATTTAATACGATAGTGTCCGTCTGTACGCAAAAAACTCCAGAGCCTAAACTACAAGGAGTAAGGTAACCAAATTTTTCTGAGGTGAAGGGTACCTCAAATGATGAAAAATAAAAAAGAAATTAGAATCTTAGGTAACGCCTGAGCTGAGCTGCGGGTGTTCCATTTTCCAGAAATATATATAAAGGAGAGTGTTTGTATGTATGTAATTTGTTTACTTTTTTGCTGTCAAGAAACATATATATATATATAATTAGAACCTCATCTCTCTCCCTCTATTTAAAATTTTAAAAAATGGAGTGTTCTAGCCAAATTAAGAAATTTAAATTCCTTATGCAACATTGACAGGTAAAAGAATTGGACTGGAAGAGGAGACATATGATTAGAGAAATTGGGGAAAAATCAACCGAAATGTAATTAAACAAAAAAATTCAAGAATTATGATACGGATACGACTAAAATACAATTAACATACAAAATGTAGAATTTGAAAAAGTATAAATATTTAAATACTTAAGATCTCTAATCACGAAGGATAATAATATTCGAGAAGAATTGAAATTGACGTTATCATTGAGTAACGGCTGGGATGGGAAGGGGACGTGGTTGGAATTGGAGAAACTAGAAATTGGGAGAAACCGATTGGGAAACATCCGGTGGAAGACCAAGGACCAAGGTGGGTGGACAATGAAGGAAGGGACATGGGAGAGATGGGACGGGGTAGGATTTGGTTGTAGCTCAGGATAGGGACGCTTAGAGAAATGTGGATGCTGTGGCTAAGAACTTTCGAAAACTGTAGAGACACAGAGTTAGATAAATATAACATATACAATAATAATATATAATTAATTTACTGATTAAATTAAAATATATATTTTCTAAGAAAACAAATATATGTCTTATCTACTTATACTGATTGAAACAAAATGGATGAAAACCTTTTACATACAGACTTTCAACCAAATACTATGTATCACTCGGGGGTACAGGGGGCGGAGCCCCCGTCTAGGTGTGGAGAGCGCCGAAGGCGCTCGGAGCAGCTAGTTTGAAATAAAATTGATACGGTCCGAAAAAAACTCTTTCTAGAATCAATCAGTCATTCTGTTTAAATTTTGCACAGGTGATGCAATTTCAGTGGAAGAATTACCAAAATTTAAAATAACAATTTATCTTAAAAATAAATAAATAAATTAATTAATTAAATAAGATTCGCCTGTTACAAGTGTTAGTTACTTACACAATTAGTATACATAATACAATTTCCAACCGAAGAGACTAAAATGATTTCGATTTATTTCAAAAAAAAAATTAATAATTTTTTTTTTTTTTTTTAATCAAATCTTTCCTTATAAATATTTTCCTGTTTATTTTAGAATAATTATTTATGCCTGAATGCTAATCTGATTATTTTTTTTGGTTTTTTTTAATTTTATCATTAGGTTTCCTTAGTATGGGATTCCATATCAATTAAAATATAATGTTCATTTGTTCTTAATCTATATCTACTACTAGAATTTCCTCAACTACAAAATTAAATATGATTCATTTGGTTTACAAGTTTCCCAGTGTAGCAAGCAAATCGTTCCGCTAGGTTTCTTTATTTAAATAAAATAAAATAAAATAAAAAGACAGTCAGTGATCAGTTTAGTTGAGTGTGTGCAAAGACTCGTGCAACGCGATGGGTCCTACAAAATCTCTCCATTCACTCCTCCTCCTACTCGTCTCACTTTTTCAAGTGCAAATCTTTGCTTATAAACATTTAAGTAAGTATACAAGCAGCTATTTACTTTAGCTTTAAATAATAATAAATAATAAATATTAAAAAAAAGTATTTTTTTTTTCTTTTTATATGAAAAATTCGCTAAATCATCTAATGAGAGCAACTCATACCTTTTAGTTGTCATGAACAAAATGGCTCGAACCAAATATACATTAAGATACATTAACAGTGGAGAAACCAGGGGGGGGGGTGTTTAGGGTTTTAACTCCCCCCCCCCCCCTCAAGAAGAGAAAAAAAATTCAAATTGCTATATATTATGTACTATATTACAAATAGAAAAGAAAAAATATAATCCTTTTTATTTGTGGCCAGGTCCGAACCGACCGACGGTTTGAAATAAATTAATGTCCAGGTACAGAAACAATTTCAAATAATTTTAATATCTCTATTAATGTAATAAAAAACAGATAGGCATATAACATAAATATTTTTAATTTTATTTTATTTATAATATATATATGTAAGACCAGGCTGTGACGTCATGAATGGCTGGATGACGTCATATAATTTTAAATTAAGAAAAAAACTAATAAAGATGATTTTTCTCGAGTATAAAACCACCACAAAGTGCATGATTCGTGGTGATATGTAAAAAATCTCCTCATGTGAAATTTGGTGCGAAAATAACCAAAAGTTGATCAATTCATCCCACTGATGCATTAAGTATAAATATACCAAATTTCATCAAAATCCGTTGAGACGTTCAAGCTGTAGTCATCTATACGGACACACAGCGAACGGACGGAAGGACGGACAGACATGATGCTAAAAATACTTTTTTCTGTTAAGAAAATGCATGATTCGTGGAGATGTGTAAAAATCTCCACATGTGAAATTTGGTGTGAAAACAATACACCTCCCTTACTATCGTCGGTCGGTAAAAACATCGAAATATCAAATTTCAAGACAATATCTTATTTTGTTTAGACGTAATCTCGGTAACGAACGAAAAATTCCTCATTTCATGAGAAAAGCTAAAATGATTTACTTCTAGCTGGAAAAAAATATTTTCTTTCTAAAACTGTGAATACGAGTAAATAAAATACAAAATTAAATTTTTTTGCAAGAATTTGTAAAATCAATGTTTCATTCACAAAACTGTTTTAAATATTTAATTAAAAAAAAATCTTAATTAAAATTTGTCTTTGAGAGGGGAGGGGGGAACCACGCCATAGGAAGGTGGAGCGGCTAGTCAACTCCCCCCCCCCCCCCCCCAAGGATCAAATACTGGTTACGCCACTGCATTAATATTTATTATTGTATTGTACATTAAATTGTTTTTTGTGATATATAAAAGAATTAAAATATAGATGTAGATATGTCGTAGGAAGTTGGCAATTTTAGCAAAATAGCATTTGCCTAAATCTTTATTGGGCAAATGCTCTCACAGTGCAATCTCAATAAACAAGGAGTATATTTTTGTTCGTTGTTTTTAAAGATATCTGTTGGTAAAATGGCTCAATGAAAGAAACGTAAGTAATTAAGATGCATGTTGAATCCATTTAATTTTAAGAATAATTTATTATATTATATTAACAAAATATATTTAACATTAAAGCCATTAATATCTTTTTTTTTTAATATTCGTTTCCTTATTAATGTGTTTTTTAAATGATTAAAAGATTTTTTGAAAATAAATAATATTTGGGTATTTTTTCTGTTTCTTCCCTCCCCCTCCCTTTTTTCCCCAGGTTTGTCACTTTTACTATAAGAACGGAATTCAAAGAAGGCAAGGATCGTGTGTCTTGTTCATCTGTCCAATAAAGAAATGTCCGACATTTTCTAAGCTATTTTCCTAGTCAAACTGAAATGAAATAATAGATAGTTGAAACTACTTAGCAAGACAAATGGCTTTTGTCTTAGGCAAATGCTATTTTCCTAAAATTGCCATCTGCCTACGACCAAATATGATGAAATGAATATTGAATTAGAAATTAGTATTTAATTAGTATTGATGCTCTTTTTAGATGCTCCATGTCGTACTCCAAACAATCTTGCTGGAGTATGTAAATTATTAAACAAGTGTCCATTATTTAATAACTCCAAGGAATACACCCATGAAGATATATGCGCCTACACTCGATGGGGCATTGCAGTCTGTTGTGAAGATGTCAATATCGATCGCTCACATATACCAAAGGAACGGACCAGTGTCAAATGTATGTTATAAACAAATCTACAAATCTACAAATATAGGTTTTACATAATAGATTTTGAATTTTATTTATATATACGTGGGTGGGGTGAAAAGTTTCCCGCCTGACCAAGAAAAACGATGTTTTTAAATTTTTTTTTTTTTGCTTTATTTTTCAACATAATCTCTCCATCAACACGGATACACTTCTCATAACGGTGTTCTAATTTATTTAATTAATTAAATAATTAATTAAATTTAATTTAAGTCTCATCAACAGTTGAATGAATCGACGCAAAAATTCGTTTGGATTACGCCAAATTGTCGGTAGAAATGGTTTTTCGAAGCAGTTTTTGGTCTCACGTTAGCAAACGCAGCACCCACCTTGCACACAGCTTTTCCATGTTCAAAGGATTGTGCAAAATTTTTCGCACACGTTCAGCTGACATCGTACAGCTGTCAGCTATCTTGAATGTTGAAAAAGAAAGCATCTTGGTCAGGCCGGAAACTTTTCACCCCACCCTCGTATATATATATATATATATGAATTTGTATATATTAATACTACTAATTACTAATATTTATTTGATAGGATTAGAAAATGAAAACTTCTTACAATTAGTTTAGTAAGAAAAAATCAAGAATATTTTATAAATAAATAACCAATAAAATTAACAGAATTATATAATATATACTAACAAGCTGCTCAGACATCTAGAAAAGGGCTCTGCCCCCTGAACCTACGAACTAATTCGTATTATTTGGTTGAAAGTCTGTATTTATAATAATTGGTTTTCATTGAATTTATTACAATCAGTATATATATTATAGTAACATTCATTATTTTTTGTGTTCTTATTTATAATATAGTTTAATTTTATTAGTAAATTAATTTTATATTTTATTGTATATGTTATAATTTATAATGGAGTATAATATTTCTTAATCATTTCATTTTGATATTTTTATTTATATTGCTTGATTTTTATTGAATATTCTTAATTATAATAAAATTGAAGAAAATCCAAAGTTAGGTACTTTAGACACATTTTACAAAACTTAAATGATCTTTTTAAAAGTTATATAAAACAATATAAATATAAACTTAAGATATATATATACATTCATTAATATAATAGTATTAATTTAAATTAATTGATTTATTTGTTTTTTCCATGTGGTTTTTTGCTTTTATTAATTGTTCTAGACCAGTGGTGGGCAAATACTTTTAAGCGCGGGCCAAAATGAAATTTTCAAAATGTCTCCCGGGCCGGAGGACGATATTTCGAAAATACCAAACCGGGGCATTTGTAAAAAAAAAATTACCATTTTTTTAGAGCCATATTGAATGAAATTGAATGAAAGATCGAAATAAGAGCCAAACTTTTCAACGGGTCGACGGGCCGAATCCGGCCCGCGGGCCGGCTTTTGCCCACCCCTGTTCTAGACCAAAGTTGACCTCCTCCCTCAGATGAAACTTATCTATCTATGTGGCGTGAGGGAGTTTGAAAATTTTTAAATCTGGAGTGTCTCCACTCGACTATCTTGCAAATTTGTATTGGATTAATTAAAATATTATATATAGATATATATTTAAATTAATTAATTGATTAATTTAATTATAAATTAAATATAAATCAATTGGATTAATGAATTAATTTAAAAATAAATAAATTTACAGTATCTCTATAATTAAACGACTATGCAATCCTAAACTCCTTCTAAACGGCTTCATGGATCTTAATTCGGGTATCATTAGAACCGTCATGACCTAATGATAAGGTATAAGGTTGAAAATTTCAAAAAAAATTGATCCGTTCCAGAGTTATGACCAAAAAACCGACCCAATACATGTGGCGCCTCTGGTGGCTCAATTAAGATGTTGACACTCAATATAAAATTAATAATACTAGAAATTTTCCTACAAAGAATGTTTATAATATTTAAATTTGTATTTTAAGTTTTAATATTCTCTAATATTAAAAGTAAAATTAAATTAAATTAAATTGAATATTACTCCTAATTGATTAATATTTTCTAAAACAAATAGTAGTAAAAATTTAATTTTTTTAAATATTTTTTTACGCTGAACCCCGTTGTGGTTATGAATAAAATAAATGAAAAGTTTTTCCTATACATACTGACTTTGAACAACATCACCTCGGGGTTAGAACAGGCAGTAGCGGTCTGGGCAGCTCTTTAAGAATAATTTTATACATTAAAAGCTGAGTGAAATATAAATTTTATTGATATACGAGATATTTCGACTGTTAAAACATCAATCCAAATTTTATTCTTCCCTTCCCAATTAACTAATTAAAAAATATTCTTATTATCTTTTATATTATATAAATTTTAAAATTAATTTTATAAAGGTATTTATTTTACCTTGAATTATTAATCTCACTATTGTATTTTTGAAAGAACATTTGAATGAATTTGTTTCTATTTTTTTTTTTTTATTTTAGATTGCAATAATCTATTAAATACGGTTGGTCAACAAGTTGTTCGGACAATTATTAATGGAGAAAAAGCAAATCATGCTGAGTTTCCACATATGGTAAGTGAAAAAAAAAAACTTGATTTTTTTTCAGGGCTTCCCAGGGAGTGAGTTGAATGATTAAAATATAATTATTTTTAATTTTTTAATAATATTCTTTTATGTAAAAAAAACAAACTATTAATCTTGTCTTATAATTATTATTAATTTATAATTTTTGATCTCAAATATCTTAGTTACTTTCTTCTCAATTTATCAATCGATCAGTTAATATTATTATATATATTGTCGTATATTGGAGCCTTAGTATTGGTTGGGTTATTAAAAAAAAGCATTTAAATTTAATAAAATTGATCTTTAATTTAACTTCTAAGTTATAGTCATCGAGGTAGGATCCTGGCACTATCAATCAGTCAGAGATGATGTCTCTCTCTCCTCTCCATCCATCAGAATGAATCTACCCCCATTCAAAAGCATCCCTTGATCTACTCTTACACATTTACTCACTCCCTCTACCTCATTCATGGTGACCGATAATCAGTTCTTCGTCATTTTAACAAACCTATTAGCACTTGAAAAGGTGGAAAACTTGACATGACATCAAGCGATTCTATTTCAATTATATTATTCGCTTTTTAGACGTTGTCAATTATTTGTTTTAATGTTTATTTTTATGAAATCGCCCTATTAAAAGACATTTTTAATGCTTATATCTTACAATATATATTATATATTTATGAATGGAAAAACCTTACAAAGAGTCTGTCAGTCATTCATTCATGCAAATCAGTATAAACGAAAATTTTTCTTCAGTGTTTATTAAAAAAAAAAAAATTAAATAAAAAACAAAGAAGTAAGATTGGTTTTATAATTAAAATGAAGATGACTTGGTTTCATAAACATTAATTACTCTACTGATTAGGCATTTAACAATTTAAGTACATATAAATTTTTAATTTAAGGTGGCATTATCTTATGGAAATTCATCAGCGATTTGTGGAGGAACACTCATCAGTTCAGAATATGTGATTACAGCTGCGCATTGTATCTTAAATCGTCATGGGTATGAATATATATCCTATTAATTTAAATTAATAATCTTATTAATTTATTTTATACGAAAAGAGAACGTAATTTATTATAATACTACATATACTTAATGTATATAAGGTATAATATTCAATTTATAATTATTATTTATTAGATTTTGTTTATAAAAATATTTCAGAATTTTGACCTCTTAAAACAGACGAATGAAAAGAAGTGCCCAGCCGTCGCCAAAATGTGAATAGATAAAATAAATTAAAAAAAGAAAGTTAATAAAAAACAATTTATAAGTTAAATGAGCGTGTGAATTAAATTTAGATGTCGCTAACGATATTTTCATAATAACAGAAAAGTATAGGCAAATTGTATCAAAAAACATTTATTAATTAATACTTAAAGAAAAAAAAAGTTATTAATAATGATTAGATAATTACATAATAAAATTTAGCCTAAATCAAAATAAAGATTTGACTCAAATATAAATCAAATAATTAAATAACATAAAGATAAATCAATAAGGGGATGGAATTAAAATAAAAATTCAATTTATAAAACAAAAATCAAAATTTTAATATTTTAATAGATATACACCTAAAATGACATATTGAATACTATGAGAATTAATACATTATAATACCTATGATTAAATTCAGTAGATAAAAATATTATAAAATTAAAAACACTGCTCATAAACTCCTCGACTTCTTTAACGACAAGGATAAACAAACACAATAATAATAAAACGTACTTTCGATTATCGATGTTTTTTTTTGTTTTGTTATGTTGGTACACTCTTCCCGAACATCTGTACCAAGTTTCAAGTGTATAGCATTTTTTGTTTGGTTGTGAGAGCCGTAAAGGTTCTACTTCAGTGTATTGCGTGCTCGGCGATTTTTTGCTATCGAAAAATATGGATCAAAGGATTTGCATCAAATTTTGTTTAAAAAATAAAATAAAGTGCTCCCCGAAACACTTGAAATGTTGACAGTGGTATACGGCGAAACTGTTCGGAGTAAAAAAAAAATGTTTACAAGTGGTACAAACTTCCAAGATGCCAATGACGAGCCCCACTCTGGACACTTTCGCTCACTGTTTTCTTCGATTACCATGGCGTGGTGCATCAGGAATTCTTACCATATGGTCGTACGGTCAATAAACAGTATTATCTTGGAAGTTATGCCCCGTTTGCGAGAAGCAATCTGAAGAAAACGTCCAGAATTGTGGAAAAACAATTCATGACTTTTGCATCACGATAATGCCTCTTCGCACTCATCTTTGCTTGTGAGAGATTTTTTGGCCAAAAACACACAACACTACAATCATGCCTCAGCCACCATATTCACCGGATTTGGCCCCATGTGACTTTTTCATGTTCCCAAAACTAAAGAGACCTATGAAAGGGAGACGGAGAGTGCTTATGAGAAGTGCTTTGAGGATTGGAAAAACCGATGGCATAAGTGTATTGTATCTGAGGGGGGTTACTTTCAAGGGAGCAACATAAATATTGATAAATAAATAAATATTTTTTCTTAAAAATACAAAGTCACCTTACTTTACGAACACACCTCGTATGTTATTATACAATAGTAAATCTAATAAAAGTTTTCTATTTCAGTCTTCGACCGGACAAAGTTCTTTTGGGTTCTGCAATTATCAAGAAAGGCCCTCGCAATAAAGATCTTCGAATTGAGGAAATAAAAGAAAATTCAATTTGTATACATCCTGAGTATATTCGTAAATATAGCTACCATGATCTTGCCTTAATTCGTTTAAAAAATCCAATTAAAAGCTTTTCAAGCGAATTACATCCAGCCTGTCTCTACAATTCAACACATTTTCCTGATAATGACTTACAAATTACTGGTTGGGGCGGAATGGATGAAAAAAGTAAACAATTTACTTTAATTGAATATCAAACTTTTATTTTTATTATTCAATTGAAATCACAACTTCGTAATTCATTGATTTTCATATCATTTCAGATACAATTACAAGTACGGATTTAATGAAGGCCAAAAATATAGCTTATGATTTCGAAAAATGCAAATTGGAATATGGCACTAACAATTTAGTGCCAAATGGTATTATCAAAGGAATGCTCTGTACAAGTGATAATAAAAGTAACCACTCTGCATCCTTTTGCCTGGTAATTTTGTTTGTTTTTTTTTTTATGATTTAATTAACTATTAAGTACATGTTATTTAATTATCTATTATCTATATTGAATAAATTATCACTTATCAAAAATAACAAAAAAGAGGAATAAACTCATCTGTACAAACTAAAATACCGTTTTTACTATCTCGTCAGAGATAGTATTATGTATTGCGATCACGAAAATTTTCGATGTTGAGATTTTAATGTTTTTATACGTTTTGAAGGTTCACTAATATTGAGGAAAAATGTCTCTCTCTCTCTCTCTCTCTGTGTGTGTGTGTGTGTGTGTGTGTGTGTGTGTGTGTGTGTGTGTGTGTGTGTATGTATGTATGTATGTATGTAGACAAGATTACGGAAAAACGGTTTGAGCTAGAATTATGAAATTTGGTATACGGGCATTATTCAAAATTCGTAGTTTTCTATCCACTTTTGAGAAATGTAGCTCAGCCGGAAGAGGGTCAGTACCTTCCACGTTTTCTTTTGTTCCCTCTAAACTAAAGATAAAATACAGATATAGGTTTGATAGTTTTTCACATGATTAATAATTGTATAAAACTGCTATATATAGAATTTCAGCTTGATTGAATCGCTGAAAGTGCCAGAATTCATTTTTTGACACTGCAAATCTCACGCGCCAACACGTGACGTGGTGCCATCAACAAAGAGCCAAACATGCGCTGATTTAATAAATAAATAATTATTTATTAATTTTAATTTATAATTTATATTGAATTAAATTTAATTTAAATATAATATATTATGTTATTTAATCCATTTCCAATTGCGAGATAGTCGAGTGGAGACACTCCAGCTAATTTCAATTGGTACGTTCCTTAAATCAATCATTCTTTCCATTTCTTAGTTGATCTTTCGGCAATTCCCACGTTATTTTAATGAACATATGCCATGAAATTTATTTACACTTGAAAAATTCAAAATTTGTGATGCTTTTTGAACACACCACGTATCGGTCTGTGTGTGTGGATGAGACAATAAAATATTTCCAATATTTTTATTTTTATTTTTATTAAAATAATAATAAGATATTATTTTATTAAATATTGTTCTGTTTTTATTTTTTAGGGGGATTCTGGTGGCCCTCTCCAATCTCTATTATCTAGTACACAATTTATTTATAATCTTGTTGGAGTTATGTCATTTGGACCGAACCTGTGTGGTGGTGAATTTCCAGTAGTTTATACCGAAATTGCACATTATCTGGACTGGATTGAAAAGATAGTTTGGCCTTCAGGACCAATCACGAATTTGTGTAAGCCATTAAGAATTTAATTAATGACTTTGATGAAAAAAAATTTCCTTCATGTGATTGATTCATTAATTGAAATTATTTCGGAATTGACTATTAATTTATTATAATATAAAGGGTGTGTATTTAAAAATATTTTGGAAACATTATTTGATTAGGATAAATTTCAATGACATTAAAGTGTAAAAGTGTAAATTCAATAAATATTTTAAAATCATTGATTAATAGTAAGATTTTAATAAAAAGTAAATTCACGAACACATTCATTGAAGAGATTTTCTTAATGGCATGTCAAAAAAAAATACTCAAATAAGATGACAAAGATCAATCATTCTTTCATAATTTTAAATCCATTAATTTGATTTGTATTTTTTTATTAAATATGTTAATTTGTTTTATGTTATATGTACTTATTTATACGAATGGATTATGTTTAATTAAATATTATTTTCTTAATTATTATTTACATCATTACATGAATAATCCACTTACTTTTTACTTTCGTTTATCATTTCCTTATCTTATCTTATCTTATCTTCTTATACGAGTAAAAATTGTTTGTTTGTTTCTTTGTTTCATTGTTCTCAAAAACCGCTCTAACGATTTTTTTGAAATTCACAACAGAGATAGTATTTATAAAGAAAAATTGAGTTTTATTGATCACATCTCACGAAACTTTATTAGTTCTTCTTAATTTAAATTTATAATATATGGATGACGTCACAACCACCGCCTGTGAGATATATATATCTATTCTTAAAATAAAATTAAAAATATTTATATTATATTCATATATTTGATTTTTTAATTTCATTAATAGTTTTACATTTAAATTATTTGAAATTGTTTCACACAACGTTTAAAAGAAGATTTATCTTTATATTCGATTCGATATATAGTAGGAGAATTAAATGACATCATCAATTTATTATAGAACGAATCCGTAAATATATTTTTAATATTATATATTAGCTATTGATTATATTGTAATTCCACTCTTAATTATATACTTACATAAAAAAGGAAATCCAATTATGAGATCAAAATTAAAATTACTTATTTATATAATCTTTAATTTTGTATATCAAAACGCCAATTGAAAATGAGTGAAAAATGATTTCTTGGTTATATAAAAATTAAAATATGATTTTTTAGACGTCCTCTACGCATTTTTAATATTAGAATTATTTATTAAAAGAAAACAAAAACAAAATTAAATTATAAATATAAATAAAACATAAAAATTATAAATATTATATACATATTCTTTGACCAATTATATGTTGCATGTTGTGAGTATGTGATTACACAAATTGGGAAAAAATCACTCGAAATGCAATTAAACAAAATAATTGAAAAGTTAGGCTAAGCAGACGTCTTAAAATTATAAGAGATTCGGCAATTGCAATTACAGATAGCGAGGAAAAATTAATGGAGGTTTGAAATTAATAGTGATAAGAAAAAATATTTAGTGACAAAGAGGAACAGTATTAACATACAAAATCTTAATATACAATTTAAATCGAGGTATCAATCGGGAAACGCCTGTTATCATGCAGTAAAGAGGCTTATCTCATCAAAATTATTATCAAAGGGAATCAAGACCATGGACGCATAGGAAGGGACGTAAGAGAGATAGGACAAGGGCTCAGCATAGGGACATTTGGAGAAATGTGGCCAAGAACTTTCGAGTATCTTTGAGCTATATAAATAGATAGATATAACATATACAATAATAATATATATAATTAATTTACTGATTAAATTAAAATATATTTTAAATAAGAACACAAAAAGAAATGAATGTTTTATGTAATATACTGATTGAAACAAAATGGATGAAAACCTTTTACTACTTTTAACCAAATACGATGTACCACTCGGGGGTGCAGGGGGCGGAGCCCCCGTCCAGCTGTGAAGAGCGCCGAAGGCGCTCTGACCAGCTGGTTATTTATAAATGGATTATGTAAATAAATAAAATAACATAAGCTAATAATATATTCGAATGTAAATAATTATCTATTTATAATATATCGTGGTGAATAAGCGCAAGGGTTTGAAATTCAAGTAAGTTGAATTTCATTCGAAATACAAGAACAAATAATAGCCTTGTAATTGAAATCGATCATTATCAGCAACTTCTTGAATGATCTTGAAGGCTGCAATTGATTTGATTGTCAGTCTACTACAATATAGTCGCGTTAATTAAAATAAACAAATAAATTTTTAATTTAGAGAAGTTGCGATCTCTAAACAATTTTTATTAACCAAAGAAATTTATATATTGCAAGTGTAAATATAAATATAATATATCATTAAATAAAACGGAACACAACTGATAGGAGATTCAGTTCTTGAAATAATTAAATCATTTTAGAAAGAAATATATTTATTAATTTATTA
The DNA here is from genome assembly GCA_963082975.1 of Labia minor. Taxonomy (NCBI): domain Eukaryota; kingdom Metazoa; phylum Arthropoda; class Insecta; order Dermaptera; family Spongiphoridae; genus Labia; species Labia minor. The sequence continues at coordinate 2,629,130 of OY720344.1, forward strand.
AAGCTTTGGTGGCTGTTTTTATTTATAAGGTAATTTTGTAAATAAAACCACATATTGATATTTGTTATTGTAAATTAATTCAAAAAAATACAAAAAATATACACAACGTAAAGATTGATTTTGTATTTTTTTGAATAAATTGACAATAACAAATATCAATATGTGGTTTTATTTACAAAATTCCCTTATAAATATATTTATATATATATAAGATATAAATATACCAGGTGTACAAGCTTAAATCCGCTGTTCATAGATGGCGTTATTGAGCGTATAAAGGTCATGAGGACCCGCCATATTTTTTTTCTTATGAGTACGACGTCTGTCATCATCATCAATGAGTAGTCAACATTGCTATCAATTTCGTTAGAAACATTACTTTTTTTTCGTTAAGTATGAATAATTTTGTGCCAAAAATCAGCATTTGCAGGAAGCTCTGCTTTTTTGCTTCAATTTAAAGAAATCAGCCGCTGAATCGCATGGTGACAATGCTCTTCAGAAACCACGTGCCGAGATTGGTTTCGTAAGTTTAAAGATGGTAATTTCGACTCAAGTGACAAGAAATATGAAAATCGGCATAGGAAATTGGAAGACCACGAACTAGAGGCTCTTTTAGACGAAGACAATACCCAATCGCAAAAAATGCTTGTCGAGCAATTAGATGTTTCTCAACAAGCGATTTCCTTACGTTTACGTGCAATGGGAAAGGTTCAAAAAATTGGAAAATGGGTGCCGCATGAATTGAACGACCGGCAAATGGAGCGACGTCAGAATACATGCGAAATCCTGCTCGCTAGACACAAAAGAAAAATGTTTTTGCACCGAATTTATTAATATAAATTGAATAAAATTAAAAAAGATAATATTAAAATAATAGATAAACTAGCTGGCCAATGCGAAGATTTCGCACAGATATAGTATTGAATAAACGCGTATTAAAACAGTCAAATTATTTCAAATCCTTTTTAATTAAACATATCAAGCAAAGATACAAAGAAAAGATAAGTGAAGCAAGTTGAAATTATTATTTAATACATAGTAATTTGTTGAATGTCTGTATGCGAAAGGTTTTAATTCATTTTAATTCAATCTGTATATTAAAATATTCAGCGTAAAAAAATCTATAATAAAATTAAATTTTTACTACGACTTTTTTGTGATATTTACAACGAATACAAAGTAACAAAATATGTCAAGAAATAAATAATTCTATAAAATATGTCAAAATAGCAATTCAATATCATCAACAAAAATATATAGATTTATTTTACTTTTTTTTCCGAAATAACCTTCGTGCTCTTCTTTCTTTAGCCAAACGACGTTTTCTCTCAAATTTACAAATTGCACAATTTTTCAAAATGGAAATTTAAATATAAAAAATATTACTTACTTTGTTTGAGAAAATATTAATAAATTAGGACTAATATTCAATTTAATTTGTGTTCTAATTAAATAAATTTGATTTAAGTCTCAACAGTTATGAATCGACGCAAAAATTAATTTGGATTACGCCTACAGCGCCTTTCACTCCACCCTTGTATATAGATTCAAGGATTTACATTTAATTCCTACACATTTATCTTATCTTCTTATACGAGTAAAAATTGTATATATATTTGGCCATGGGTTCTCAAAAATCGCTCTAACGATTTTTTTGAAATTCACACCAGTGATAGTATTTATAAAGAAAAATTGAGTTTTATTGATCACATCTCTGGAAAACTACATCTTTATTAGTTCTTCTTAATTTAAATTTATATATATGGATGACGTCACAATCACCGCCTGTGAGATATATATATCTATTCTTAAAATAAAATTAAAAATATTTATATTATATTCATATTTGATTTTTTTTACACAATGTTTAGTAGAAGATTTATCTTTATATTCGATTCGATATATAGGAGAATTAAATGACGTTATCAATTTATTATACTCCGGTAATTATTATAAAATATTATATACTAAATATTCAATTAGTATATATTAGATAAAACATTTATTTGTTTTTGGGTTCTTATTTTTAATATATTTTAATTTAATCAGTAAATTAAATAAATATTTATATTGTAAATGTTATATCTATTTATCTCTGTATATTGTAATTCCACACATAATAATATTTTAGTACCGGGACCCCGAGGCTCGGCTCGGTACATAAGTTAAAATAAAATAATTCATTATTATTGAGTTTGAATTAAAAAATATTGATATACAATTCTTTGATTATTTATTACAATTATTAAATGTTGCATCATTGCATCAATCTGATTAAAATGAATGGATCTGGGGTCCTCAATAATCAAACAAACAATTTTAGCTAGCATTATAAGATTAATCCAAGTAATATCGTCTATTTCTATTCGACACTATTTTCAGTTGTGAAATGAACAGTCAGTAGAGAGTAAAAAAATTGTATAATTGTAATATTATATACTAAATATTCAATCAGTATATTAGATAAAACATTTATTTGTTTTTGTGTTCTTACTTTAAATATATTTTAATTTAATCAGTAAATTAATTATATATATTATTATTGTAAATGTTATATCTATCTATTTATATAACTCAAAGATACTCGCTCTGACCAGCTGGTATATATTAAGATATATATATGAGCTATTATTGTTTTATAAAATTAAATTAAAACAAAAAAAAAAGATTTTATAATCATTATAATCACTTACTGTTGCAAAAAACCCATTACTAGATATTTTCTTTTTTTAAAATTGAATATAGATTAGTTGAAGAATTGACAAAGAATTCGACTGATTCATAATTCTAATGAATACTAATTAAATTAAATGATTATAATAAATCTAGGTAATTTATAGTAAGGAAAGAATAGGCCTTGTTAAAATGTAGCAGCAAATTCTCCAAGTTTATTTGTTATTTTATCATTTAAAATGTATTTCCTGCAATCGTTGCAATATTTATGAGAAATAATTTCTAGAATTAATTGAAATGAATTATTTCATATTTAATATAATACAATGACAAAATATGATAGAAAGAAAATTTATTTAATTAGTTATTTAAGAAGGAAATTTACTTGAAAATACACAAACCGGATTAAATGCATCTCAATTCATAAACAAAAACAAAAAACAAAAAAACAAACAAACAAAAAAGATCTTTCAATAATTTTTAATAATAAATATATAATCAAATGATTTTTAATATCTTATATATATATATATATATATAGTGTGTATATATATAAGCAGTGAATGAATTGCACGGAATCATTTTACCGCATATAAAAATGTATAAAATCTATTTCAAAATTGTATTCGCCCTCAAAATTATATTAAAATATCTTATCTTCTTATACGAGTAAAAATTGTTTGTTTGTTTCATTGTTCTCAAAAACCGCTCTAACGATTTTTTTGAAATTCACAACAGAGATAGTATTTATAAAGAAAAATTGAGTTTTATTGACCACATCTCTGGAAAACTACATCTTTATTAGTTTTTTTCTTCTAAATTTAAATGTATATATGTGACGTCACAACCACCGCCTGTGAGATATATACATATCTATTCTTAAAATAAAATTAAAAATATTTATATTATATTCATATATTTGATTTTTTTTTATTTCATTAATAGTTTTACATTTAAATTATTTGAAATTGTTTCACACAACGTTTAAAAGAAGATTTATCTTTATATTCGATTCGATATATAGTAGGAGAATTAAATGACGTTATCAATTTATTATACTCCGGTAAATATTATAAAATTATATATATTATTATTGTAAATGTTATATCTATCTATATTATATAATGTGTCCCTTCATACATTTTGAATTCACCCATAATATATCTTATATTCATATATACTTACTTGAAAAAAATTTAAAAAGTTTTAAAAGTTTTTTTTTAATATTTTATGAATTCAAATCGTCAATTGAAAATGAAAATCCAATTATGAGATCAAAATTAAAATTATTTATTCATATAATTTTGAATGTTTTCGTGTATTATAAATAAAAACAAATATAGATATTCTTTGGATGACAAATTCCAATTTATATGATCTTAATATATTTTTATAAAAAGGCCAATTATATATATATGCAATTACAACTGTAGTGTCAAACACTGATTTTGAATTTGGCGACATATAAGATCATTGACTGGGCCGCTACCCAAGGAGTGAAAATAGTGTCGAATAGAAATAGACGATATTACTTGGATTAATCTTATTATATTATTATACAAGTTCATTCATTTTAATCAGATTGATGCAAATGTGTAACATTTAATAATTGTAATAAATAATTAAAGAATTGTATATCAATATTTTTCAAAGGGTAGAGCGAATGCTCGGTGTCCCAGGTATTAATATTACCAGCCAAATCCAATAATAATGAATCATTTTTTTAACTTAAGTCCCGAGCAAGGCTCAGGGTCTCGGTATATATTATAAAAGTGCAATGTGGGTATGTTTTGTGGAGGTAAAGGTTCTAAGGAAACAAACATACTATCAACAAAGCTCAGGGCCAGACACTCAAGTGCTGCGGAGTTCATTTGCAATCCCCATGTTTTTCCCACAGCCAATTATATGTTGCATGTTGTGAGTATGTGATTACACAAATTGGGAAAAAATCAGTCGAAATGCAATTAAACAAAAAAATTGAAAAGTTAGGCTAAGCAGACGTTTTAAATATTATAAGAGATTCGGCAATTGCAATTACAGATAGCGAGGAAAAATTAATGGAGGTTCTAAGGAAACAAACATACTATCAACAAAGCTCAGGGCCAGACACTCAAGAAATTAATAGTGATAAGAAAAAATATTTAGTGACAAAGAGGAACAGTATTAACATACAAAATCTTAATATACAAAATGTAAAATTTTAATATGTAGAAAAATTGAATGTAATCACGAAGGATAATAATATTTGAGAAGAATTTAAATCGAGGTATCAATCGGGAAACGCCTGTTATCATGCAGTAAAGAGGCTTATCTCATCAAAATTATTATCAAAGGGAATCAAGACGCATAGGAAGGGACGTAAGAGAGATGGGACAAGGGCTCAGAATAGGGACATTTGGAGAAATGTGGCCAAGAACTTTCGAGTATCTTTGAGTTATATAAATAAATAGATATAACATTTACAATAATAATATATATAATTAATTTACTGATTAAATTAAAATATATTTTAAATAAGAACACAAAAAGAAATGAATGTTTTATGTAATATAATGATTGAAACAAAATGGATGAAAACCTTTTACTACTTTTAACCAAATACGATATACCACTCGGGGGTACAGGGGGCGGAGCCCCCGTCCAGCTGTGAAGAGCGCCGAAGGCGCTCTGACCAGCTGGTATATATATATATTTGTATTTTTAAATTAATTAATTTATTTTGATTTCTCAATAAATTTGAATTTAGCCACAATCTTAGAAACGATTTGAAAATTTTAATATATTAAAATTCTTTAATATATTTTATAATTTAAATTATTTATGTATTTCTTCGATATTTAATATACAAAATATTATATTTAAACATTTAATTAATTAATTGGATATTAATTTATTTATTGTATTTATAGATATATACTTAATAAAATATATACGAGAGTGGGGTGAAAAGTTTCTCGCCTGACCAATAAAAATTATGTTTTTAAATTCTTTTTTTTTTTTTTTTTTGCTTTATTTTTCAACATAATTTCCATCAACAGTGATACATTTCTCATAACGATGTTCTAATTAATTTAATTAATTAATTATTTATTTAATTAGTTAATTAAATTTGATTTAATTTAATTTAAGTCTCATCAACAGTTATGAATTCGTTTGGATTACGCCTTCAGCGCCAAATTGTCGGTAGAAATGGTTTTTCGAAGCAGTTTTTATTCTAACCCACACAGCTTTCCATATTCAAAGGCTTGTGCAAAATATTTCGCACACGTTCAGCTAACATCGTACAGGTCTCAATTATTTTGAATGTTGAAAAATAAAGCAAAAAAAAAAAAAAAAAAAAAAAAAAAAAAAATTAAAAACATCGTTTTTCTTGGTCAGACCGGAAACTTTTCACCCCACCCTCGTGTATATATATAAAATAAACTTTTATAAATATAATAATAATAATATACAAAATCATGTTTGAATGTGTTAAAGTCTATATTTTCTAATTAAATTCTTATAAATATAATTTATTAATCTTACTATTTAAATGATTCCCATTATAAATTGTAAAATATATTTTATTTAATCATTGAGACAAAAGTATTATACATAATAGATTTGTTCTAATAAAGAAATTTTGATAGAAAATAATAAAAATAATTGGAAACCTCTTTTAAATATTCTATCTATCTATCTATCAGAAAAAGTTTAGGTTACATAGTTACACATTTTTCTACTTTATGTATATATATATGTGTGTGTGTGTGTGTGTGTGTGTGTGTATAATTTATTTTAAGGTTTATTAAAAGAGAAGGAGAGAGAGAGAATTAATGTTTATTTTTAATCTTTTTATATGAAAAAAAAAAATATAGCTATTGTCTCACCTATAAAATACCTTTTCATTTGTTTGCCAAGTATGCCAAGACTTTTATGGACCAAATGAATGGCCATTCAATCTGGATAAACCTTCTTTCTAATTTGAAATCAGATTCATTTTAAAGAGACCTAAAAATAATCGCATCCTAAATATATTAATATATATATTTTGGATATTTATCAATAATATAATAATCTTTGATAAGAAGAGAAATGAATTATTAACATAAACAAAAAATCAAAAAAAAAAAAAAAAATAGACAAATTGGAATAATCGTTTCTTATCGAAAGAAGGAATAATTTGAACTAAACTAAATAACGAAGAAAACAACTAATATATTTATTGAAGGAATTATTATTACTAAAGGAATAGTAATTTGAATCAATTAACAGAATCTTAATCAATGAAAGAGAATAGATATGGACATTATTAATAATTTTGTCTCCAAATTTTAATATTTGAAAAGAATACTTTTATGAAATTTTCAGCTGTAATGTCCCAAGTGCATTGATAATTCGAAATAATTTTATAACAATCCGAAGCATGTTGCTTTTGAACCGCCCGACGCCGAAGGCGGAGGTCTGTTTTCTGTAAGCAACATGCTTGAGGAAATTGTTATAAAATTATTTCGAATTATCAATGCACTTGGGACATTCGGTTAGAAAATTTTTTGCGATTTTAAATTTGTAAAGAATGGAAGGATCTGCTTGTAATTTTTTGCGTATTGCGTATCGAGCATTTCGTGATTGTTGAAATATGACACTACTGAAGGGATCAATTAGCAAATTGTACTCATTGTAGTACCTTTCTTGTAATAATTTACTCGCTACATTCCAGATAGTTTTAATAGTAGTCTCCTTAAACACGGTAGCATCTTGTTTTCTCATATTTACCGTTCAATCTTTCAATATCAGTGCAAGCTCATTAACAGTACGAAGTCCATCTAATTTATAATTTCTGGTGTTGCAAAAGTCCATAAATAATTTCCAAATGTATTTCTTATTTGATAAAGTATTTTTCGGCGTATTTTTTTTTAATAATTTCATTAATCGAATCATTATTTTCGTCAGCATATCGTGAAAATGACATTTTAAAATGCAAAGGATTACTATTTATTAAATGACAAAAACAGTTTGTTCCCTAGCAACAAGCAAGAGGGATCTTATCAAACGGAGGGATCTTTTCAGTGTAAATGTTTTATTGGCTATTTTTGAACAAGTGACTCGGAATTGAAGAATTTGATTGGCTATTTATTTCATCAAAAAATTTTCAATTTAATTATTATCACACATTCCATATATTATTTGATTATCTATATAAATTATATAAATATAGATAGTTAGATAGATAGATAGATAGATAAGTGTAAATTAAAACAAAAAACGATTTTCAAAACTTGAAAATGTGATTTTTTTTTTCATTTTAAATATTTTTTAATATTAGACAACTTTCTTCTTCTACAATTGTCATAATAATGTTGCTTGCCTTGTTCAATTATTAGTCAGGTTTGACTTTAACATCCTTTAATAAAAGTATGGACTAGGAAAAGTGGGATCAACGGCATTGAACTTGGCTCGTTCTGCGGTCAGACGCACCCAAAAGATTATTTAGCAATTCATACGGCGCCAAAACTTGTGTAGTATACGGAAATGGTTATGCCTCTTAATATTTTCATTGACGTAAAAAGTAATATATATATATATATATATATACACATATACTTGGGCTATGTTCATTGATGGAAAGTACATGTCTCCATTTCACGGAATTAATATTCGGTCTTAATCATTCATTCATTCATTCATTCATTCATCATTCATAAAATACATATAATATATTTGCAAGATTGAATTAATTAATTTTATATATATTATTATTATTATTATTATTATTTTCAACTCATTTTTCTAAATTTATATTAAAAAAAATTTTTTTTTCTATTTATATTATACTTTTAAATTTGCAAAATATCGCTAATATTAAATAATAAATAATAGTATAATAAAATTAAATATATAAGTTAAAATTATATAGTTTAGTTAGTTATAATAATAATTGATTACTTATATGTTTCATTAAAGACAAATTAAATAATATAGAATACATTTACATATTATATTAATTATTCTATATCGATATAAGTTATTAATTTTTAATAAGTATGTCTAGGTATAACAAATAAATAATAAATCAATTCATTATCTACTAATTACTATCAATGTATTTATTTTAAATCTAAAAATAAGTTAAAATTCTTGAAATAAGTTTTAAAATTCATATATTATAGAAAAAAAAATACATATATATAATATAAGGAAATAAATATAAATTTTAAAAAAAAAGAATGAAATAATCAAGAAAATTATTGAAAAATTTGCATCCGTTCATATTCAAGTGATATCCGTATTAGATGAATAAATAAAATGTAAAATATACTTTACTGGAATCAAAGCAAATCGTTTACTGATGTTTGATTGACGTAAGTATCGATAGAAAATAAATAGAAAAAGTCCCTTTTAAAAAAAAAATATTTCTCTTTCAGAATATATCGATTAATTACTTAATATACATTAATTAAGGCAAATTTAGTATTTCATCTTATATATATATATATAATACGTATTTATTAAAACAAAAAAAAAAAGTTTTTTCACTTAATTTATATCATATTACTTACTTATATTATTAGAAACAAGGAAATAAATATAAATTTATTTAAGGAATAAAATGATTCAATCATTTATTATTATTATTATTATTATTATTATTATTTAAATTAATATTAAATCATATAAAAATGGTTCTAAACTATTTTGTCATTAACATTTAGGTACTCGTATTTTATTCTATTTATCTCTTTAATATTATTAATTAATTAAAATATTATAAATTTCATGAACACACTTGACAAAGTTTGATCCATCGATATGATGAAATTGATCATATCATCATCAACTTATTGAAAGAATATTAATTGGCTGTGTGTGTGTGTGTGTGTGTGTATGTGTGACTAAAGAAATAATTTCACCAAGATGAAAGATTCTTAATTAGATTTTTTTTTAACAAATCAACCAACTCCAAATATTTTTTAACATATAGAAATATTATATCTCTTTTATGTAAGATATTGCAATTAACTTTCTTTCTTTCGATTTATCAAAAGTTTGATAAACTTGCTGAAAATGTTTTTATTATTGTTATTATAATTATTATTCTACTATCTAGGTAGACAGTAAAATAACTGTGGTGTAAGTGTAAGAAATCAATATTTTGAAAATAATATATATAAACAAAATCAAAATCAAAATCAAAAATGAATAAGAAATGCCCTTTTATAGTGGTCATTTTTTGAAATTGAAATTAATTTTTACTATCTCGCCAGAGATAGTACTATTGCGATCACGAAAATTTTCAATGCTGAGATTTTGATGTTTTTATACGTTTTGAAGGTTCCTGAATCATTTTCACTAAGGTTGGGGAAAATGTCTGTCTGTCTGTGTGTGTAGACAAGATTACGCAAAAACGGTTTGAGCTAGAATTATGAAATTTGGTACATGGGCATTATTCAAAATTCGTAGAGAGTTCTATCTACTTTTGAGAATTGTAGTTCAATCGGAAGAGGATCATTACCTACAACGTTTTGATTTTTTATCCTCTAAAGTGACCGTAAAAATAAAGATTTATGTTTGATAGTTTTTCACATGATTAAAAATTGTATAAAACTGCTATATATAGAATTTCAGTTTGATTGAATGGCTGAAAATACCAGAATTCATTTTTGAACACAGCAAATCTTACGCGCCAACACTTGACGTGGTGCCATCAACAAAGAGCCAAACATGCTCTGGTTTAGTAAATATTATTTCATTAATTTTAATTTATAATTTATAATTAATTAAATTAAATTTAAATATAATATATATATATATATATATATATATGTGTTAATTAATCCAATTCAAATTTGCGAGATAGTCGATTGGAGACACTCCAACTTTTTTTTTTTTTATTATTATTATTTAAGAGAGAGAATATAGAAATTTTGCAATCAATATATTATATTTAATCGATTGTGAGTTATTTGATGTCATAGTAAAATAAATGTACAGTACTTATATTTGAGAAGATATTTAAGATTTCACAAAAGGAGAGGAAGTATCGTCTTGTCGCAATAGGCAGAGTCGTCGGCCGGGGATCAGCAGGGAATCACAGGTGCCGTCGTCGTCGGTTGAGAAGGGAGACCGTTTAAAAGGAGACCCGGCCTCCTTCTACGTCCAGTTCTCTGAGAGATTCGCTCGAGTGTTGCTAATTAGTATCCGCAATGTGCTTTCCATTCATTTTACTGTCTCTTCTCTTCATCGTCACTCATGCAATGCCGCCACCGTCCTCGGCTCTTTACGGTTTGTATTTACATATTTACTATACTATACTTGCTATTTAAAATAGCCATCGAATCAAACGGACCCGAATCCAGCTAATCCATTTATATAGTCATTTTCAAGAGTCCTATTATCTCTTCTTGTGAACCTTGAAAATCTTCAGATACCTGTTGCTTTGTCCTTAGCATAGAGATATTCACAATTTATTATAGTCATTCACTTAAACTATCTTAAATGAGAAAAATCATCAAAATTATTTGAAAAATCAAGAGAATAAAATATAATAAAAAAAAAAAAGTATTTCAATAAGAGAAGTGTATTCTCGTATCTGTCCCCTTCAAATATTTAAACATTTTTAAAATATTTCATTTAATATTTAATATATAACTATTAAATGATTTCTTATTTCAAAATTAAAATAAAATTATCGTAGATTGTAATTTATTGTAATTACTAATTACTACTATATTTTCTAATATATAGTTTACTTTTTTTTGTTTTTTATAAGAAAGAATTTTATTTTATTTCAATTTAATAACATTATTGTGCTTTAAAATTATATTTATATATATATCTGTGAATATTTTGGGTTGAATGGGTGGAAGATTTTGAAAACACAGGCCTCGGGCTGTCGTCATTCGTCCGTTGTGTGTCATTGGTCATGTTAGAGGAGCTAAAGATTCTTCCGAGTTTCGGAACACAGTCCAAAGTCTACAATTTTCCATCCATTCAACTTAAAATCCCAACATTTGTTCTTAAAATAATTGGTCACACAGCCCCTACAACCCAGAATCCCTCCCCCCCCCCAAAAAAAAAAAAAAATTCTCTCCTAACTAAATTCTCTTGTAAATTGCACTAAAATTGGCAATATATTTATTTATTTATTTTCCTTAACTATTTTCAATGAAAAATCGTGAAAATTATATTTTTTTTCAATAAGAATAGACTAATGTATGAGTATTTATTCATTTTTACAAAAAAAAAAAAAAAATATCATTTTATATAAACATTTTGTAAGTATATGAATATAAATATAATATATATATTACGTATAAAATAAACTTGTAGCTAAATCATTTTATAAAATTTTATAATATAATAAACATTTAAATAATTTGTATAAAATTTAATAATAAATATCACATTAGACATAAAAAAAATATAAAAAATTTTTTATAAATACATATTTATTTTTTATATTTTTTTTTTTTTAAATTTTTCTTTTCAATTTTAAATTTGATCAATAATTCTTCTTATATTGAAAGGTCATTATCCTTTAAAATAATAATATATGTTCAAATATTGAAATTCACAAGTATCTATAATATTTATTATTTTTCAATAATATTTACTTTAGAGATTTGAAAAATTACTAGAAAGAAAATAAAATAATTTATTATTTTCAAATTAGCTAATGGAAAATTAAATTATCATAAATTTACATATTAAATTCCTACTTGTAAGTATGTGTTTTTTTTTTTTACATATACATTATACATATTATTGTTATTATTGTGGGGTGGGGGTGGTTGTGAAGGAGCATTAAGGTTTCCTAGCTAAGATTTATCCACGGCAACCAATTTGTTCAACTTTTTAAATATAATAATAATAATAATAATCTTTATTTGCCTTTGCCAATTCGGCATACAAATTATACAATTACATCTTTCACAAAGATGTGCATTGGGATTATTATTATTATTATTATTATTATTATTTTTCCAATAATACCCAATAAGGAACCTTAAAAAATAATCCCAATGCACATCAATCACATCTTTTTTAATTAAATACTAGTAGACAGAGTCATACTTGGAAAGCCGTATAATCCGTCTTTTGTGTACGCTACGGGGTGGGGGTGGGGGTGGGGGTGTTCTTTGTCGAGTACCCCAGGGATCAAAATTCTATTTGCTTGATGATGTCACGATCTAGCAGGTTGTTATTAGTCGGGAGAAGCATCCATTGGAGGAATCTTTCTCTAAACCTGAATAAAAACAAACTTACTACATGACGAGAAAGAAATGTTGGTCTCGATTATGACCGGTTATTCAAAAAAGTCGGGACCTGAGTTGTTTAATACGTTCCCATATTGTTTGTTCAGTGATATGGAACCGGATTTGCAAGTGTACATCGAAAATACTGAAGCGAGAGTGCAGAGGAGATTTTTATGGGCATTAAAAGGTGGAAATTCGCAAATATATTGGATGGCTTATATATTTTCAGTCAAAATACAAGGATCTTGCAATAAATAATTAAAAAAAAAACAATCGATGTGTGTATGACTTGAGATTTGCATCAAGTATCATAAAATGGTGCCTGTCTGCTTGTCATCATCTATGAATGCGAGTTCCAGCAAGAATGATGAGAAGAATTGTGGGACGATGGGGAGGGTGTACCGAGAATATCGACCTTTTTGCGTTTTTGTTTCTGTGTGGTGGCCGAAAAATATATATACGAATTATAATCCTTGTTAGAATTAATCACCAACGTTTTACATTATGTAGTATTAAATAATAGAAATGAAATTCCAAATTTATTTTTGACGTTTTGAATAAACCTTCTTTATGTTGTATGTTGTAAAATTCATAATAATTAAATTACAATTGTCTGATGTAAGTCAACAAAAAATTTCGCATAACACAACTGATGACAAGACAATTTGTTCAAATTTTCCTTTTACTGTATTTATTTATATATCTTCTTAAAAAAAGAAAAAAAAAAAAAGTAAAAATTGTTTGTGTCATGCATTAAATAAAAAAACAACAACAACAACAACAACATTGAATCAATTAAGGAAATTATTTTTATATATAAACTTTATAAAATAGAAATAGGTAGGTAAATGCATTTATTATTGATTGGTCTCTTAACATAATATAATAAAACATAAATCAAATATATTAGAAAGTAATGTCTGTCTGTCTGTCTATCTGTTTTGGTTTAGTTTAGCGTTTCTCAATCTTTTAGTATTCGTATGATCCAGTAGTTTTCAATCATAATTTTCATCGTGCCCCTCCCTCCTCTCCCTCCCTCCACCCCTCCCTCCTGGCCCCTCTCTACTTACAATAAAATTTATATAACAAGAATATTCATATTAAATATTTTGGATTCTGTTTTAAAAACAGGAGTTTTTCTAAGTAGTATACTCGTATGTGATAATGTGTGCTTTACTTTCATTCACTTATAGATGATTAATTTTGTTGTTTTTTTTTAATACTTAATATTTTGGTTGAAAATCGCTAATTTAATTTTTTGATTGATTATTGATATACATAAAATTATATTTATACTTATACTTATATATAATAAATTAGCGTGGATTGTTACTATAGGCAGTTTATTTATTATTCTAAAAATAACTAAAACTATTGAATATTCTAATTCTAAATTAATTCTTATTACAAATTAACATTTTTTTTAATTTTAGAAATATTTTAAATTACAAAAAGAACAAAATCGTAAACAACGTTATCTTGTAATATTATTATCTCTTATTGTTAGATAAATAGAGATTGATAAATAGAAAAATTGCAATAGATCTTTGTCATAGGTATGTCATATCGATACGAGAATATTTATTATATTTTCTAAAAAACAATTTAAAATTTAAGGTTTGTGGTTTTGATTTATTATGCTACTTTTAATAAAAATAAAATTTAAAATTAAGTAAAAAATTGTATTATTTAATAGTGATGTTGAAAATCTATTCGAAATAATGTATCCATAATCATTTCGAATTATCTAAATTATAATACTAATATAATTATATTCTCCTATAATATATTCTACTATACACGTATAAACAACAACTGAGACCATAATACTCGTAATATTATTTTTTACTATCTCAACCAGAGAGAGAGTATTGCGATCACGAAATGATTTTTTTTATACGTTTTGAAGGTTCCTGAATAATTTTCACTAAGGTTGGGAAACATGTCTGTCTGTCTGTGTGTGTGTAGACAAGATTACGCAAAAACGGTTTGAGCTAGAATAATGCAAATTTTGTATACGGGTATTATTCAAAATTCGTAGTTTTCTATCAACTTTTGAGAAATGTAGCTCAACCGGAAGAGGACCATTACCTACGACGTTTTGATTTTTTTTCCTCTAAAGTGACCGTAAAAATACAGATACACGGAATGTTTGATAGTTTTTCACATGATTAAAAGTTGTATAAAACTGCTATATATAGAATTTCAGCTTGATTGAATCGCTAGTACAAGTACCGGAATTCATTTTTTAACACTGCAAATCTCACCCTGCCAACACGTGACGTGGTGCCATCAACAAAGGCAGCCAAACATGCGCTGATTTAATAAATATTATTTATTAATTTTAATTTATAATTTATAATAAATTAAATTTAGTTTAAATATATAATATAATATATGTTAATTAATCCAATTCTCAAATTTGCGAGATAGTAGAGTGGAGACACTCCAGCTGTTTTAGATTATTTATCATTAAATGTAGGATTAATTTTTTTTTTTTTTTCAAAGGACAAGGTCATCTGTTTAAGTAAATTATTCTATTATACTATAATATGTGTTTTAATTATAAATAATAATAATAATAATAATAAAAATAGGAGTAATTCATATTCCCTTGTATTTATTATTGTTTTCCTTGATCACATATTTTTATTGATTAATATTTGAAACAAAAATACGGAAATAAGTATATATATATATATTTGATAGAACATAAAATATATGAAAAAATAAGGGTGTGTGTGTGTGTATGTGTATGTGTATGTGAATGTGTATGAGGGAGAGAGAGAGAGAGAGAAAGAACAGATCCGGTCTGGATAAGAAAAAAAATAAAAAAATTCAAGGAAAATTTAATTCACACCTTTTCAATTATGATGTAATATAATTTCCAAAATTCCATACAATTTGAAACACCTTTTATTAGAATTTGTATCTAATATAATTAATAAAATATATCCAATGAGAGAGAGATTTATTTTTAAATAAATTGTATTTCTTATTCAAATTCTCTTTTTATTAATTAAATTAATTTTATTAATATTTAAAAAAAAAATAATAATAATTTAGTAAAATGTTAGAAAGACAGAGGAACACTAATGAAAACATAAATGTTTGGAAATTTCGATTTAATAAATTCAAATTCAAATTGAATTTAGTAAAAATTGAAGTTTAATTCATTTATTTATTTTTGAATTATTTATTTGGAATGTTGTATGAAAATAAGGAAGCTGCTGGCGTTTTAGAAAATGTGTGATGCAAGCAAGCATTCGTGACGTCTATCCATGTCGCTCTTGACCGGAGGACATACGTTGATGAGGGGCTTTGCCCTTGACAAGTTAAACTTACCCACCTGCTCTGTTCAACAGAGTCAATCCGCATTTGGAATTCTTTTCATCCAAATTTCATTCTACTTTATTAATTGGAATTTTTTTTTTTTTCAATTCAAAAGACAAATTATTCTAATGATATTAATCTATAGTTAGATAATTTTGTTGTTTGGGCCTGGCAAGGGAATTAATTTCCCTAGCTGGGGTCTATGGGACGGAGTCAACCCAGCCGCCGGGAACAACCTTGGGGAAAAGCTACTTGATAGTGCCTCCGATCAAGAAAATCAAGGTAAAGGTGGAGAGGATCCGTTCTACTGATCATAGGACACCTCATTGACACCTCATCGCTTGATAGGCGTTGTCCTTACGTAGGATGTACAAAAGTCAGAGGCTTTTTTTTTTTTTACTTTTGTACTTATATAGTAGATTATAAGAAGTTTTATTTTATAACATATTTAACAGTTAAATAAATTTGTCTGTGGTGTTTATTTTTTAATGTAAATTATTTTATTTATATGTAGATTGTAGATTCATTGATTTTTCAGAAGATTTGAAATGAATGTTGCTATTATCTGATGAGATGCCTTCAATCGATTAACATCTTCAATTATTAGGATAGATTGTTAAATATAGCCTACCTATCCATGGTTTGTTTGTTTGTTTTTTGTATTTACATTTGGTTGATGGACAGAAGTGGTTTATCGCACTTAAATTATGTTGAATACAATAATTTTTTTTTTTTTTTTTGTAAAGAATTCAAAATGTCAATAGTTTTTTTTTTTTTTTTTTTTTTGGAAATTATTTATTTGTTTATTTTTCTTATTTGAATAGAAAATATTTTTATCAATCTCTTTTGAGAATAATCAGATTACTTATGCTTATGGTATACCTATTAATTGAAAAAAAAAACAAAAAAAACAAAAAAAATTCTAATAAAACATTGCGACTTAAATATTTTAATTTTAAATTTTAATTTTCTAAATGTTCCCTTTTTTCGTCTTCTATCATTTTTCTTAAATATTCTTTTCTTGTGTTGATTGATTACAGAGGGTGATGAATGTGTTTTAAAAGATACCGGGACATCAGCAATCTGTCGTCCTTTACAAGATTGTCCTTCAGCACTACAAAATTTAAATCGCGGTTTGAAACCACAACGATGCGGATTCTGGGGAAATATCGAGATTGTGTGTTGTGGAAAGAAAACCGACATCATCAAACCAACTCCAACACCAAACACCCCATTGAACGTGACCACCTCTTCGAGACAAAGAACAAGTCCCAGTCAAATTGGTAAGTTTTGCCAAGTTTTACTCTCTCTCTCTCTCTCTCTCTCTCTCTCTCTCTACAGTTTACTGTCTAAACATAGAAATAATCAATCAATTCTATAATTAATAATTAAGTATAAAATCAAAATTCAAAATCAAATATTCAATCCTTTCTTACCCTTGAAAAATTTCAATATATTATTAATCAAAATAGAATTATTATTATTTTTATATAATGATATTAATTATTAGTAGCTGCTCAGAACGCCTTCGATCGAAATCAAATAAAATAGAATATTAAATTATACAATTGGAAACTCGATAATATTTCCTTTAATAAAATAAAGAAAGTAGAAAGAAAAAAATCAGAATGATTAAATTTTTAACAGAAATGAACGCAAGTTGAGATTCGTAGAGGTATGAAGTATGAATGGACCAAAAGGAGAATAGAACCAACCATTCTTTAATCTAAAATTGATTTCTAGAATTGTATAAATGATAAAAGATGATGATGATGATGATGATTAGATGAGAGGGGATGAACCACAAAAAAAAAATGTATTTACAACTTTTTACAAGGAAATTCCTTTGAATATGAATCATCCATCTGAAGAATAAAATTCAGTCGAGAAAAAGATCGAATTATAATGAATCATTCAAATAATTTCTCAAAATTATATTATTATCTGATCTTTTCAGATTATAATAATGAAGTGATTCAATAGAAAAGAACTAATAAAACAACAACAACAACAACAAAAACCTAACATTTTATTTTAATCTTTTAAATAATAATAAAAATAATAAAAATACAATGTAATAGTAATTAAAAAATAAAAAGATGATTAAAATTTTGTTTTTAGATATCAGTGTTCAATTGAGAGATTAATTACAAAATTTTGTAAGTAATAAGTTTGAATTGAAATGAGATTTTATTTTGTTATCTAATTTCTAATATACACATCTCCTATAAAGACAAATTTTAATGAAATTTTTAGAATGATAAAAAATAAATTATATACTTATACAAGGAGAAATTATCAAAGTTTGTATTAAGAAAAATAAGATGGCATTTTCAAAATAAAAACAAATAAATAAATAAATTTAATTAAAATTTTTTATCTTTAGTAATAAGTTTTCTCATTAATTCTTGTATTTATTCAAGGATCATCTATAAAACATTCATTCCATCAAAAATGCTAATTATAATACTTACATGTCATTTTAAATATACATAGTTAATTTTACTATATATCTAACTACGTAGTAGTAACAATGTTTTAAATAAATAATAGTATAAGTAAATGAAATTAATATAATTAATAAGAATAGATATTATTTTTTCAATAGAAATAAAGGAAACAACCTTTACTAATTTTATTAGTTAATAAATAAATTATTTAAAATATTCTGCATAAAAAAAAAATAGTGTTAATTCATTTTTGCATCAATATTAATATATATATATATATATATATATATATATTAATAATGTATTTGTAATTTACTTATATTTTAAATAAATTTCGGAAATAATTCATTAATGTATGTTCACATTTCACATGAGGAAAAAATTATATGAATCATTTATTTATTTGAATATATATTCTTCTTTTAACTTTTTAAATACACGAGTATTATAAACTACTAGGATTAATCGAAAAGTAACACATTTGATATTTTCCCACCTCCCCTCTCATCAACTTGGAATTTATGTTTTACTTGGATTTTTTTAATTTATTTTTAATTTCAAGGTCAAATTGTTTCTATTCTAATTACAAATAAAATAAAATATCCTTTTAGGAATGAAATTTTAAAATTAACTTGTACATACTATAGCCCAGTGATATTAGGGGTTTCACCTAGGAATGAAAGATAATAAGCTGCAAATTGGTATAAACCTTTGTTTTGTCGTTCTAAATGTTGTCTCAAAAGTCACAAATGCTATCGTGTCCGTGTCTTAAAATATTGAAGGTCAAAGGTCATAAAAATCTGTTTTTCGCGAATATCTCGCTTTCTATTGGTTAAATGAGATTTGCACCTATTATCAAAGTTGTAGAGTATAAAATTGTCTACAACTTTTGTTTTAACTTTTTTCTCATAGGATCAACCGTTTTTGAGGTAAAACCCGAAGAGTGCTCAGCTCACCGTCATATATGGTCTAATGCAAGGTCAAGGATGACCCATTATTTATGTACTAATTATTATTTGTTTATATTTTATTAAAATAAGTAACTTAATTATTTGTATTTAATTATTAACATTTAGAACGACAAAATATAAAGGTTTATACCAATTTACCGCTTATTATCTCTCATTCCGAGGTTGACCCCTTTTTTTACCTAATAAGACAATAAAATTAGATCGGCATACGCGTCTATTAATACAAACTTTTTATATTGTATATGTAGTAAGATTGAAAAATGGTTAAAATATTTTTAAACATAACAGAAATAGGAATGTATTACATATATTAATTATTATTTATTATGAAAACTGTGATATTTTCAATCTCTTTAGCCTTGAACTGATAAATCGTTTCTATTTTATTTATTTCATTTTTCATTTGATAATAAATATAATAAATACCTGTAAATACATTGGAAAATTATTATTCTTTCCAATGATTAGACATGAGACACACAGGCCAGGGATTTATTATTCACGATATTACTTAATTACTATGCAATTTGTTAATAGTAATAAAAATAAATCTTCTGTTTCAGCCTGTAGCGAGTATCAGAATATGATTCCACTAAGAATTAATCCTTTTATCTACGGTGGAACCGTAGCAAGTGAAGAGGAATTTCCTCATATGGTAATTACTTATTTATCTACTTATTATTTTTATATAATAATACTATATATAAAATAATAAAAATGAGGTGTGCCCAGGCACAGAACCGCGACCGACGATTTAAAAATAATTAAAAACAACATTACTTACATTTAAATATATATACGAGTATCGGAGTAAGTATGTATTTTTTTTTTATTTTTTTTTGTATTTCACCAGTTAGTTTAATGTAATAATAACTATGGATTTGGGACAAATTAATTTTTAATTCGACCTATACATACATACATATATAATATATTTAATATAATATATTTAAACCCCGGCCAGACGCGAGCGCCAGGTACATAGTCGCAGCTCGCATACTGGCTGCGTCATTAGGTATTTTGCGCAAGTTTAAAATTTTTAAATTCTTTATTTTATTTTTTAACGCTGAGTGCTAATATTCCATGAGTGTAATTAAAAATATTAAATATATCGATTTTTTAGTAAAAATCATTTTTGTGTAGACATTATCAAATAAAAATAATATTTTTAAAACTTGAATTAAAATGACTAAATTATATTATCTTGGTTTTTACTTTTAGTTTAATTACTCAATTATTAATTACTACTATTTTTTAAAGTGAAATATTTTCCGACAATGAATATAAAATTAATACTTTGTAAATTACGACTTACGGTTTCCGGATATACACGAGAAGGTGATGAATTCATGGTACTGATACGAAATTTTATCAAAATCCGTTGAGCCGTTCAAACTGTACATACAGATAGATACCGACAGATAGATGGACGGACAGACGGACGGATGGAGAGACATGATACTAAAAATACTTTTTTCTGTTAACAAAATGCATGCATATAATTCGTGGAGATATATAAAAATCTCCACATGTGAAATTTGGTGGGAAAGCAATACACCTTCCCTTCCTATCGTCGGTCGGTAATAAGCAGATGATATTCATTTAAAATTAATTTCATGGAAATAAAGTCACTTAAGTAAGCGAAAAACAAAAAACAAAACAAACCATATATATATGTGGATTATAATCTTCTTCTATATATCCTTTTTGTATATTTTTGTTTTTTATTGTTTTGTTTTAGGCTGCTCTTGGTTTTAGATCAGGTAGCAATGGTGAGATCACCTGGGGATGCGGTGGCTCCCTTATTTCTGAGAATTTTGTTCTTACAGCTGCTCATTGCACCAACACAAGAATGTAAGTTAAATCCTTTATTTTATTTTTTTTTTTATTATTATTATTTATTATTCGACGTTTATTTATTTATTTATTTTATACTTGATTATTATTTATAATTAGAGTAATAAACACAAAGATTATTATTTAATAAAATATTATTTGTGCATGTTAATAAACAACAACTTTTTGTTTTTCTCTTTCTCTCTCTCTCTCTCTCTCTCTATATATATATATATATATATAAAGAATGACCTTCGAGGTTGGAATACTCTAAATTAAATAAAAAAAGAAACAAGCTAAAATGTCTAAAACAGAGAATATCGATATGAAAAATACAGTCGTTGGCCCCCTTAAGCAATTCCTAGCAGTCTTTAATGCATATCTGGGTAAATTGCGGAACAATCTGTGACAAATTAGGTTTGCACAACATAAATACGATGAGCATTTTGATGAATAAAAAAAAAAATCATTTTCTCATGACATTTTCAATAAGCACTTTATTTAAAAAAAAAAAAAAATAATCCTAAAAAATACAGTTATTGGCCCCCTGTTATAGTTATTCTATAGTGATTATACAACCACATACAACAAACGATTACATAACCATAGTTACATGTAATAGCGCAATTTTTAAAACAAAAATCTCTTATTATTATGTGTTTTAGTGACTGCCTCGGGGCCAACGACTGTATACCTTTACTTGATAATTATTTTTAATTTTAGAAATCCTTTTTCAAAATAATAAATTTGCCTCTTCGATTGGTGTGTTAATTAATAATTGTGATAAATTGACATTTATATTCAAAAGAGAGACATTTTACTTCTAGTAATTGATTTTTAAATTTTCTCTATTATTATTATAATATATATTTTTCTCCTTTTCTTATTTACATATTCACAGGTATGTGAATTAATTTTTTTTTTTCTTTTTACTTTTTAAATATTGCAAGTTTCTCCTTGTTCCCAATAATTACGGAATACAAGGTAGTCAGTTAGACAGTCACTTTAAAAAAATCCAATTGATTTCTTTTTTCCATTACTCTATTGACAAGGTTTTTTGTTCATGTAGTAAAATTTCTATCTAAACTAACGTTTCGTAACCAATCAATTTATTTATGCCTCGTTGTTCTATGCATTATCAAAACGACCAAAGATTGGTTTTATTCTACTTATTTATCACGAAATACACGTAGGAAGCTGATTTTTTTGTTTTATTTAAAAAAAAAAACAGCAAATAAGAGTAAATATAATAAATAAAAGAAAGATAATTATATTTATCTATTAATTTATTCTTTAAAAAATTAGAGATTAATTATATTAATTGAATGGAAATTATTTCATATTAATAATAATAATAATAATAATAATTATTCGTTTTTAAATTATCCCCAATTATTATTATTATTATTATTATTATTATTGTTTGTATTATATTCATTTTGAAGACGCCATTGGGTGTGCGGGTAGCGAACCTGCCTCCCATTTACATGGTCCCGGGTTCAAGTCCCGGGCCTGGCAAGTGAAATTCCCTAGCTGGGTGGGGTCTATGGAACGGAGTCAACCCAGCCTCCAGGAACAACCTTGGGGAAAAGCTACTTGATAGCGCCTCCGATCAAGAAAATCAAGGTAAAGGTGGAGAGGACCCGTTCTACTGATCATAGAACACTTCCTCATTGATAGGCATTGTCCTTGCGTAGGACGTACAAAAGTCAGAGGTTTTTTTTTTATTATATTCACACATTTTAATTTTTAAATTTCTCTCATTTGATAATTTTGTAAATTTTATTATATAATAATGAATATGAATAAATTATTATTATTTTTTTTTTTTTTTTTCAATGTAGTGGAGACCCGGTGGTGGTGCGATTGGGTCAACTCGATTTAACGAGATCAGCGAATGAAGTGGCTGGTGATTTCAGTGTCAGTCGAGTGATCCGACATCCGGAATATAAACGAGCCCATGCTTATTGGGATTTAGCACTCCTCGAACTCGATCAACAAGTCACCTTCGGAAGGACAATCCATCCTGCCTGTCTTCACACTGGAAATAATCCTGATCTTGAACAAGAACTCATCGTTTGCGGTTGGGGCGCTATCAATAGACGAAGTAACCATTTCTTTTATTTTTATTTATTTATTTATTTTTCTCTTTCATTCTCTTTATATGATATGATAGTAGAATGAGAATCCAATTCAATCGATAAAAATACAATATAATAACATATTTTTTTGATTGTTTACGATCACGAATATTTTCAATCTCGAGATTTTGATGTTTTTATAAGTTGTGAAGGTTCCTGAATCATTTTCACTAATTGTAAGGTTGAGAAAAATATCTGGGTGTATGTAGACAAGATGACGCAAAAACGATTTGAGCTAGAAAAATGAAATTTGGTATACGGGCATTATTCAAAATTCGTAGTTTTCTATCAGCTGGAAGAGGGTCATTACATACCAGGTTTTCATTTGTTTTCTTCTAACCTGACCGTAAAAATAAAGATATACGGAATGTTTGATAGTTTTTCACATGATTAATAAGTTGACCTGTGGCCAGGTCCGAACCGACCGACGGTTTGAAATAAATTAATTTCCAGCTACAGAAACAATTTCAAATAATTTTCATATATCTATTAATGTAATAAAAAACAGATATGGATACATAAATAATAAATATAAACATTTTTAATTTTATTTTATTTATAATATATATGCAAGACCAGGCTGTGACGTCATGCATGGCTGGATGACGTCATATAATTTTAAATCAAGAAAAAACTAATAAATATGATTTTTTTCGAGGATAAAACCAATACAAAATGCATGTTTCGTGGTGATATATAAAAAAATCTCCTTTGGTGTGAAAATAACCCTTTCCTTCCTATCGTCGATCGCTAATACTACCACTTCCGGTTTCCCGAATTGCACCAAAAGTTGATCAATTCATCCCACTGATGCATTAAGTAAATATACCAAATTTCATCAAAATCGGTTGAGCCGTTCAGGCTGTACACATCTATACGGACGGACAGACGGACGGACAGACGGACGGACAGACGGACGGACAGACGGACGGACAGACGGACGGACAGACATCATGCTAAAAATACTTTTTTCTGTTTAGAAAATGCATGATTCGTGGAGATATGTAAAAATCTCCACATGTGAAATTTGGTGTGAAAACAATACCTCCCTTACTATCGTCGGTCGGTAAAAATTGTATAAAACTGCTATATATAGAATTTCAGCTTGGTTGAATCGCTAGTACAAGTACCGGAATTAATAAATATTATTTATTAATTTTAATTTAAATATATAATATATATATGTGTTAATTAATCCAATTCAAAATGCGAGATAGTCGAGTGGAGAGACTCCAGATTTTTTTTTTGATTTAGTTTCATTCATTCATTAATTCGATTTTAAATTTTAAATTTTTTTTTTAAATATATAAATTAAGTTTAAATTTTGTTCTTTCTTGATGTCACTAAAATTGTGTATGAATGTAATAACCATTTTATTTGACTATTTACTTACTTTTTTCACCAATTTTTTTAAACCTGAATAAATTCGAATAAATTATAAAAATAATTTTGTTATTTTTATAATAATTATATACATAATTTTTATAGATTTTTATAGACCTCATGTTATATATAATATTTAAATAACTTCTCTTTATTATCATTTTAAAACGGAATAAATCACTAAATAATAATTCCAACATTTAAATACTGACTTATAGACTGTATAGAATACAAATTGAAAACTTTTCTTACCTTTGTTTTGATTTATGTAAAATATCCGATGTAGAATAGAATGAATTTAATATACACACACACACATTTTAGTTAAATTAAATATAACATAATTATAAATTATTTTCTTTAAATTATATCTTTAATATTATATTACTGATGATTTTCTTGTCTCCAAAGTTATTTTTTATTTTTGAATACTTTAAGAAGACAAATACACAAACACATATCATCTATCCTTTTATAGGATAATATTTTTATACTTACATATTAACTTTATACTTTTTATTTATAAACTAGACATGCTCTTGGTTTAAATAGTCAAGGTTGGTTAATTTCACTCAAGTTTTTTTTTTTTTTTTTTATAATAATTATGATTTCCTGTTAATATTTTAAATATAAATTATTCGAGAATAATATATATATATATATATATATATATATATAGTATATTGGAGGCTTAGTATGGGTTGAGTTATTAAAAAAATTATAAAATTTCTTCTATAATTTTCTTTTAATTTTTTAAATATATATATATATATATTTTGTCTTCATAAAAAAAGATTATTCTATTGTTTTGTTTCCTTTCTATCGGGGACGCGCCAACACGTGACGTGGTGCCATCAATAAAAAGTCAAACATGAGCTGATTTAATAAATATTATTTATTAATTTTAATTTATAATTTATAATTAATTAAATTTAATTCAAATATAATATAATATTATTATGTTATTTAATACAATACAAACTGAGAGATAGTCGAGTGGAGACACTCCAGCTTATTATTTAAACTGAATGGCATATTTTCACTTCCAAGACAAGACAAGACCTTACAATTAGAGCACATTTGGGAATATTTAAAATTCTATGACTTCAAAAGGGTCTGAGATCAGGAAACCCTTTTTAGGCAATAAACACACACACACACACACATTGTGAATGTGTTCGTACCACATAAGATAGAATGGTTGCCTATATCAAAGGCAAACCTAACAGCTCCATATTTTATGATAAATTTTCATAATAAAAATTTGTTACTAATAATAATTTTTCATTGGTAATAATAATAAATTATAAGATAAGAAAAGTAGAATGGTAGAATTGTCACAACCAATACATTATTATATCCGGACTAAACAATTCTATTAAGTTATTATTATATTTTAAAGGAATTTTTATTAATACACCACATATTTGTATAATCTATTTTTATTTAGTTAATTAAATGTATAACGTTTCGATTGCTTATTGTGCAGTCGTTTTCAAGTACTTGCTCCGACTCACAATGATATTTATTATATTTTATTAAAAAAAAAAAAAAAAAAAAATCTAAAAAACACCATCATAATAGATTATCATTGTAATTGTTTCTATTTCAGATACCGAAAAGAGTAACATTTTAATGAAAGCTTTTTTGCGACAAGTGACATTGAAAGAATGCAATAAAACTTATGGCGAGGGTGTAAGACTCACCGCCAACGGGGTCAATTCAGATATGATCTGTGCCGTTGATCCTACTGGCAATCAGGATACTTGCGAGGTAAAAGAAATAATAATTAAAAATTGATTTGTTTTTTTTTTGTTTTGTTTTTTTTTTATTTAAATTCTTTATTAAATGAATCTGATTTGTTGTACAGGGTGATTCTGGCGGACCTCTACAAATCACAATTGACAAGGACCGGGATCTCTACTCCATTGTTGGAGTCACGTCGATGGGCCCCGGACTTTGTGGTAGCAAAGAACCCACCATTTATACTCGAGTGGCAAGTTTCATTAATTGGATTGAATCTCATGTTTGGCCAATGACAACACGCGGGCCAAGAAACCCAACCACCACCACCAACAATAACAACAACAACAACAACAACAAATCAGAAGATCCTCGATTATTTATGTAAGAATCTCTATTTTCAAAATATTCATCAGCTACCAAAGATTTTTTTTTTTATTTCTTCGTTGCCAAAGCTATTATTTATTTATTTATTTATTTATTTATTTGTTTGTTTGTTTGTTTGTTTGATGTTTGTTTTTCATGATAGGAAATAAATTAATTTGTTGATTTATTTATTAATGTAGAATGTGAAAAGAGTCCGTCTATTATATAATTATTTTGCTAGTATTAAAATTAATTTAAGTGATAAATGAAGAAAATTGGACTATTGGTAAAATTTCATTCAAGCCTAAAGAAAATGAGCCTTATTCTTTAATTAATGTATACGTATTATCATTAATATTGACAATCCTGATAGAAAATATCAAGTTTTATTTATTTTTAATGATTTTTTTGGAACAATAAATATATAAGACATATCTATCCAAATATCTAATCTAATATTATTATACTAGCATAAATTATAGAAGTATTATTTTTTTTATTTCAATCAAAAATTTAATATGTTCATATCTATTTTTTTTTTTTTTTTAAATAAAAAAACCCAATTATATTATATATATATATATATATATATATATATATATATATATATATATATATAATCTTTATTAATAAATTAATCAAATTTAAATGTATAATTATTATTATTATTATTATTTATTATTGTTATAAATAATTTTTGTATTCATTGCACAAAATATATATACAAAACATACATAATTATTATAATTCACTTTTCTCTATATACCTATAATTTTACTGTTTGATTTTGATATTAGTGTATTTTTTGATTATTATTTTATTTCAATAAATACTTAAATCTATTTTTTTTGTAATATTCATCATCTATTTATTCCTTCTTAAATATAATTATTTATATTATAATATGCTATGAACATAAACAAATTAAATTATTATATTAAAAAGATTTTTTTTTTTAAATTTTGGATCTGTTAACGTTAAATTAGATTTAAAAAAAACATAAAACGTAAAAAACAATAATAATTATTTTGATTTCTATCTTTTGTTTATCCATGTTTTATATTTAATAAAGCAAGAAAAACCAACATAGATAATTAATATGAATAAAGTTAAAAAGTTTTCAAAAAAAAATTAATTTTCCACAAAAAGCAAAAATTATTATTATTATTATTATTTCGTTATTATTATTCAATTCAATTAAATGTTTTTCAAAGAAAGATTTTCTTTGAATTCCAATGGAAAAATATTATTATTTTTTTTAAATTCATATCTTTAGTTTGAGCTTGGATGACATGTGTTGATAAGAGCTCGTCTCGTCCATTTGCAGAGATCCGATATGGCCTGGAGAATCTCGGCTTCCCGTTTGGATGTCTTCTTCCCGCCCATCAAGAAGGAACCAATGGAAAGGAGGCAGTAGGCTGCCCATTTGGAGTGTCAATTAACTTCAATTAATTCCTCTACAAAATAACATTTCATTCAGTCAAGAAGAAGAAAATGAGCCAGAGAGAGTTGATGTAAAAAATAATCTAATTTTGTTTTTTTTTTAATAATAATAATAATAATAATAATAATAACAATATTTTTAAAATATAATTTTTGATACATTTTCAATTACTTATAAAAAAAAAACAACAACAATTTTATATTTTAAAGATACACAATACAGAATAAAAATTAATATATCTTTTTTTAAATATCAAAACCAACACATGGACTTATACTAAATATTAATAATAAAATTTTAGTTTAAATACATTTTTCTTTAATAATCTATTTAGAAAAAGTAACCATGAATTATTTGCAATATATTTATTTAAATATAAGATAGGCATACTGCTCTCTTAATTCATCTAATATATTATTGTAATATATTGGAAATATATTATCTTGGTGTGATGTGTTGGAAATATATTATCTTAGTGTAATGGAAATATATTATATTTAATATATTGGAAATATATTATCTTAGTGTAATGGAAATATATTATAGAATATGTATAATATATTTAGAATATGTTGGAATAGATTATATAATATATAGAATAAGACGAAGGAAGGCCTTAGCTGGCATTCCTAGTAGAATGATAATTCCGTGAGAATAAAATATGATAATAGTTATATAAGTAAAGAAGGATTGTAGTGGGTGGGAGTGAGACGGAGGTATGTTGATAATGGATTATCGCTGGCCGCCCGTTCAAGGCTACTGGGGGGTAATGGAATTTGCATAGGTAGCGTCTGATTAAGTTAAGAAAGATTATAATAAGTGGAAGTGAGATGAACGATGACGGAGGGGTGAAAAGGGGGGCAGCGACAGGAAGGAGCCAGCCGGGGAATGCGAATCGTGTGGGAAGTTATGACTACCGTTGTACACACGCCTGCTCAAGGTGACGGGAAAGAAATAAGAAATGCGTGGGTGACATATGAACCGCGTGGGACATTCGTTCAAGGCTATGAGGCGAGACCATAATATGCAGATTTTTGCATTACAGAAAAGAGGGGGATGGGTGCCCAGTAAAGGAGGAGGGAATTGAGAGGAGAAGAGGAAGAAGAGGTAGAAAAACAAACAGCGCGGACAGGCCAGGCAGTCAGAAAGTGAGAAAGTTACAAGGGTCGTAAGATGTGATACACGGAGGCCCCCCGGCAGGGGAAGAGAGGGGGTAGGATGGAAAGTGTGCAGTGTATGATGTATTATAAGGGGATGAATTATTGTTAAGTGATTGTGAGTGTTTGTGTTAATATTTTTAATTATATCAAGTGTTAATATTTTTAGTTATATCCATAGTAAGTGTTCGGCCGACACGACAACAAATTGTAAGTCAAATAACATGTATTTTAAATAGATTAAATAAAATATTTTCAAAAGATATTAATATCACATTGAAAAGTAATATAAATTTCTTAAGTAATTTGTAATTAAATTGTGTAAATTATAATTGTATGAATTTCTGATTTTAAATAAATTAAATAAAATATTTTCAAAAGATATTGATATCAAATTGAATAAGTAATATAAATTTGATTAAGTAACTGATAATTAAATTTTGTAAATTATAATTGAATGAATTCAGAATATGAAATAAATTAAATGAAATGTTTCTAATTAAATTACTATACATTTTATCGGGTAACTTGTAATTGAATTGTTTAAATTATAATTAAATGGATTAATACAAAATTAATTAAATAAACAAGTTAAATTATGTGAATTATAATTAAATGGATTAATGTAAAATTAATTAAATAAACAAGTGAAATTAAATAAATTATATTTAAAAGAATTAATGTAGAATTGATTGAATAAATAAATTAAATAATATAAATTAGGATTAAATGGATTAATATAAAATTAATTAAATAACAAGTTAAATTAAATAAATTATATCTAAAAGAATTAATGTAAAACTGATTGAGTAAATAAATTACATAAATTATAATTAACTGGATTAATGTAACCTTATTAAATGAACAAGTTAAATAAATTGTAATTTGAAGAGACTAATAATTTGAACTCGATCAATAATTGTATCTTGATTAAATAAACAAATTAACTTAAGTTAAAGGATGTTAATAATAACCAATTTGACCCGCTCGTCGCATACAGGTGGCATAATCTTGTTCCTTCCCTTCTAGTATTATGTAAAGTAAATGCTCGGCTTTAAAGTAAGTACTCGGCCCTAAATTACAACTGGTGTCAGGTGTGGGGTTGAGGGTTTAGGGTTGGAGGGTTAACTAAGGAAGCTCGGGAAAATTATTGGACGCTATCGGCTAACTGGAGGATAACAGATTTTCTTTCTTAGGTGAGGGAGAGTACGGAAAAATTAAACCCTAGACCTGGTGTTTGCTCAATATCAAAGTTGAAAACACCCCCCACGAGAAATGGAGGAACAGATACATAATGATGAATAACAAGATACACAAAGATCGATAACTCCCAGCTATATGTTAAGTCAGCTATTAGAAAATTGGGATGGAAATGAGGATATCAGAAAAATTTTTTTTTTTTTTTTTTTTTTTGCAACAGTTAAAAGATATGGCCACTTTAGGAAATTGGACAGAAGAAGGGGCGAAAATTATTTTGAAAGATTATTTTGTTAGATGTTTTCATACAGGGATTACGGGGAGAGACTGGTAGGAATGTAAGAGTAGCAGTTCCAAGGGATAGGAATAAAGCGCTGGAGATAGGCGAAACATGGGAAATAGAGGAGCGAGATAAGCAGGAAGGCAGGACAAGGGAATAGTGGAGGGGATGTCGCCCTGGGCGGGGATGGGGCAAATGGACCTATTCTTCAATAAGTTTGAGCAGCTGGCCAAAATGGGTAACATACCCGACGACCAGAGGAAGGAGGTCGTGGAGTGGAAGATGGAGGGAACGGCGTTGAGGGTCGTCCGAAGATACCCAACGATAACACTTAGGAATGGGTGAAGAAACAACCAAGAGCGAGGTTCAAACTGGAAGACACGGCTCACGAGTAACCCTGCGATTAGGGGCAGGTGATACAATGGTAAACGGGAAGGACACAAGGCTCGGAGGTGAGAGAAAGGAGGAAGAAATGCAAGAGGAGGTCGCGAGAGCACGAATCGTTAGCCCTGAATAAGAGGACGCGGAATTTGGAGCCATTAGTGGCATTCCGGCGGTCACTGAGATAGAGGAAGGGCAAGAGGATGTCGTGAGAGCGAGAATAGTTGGCCCTGAACATGCTGACACGAAATTTGGAGCCATTAGTGGCATTTCGTCGGTCACCGAGAGAGAAGAAGGGCAAGAGGAGGTCGTGGGAGAAGGAGTCGTAGCACTGAACACGATGACACGGAATTTGGAGCCATTAGTGGCATTCCGTCGGTCACCGTGGTAGAAGAGGTGCAAGAGGAAGTTGTGAAAGCGAGAGCACTTAGCACTGAACGAGATGACACGGAATTTGGAGCCATTAGTGGCATTCCGTCTGTCACCGAGAGAGAAGAAGTGCAAGTGGAGAGCGAGCCAGAAGGGGAGGAGGAATCCCTCAGGATTGATGGAGGAGATTCGGAGTCTCGGCGACAGGAGACCGAGACTGGTGAGCAAATTAGTCAAGGGGAAACAGGACAAGCCTCGCGGGTAGAAAGAAGGAACAACGGGACTACGAAGCCATTGACGACCCTCACGAAGAAAGACCAGAAGTTCCGATATGGATGCCACGGTTAGAGGTGGCGTGGAGGCCCAGCTCAACACCAGAAGCCCGAGAACAAGCACTTCCCCAACAGCTGGGGCGACAGGGAATATTAGTAGTCGTAAACCACCCGTTGGGGTCCCACCAAAAGGAGAGGGGTAGGGCGTTCGAAAAAGAGAACCATTAGGAATTTTCACAAAAACGGGAGTAATGTATCTTTGTTCCTTCTCTAGCAGGTTAGACTATTGCTACGATGGGAAAATAGGCGAGGGAGAGGGAAGAGGTAATGCCACTGGGAATTTATTTTGAACAAGTCGACGTATAATAAATTAATCTTTTTTATTCATATATTAAAGAGAAGGTATCGGTCATCAGGGAGTCTCGGGAGAAATTACAGGATGACCGATACGCTCTCTTCGAAGGAGAACCGTTGAGGTTGATAGATTTTAAGGAGGATATGCCATATGTTAAAACCAGTTTCGAGATGACGGAGGGGATTATTTCACATTTGAGTGAAATGCTACCCCGGCGCGAAGTCGACGTGGTTTGGTAGACGCGGGGGGGCACGTTCTAAAAATTCGTTTGTTTTTGAAACTCTAGATAATGAAGATCTGGTGGAATTGAATGCCAGAGTATAAAATTTAAAGGAAGTTAATGACCAAAACACGACGCCTGGGGCAAGCAGTAACGTCAGTTCGAAACTGGTTAGAGAATGTCCTCGAGATTATTTAATGCTACGAGGATTAATTATAGGTATAAGTAGAAAACTCCTCGAAGGACGGGAAGGGATGACCCGCTGGACTTACGATCTGTTTGGAAGAAGCGTGCACGGAAGAAGAAGGAGGACGGGAAGCTGCAGAGTCCACTGAGAAGTGATGGTGATGTGACCAGGGACAAAGAAGAGGGGACGGACTGTTGAAAAGGATTGTTTCGTGAAAAATCTTTATCCCGAAACAATCTTTTTTAAAAGGTGGTGGAGTGTAATATATTGGAAATATATTATCTTGGTGTGATGTGTTGGAAATATATTATCTTAGTGTAATGGAAATATATTATATTTAATATATTGGAAATATATTATCTTAGTGTAATGGAAATATATTATAGAATATGTATAATATATTTAGAATATGTTGGAATAGATTATATAATATATAGAATAAGACGAAGGAAGGCCTTAGCTGGCATTCCTAGTAGAATGATAATTCCGTGAGAATAAAATATGATAATAGTTATATAAGTAAAGAAGGATTGTAGTGGGTGGGAGTGAGACGGAGGTATGTTGATAATGGATTATCGCTGGCCGCCCGTTCAAGGCTACTGGGGGGTAATGGAATTTGCATAGGTAGCGTCTGATTAAGTTAAGAAAGATTATAATAAGTGGAAGTGAGATGAACGATGACGGAGGGGTGAAAAGGGGGGCAGCGACAGGAAGGAGCCAGCCGGGGAATGCGAATCGTGTGGGAAGTTATGACTACCGTTGTACACACGCCTGCTCAAGGTGACGGGAAAGAAATAAGAAATGCGTGGGTGACATATGAACCGCGTGGGACATTCGTTCAAGGCTATGAGGCGAGACCATAATATGCAGATTTTTGCATTACAGAAAAGAGGGGGATGGGTGCCCAGTAAAGGAGGAGGGAATTGAGAGGAGAAGAGGAAGAAGAGGTAGAAAAACAAACAGCGCGGACAGGCCAGGCAGTCAGAAAGTGAGAAAGTTACAAGGGTCGTAAGATGTGATACACGGAGGCCCCCCGGCAGGGGAAGAGAGGGGGTAGGATGGAAAGTGTGCAGTGTATGATGTATTATAAGGGGATGAATTATTGTTAAGTGATTGTGAGTGTTTGTGTTAATATTTTTAATTATATCAAGTGTTAATATTTTTAGTTATATCCATAGTAAGTGTTCGGCCGACACGACAACAAATTGTAAGTCAAATAACATGTATTTTAAATAGATTAAATAAAATATTTTCAAAAGATATTAATATCACATTGAAAAGTAATATAAATTTCTTAAGTAATTTGTAATTAAATTGTGTAAATTATAATTGTATGAATTTCTGATTTTAAATAAATTAAATAAAATATTTTCAAAAGATATTGATATCAAATTGAATAAGTAATATAAATTTGATTAAGTAACTGATAATTAAATTTTGTAAATTATAATTGAATGAATTCAGAATATGAAATAAATTAAATGAAATGTTTCTAATTAAATTACTATACATTTTATCGGGTAACTTGTAATTGAATTGTTTAAATTATAATTAAATGGATTAATACAAAATTAATTAAATAAACAAGTTAAATTATGTGAATTATAATTAAATGGATTAATGTAAAATTAATTAAATAAACAAGTGAAATTAAATAAATTATATTTAAAAGAATTAATGTAGAATTGATTGAATAAATAAATTAAATAATATAAATTAGGATTAAATGGATTAATATAAAATTAATTAAATAACAAGTTAAATTAAATAAATTATATCTAAAAGAATTAATGTAAAACTGATTGAGTAAATAAATTACATAAATTATAATTAACTGGATTAATGTAACCTTATTAAATGAACAAGTTAAATAAATTGTAATTTGAAGAGACTAATAATTTGAACTCGATCAATAATTGTATCTTGATTAAATAAACAAATTAACTTAAGTTAAAGGATGTTAATAATAACCAATTTGACCCGCTCGTCGCATACAGGTGGCATAATCTTGTTCCTTCCCTTCTAGTATTATGTAAAGTAAATGCTCGGCTTTAAAGTAAGTACTCGGCCCTAAATTACATTATATATAAGATACTTATTATAAATATAAATTTATTTATTTATTTATATTTTGTCAAGTTTTGTTGTTTAAAACTGTGATGAGTTCTAGTAATAATTTATTTTTATTTTTTGTTAAATTTGCATTTAATACTAGATATTATTATAATTTTCAACAAAAAGTGAAAGTTTGGTTAGTCAAGAATTTATAATAATTTTTACCGACCGACGATATTGTTTGGAGGTATTCTTTTCACATCAAATTTCACATGTGGAGATTTTTACATATCTCCACGAATCATGCATTTTCTTAACAGAAAAAAGTATTTTTAGCATGATGTCTTTCCGTCCGTCCGTATAGATGTGTACAGCCTGAACGGCTCAACGGATTTTGATGAAATTTGGTATATTTACATAATGCATCAGTATGATGAATTGATCAACTTTTGGTGCAAATCCGAAAACCGGAAGTGGTAGTATTAGCGATCGACGATAGGAAGGAAAGGGTTATTTTCACACCAAATTTCACATGAGGAGATTTTTTTATATATAACCACGAATCGTGCACTTTGTATTGGTTTTATCCTCGAGAAAAATCATCTTTATTAGTTTTTTCTTGATTTAAAATTATATGACGTCATCCAGGCATTCATGACGTCACAGCCTGGTCTTACATATATATATATTATAAATAAAATAAAATTAAAAATATTTATGTTCTATACCTATCTGTTTTTTATTAACCTAATAGATACATATATTAAAATTATTTGAAATTGTTTCTGTAACTGGAAATTAATTTATTTCAAACCGTCTGTCGGTTCGGACCTGGCCACAGGTCAACTTATTATTTTTACAATTAATTAATCAATCAATCCTAAAACAACATATATAAGAGAATAACTTATATAGTAACTATATTGAAAATTTATTTTTAAATATTAAATAGAATTTGTTATTTTTTTTGTTACATTCATGTTTATGAACCAATCAATCAGTGACTGCATTTGACTATTCAGTCATACATGAAATTGAAAATCTCTCAAATTTGATTTGATTTAATTCATTTAAATAGAATTCAAATAATCATAATTATTGTTCATCCAAAATTTTATGATTTATTTATGATATTATTTTAACAGATATGTTCTTATGTTTTTTTACTCATTTATTTTATTTTCCCTTAATATGGTAAATATTTATTTATATAATTTATGCAGGAATATTATTAATATTTATATATATATATACAATGTCAAAAATTATATATATATACATTGATTTTATTTAATATTTAATTAATATGCATTAATTCATTAATTCATTATTTTATTTTTTTTGTTGTGATTATGTTATTGAGAAGACGCAAATGTGTGTGTAATTCTTACTTCATTCCATTTTTAAGCCATTGAAAAATTCAAATAAAATAAAATAACTAAATAAATACAATGAATTATATAATATAAATGTATTTAATAAAATTATATTTCTAATTTAATAAAATAAAAAAATCTATACATCATGAGTATATAAAAATAAAAATATATGAAATCAAATATCAATCATGAATGTTTTTATGAAGTAATATTCATTTGACTTATAAATGAAAATATTATATTGTAATATAAATATATTTCATGTTAATATCGTATGTAGTAACTTTATTGTTTTTTACTTCTTAAATTTTAATAATATAGATAATATATGTATTAATATTTCTAAATATACTGTATGATGTTATTTAAAATGACTGAAAGTATGAGTGAAACCGATTTTAAAGTATTAGTCTTTTTTATATATATATCCACTGTAAATAAAAATTTATTATATCATAAGATATATAATGTAAATCTTTATTAATTTATTAATAATTAATTATTCCAAGACAATTTTATTTATTTTTATATTTTTTTTGTTTATTGTTTTTATTTTCAATGTTCTTAAATATAAATGATTAATTTCTTTCTAATTAAATATCATTGAAAACGTTGTAAAATATTATTTGTTTTAATTTTTCTAATTATTCAGTATACTCCTTCAAATTATGCTTGTAAAGAATAATAATATAATAATTTCATACTAAATGACTCCTCTAACATCTCCTTCAATATCACAAGTAATGATGAATTCTCTGAAAATTTAATGTATATCTTTTTGCATATCATACCAAAATTCCCTCTGAGGTTGGGCTAAGAATGAAATTTTATTTTATTTTATAATTAAGCAAATTATAAGAATACATTTAACAAAAAAGAATGACGTGGGTGAATTTTTTTTAATTCAACATGAAAATAACCGGTAAAAAACCTTTTATAATAAAGAATCCTAAACATACATATACATATATATATATATATATATATATATCTTATCTTATTATGCTAGCTAAAATTGTATATATCTATATATATTTCTATATATATTGGTTCTCAAAAACCGCTCTAACGATTTTTTTCAAATTCACACTAGATATAGTATTTATAAAGAAAAATTGAGTTTTATTGATCACATCTCTTGAAACAAACAGCTTCATTATTTATTTCTTAATTAAAAATTATATATGGGTGACGTCAATGGCATCCATTTTGAAATTTTACTCCCGCCTTTTTTTAAAGGATATTGTATTAATATTTTTTTATATTTAAAATATTTTAAAATTTATTATTTAATTTCGAATTTAATTTCGAAATAATATTTAAAATATTTATTTTTAATAAAATATATATATATTTATTAATCTCTCTCAAAAAAAAAACAACAAAACAAATAAATGTCTTTGAAAGATGGTAAAAATATGTTTGTTATTATTAAAATATCTTAGACCAGTGGTAAAAACAATTGTTTTTACTCCCCGAGTTCGAAGGATCGAAACTCACCGCGTGCATTTTTTTTATCTATTTTCGTGATTTATTTATTCATTGTTCTTTTATTAATTAAGTTTTAGATAGTTTTATAATTTTTAATATTTTTTCAATAAAATATTATTTAATACATTTAATAATTGTAATAAATAATTAAAGAATTGTATATCAATATTTTTTAAAGGGTAGAGCGAGAGCTCGGTGTCCCAGGTATTAATATTACCAGCCAAATCCAATAATAATGAATCTTTTTTTTTAACTTAAGTACCGAGCCGAGGCTCGGGGTCCCGGTACTATATATTATAGTAAATATTGAATATCTTTACTTAAAATAAATTAAGCAATAAAAGATAGTAGAATATTTTTACTTTCCCGCATACTTCGTATAAGGGAAGTATTGGAATCGTCAAAAATTTCGACTTCGAGATTTCGATAGATCTTGACGTTTTAGACCTCCCTGAGTCGGAAAATACCATTTTTCGAATTATGTCTGTGTGTGTGTATGTATGTATGTATGTATGTAAGCAAATTTACTCAAAAACTAATCACAAGCTAGGACTTCGAAATTTGGTACACCGATATTATTCACAGTTTGTAGATTTCTATCAAAATTTCGTCAAAATCGGTTAACCGGAAGTGGTACTTTACCTACAATGGTTGCGTTTACCTTTCAAGTAAAGTACCAGTTTGCTTCGAGATATTTGCTTCCTATTTTGTATATAGATTTAAAAATATGAAAAAAATTGAGATACCAAATTTCATCATGATCTGACTACCGGAAGTGACATTTTACCTATACAAGTAGCGTTTCTTTTTTACCGACCGACGATAGTAAGGGAGGTATTGTTTTCACACCAAATTTCACCTATGGATATTTTTAGGTACATATCTCCACGAATCTTGCATTTTCTTAACAGAAAAAAGTATTTTTAGCATGATGTCTGTCTGTCCGTCCGTCCGTATATTATAAACAAAATGTGAATAACAATTATTATATGAATAAATTGAGTTCTCTAATTTTACTTTATTTATTATATTAATATTAAACTTAAGCAAAAGATTATTGGCGGGAAGCAAGCCAGTGTTGCCAATTGTATTTGGCGGGAATTCAAACCGGTGTTGCCAAAAGATGATTCACAACAAATGAAAAATGTTGAAATATAATTATCTAAACAATAAAGTTTCAAAGTAATAAAAAATAAAATGAAAATTAGTTACAAGATCCCAAATTTGATTTATTAAGAGGCCTTTGTCTTTGTTCATGTTATTCTTATTTTTCATAAATTTTAGGCTCTCTTTAATCTTTCTTTTCCAATAATTATGTTCAAGGTGTAGAATTTTTGTTGATTCAAACTCTACTACATGACCACATGCTCACCTTACGATATGCGAGCATTTTATGTTTTAAATGAATTTACTGCAATTATGTAATATTTTGTTAAAAAGGAGTTATACATCCAATTTATTGAATTATTATTTATGAAGATCTACCTTTAAAGAAGATAAAAGAAGAAAGAAGAAAAAAAATACTTTCCTACTCCATAAAGATATTCGCAAACACCGGAGACAATGGTGAGCCTATGGCAGTACCATCTGGCTGTTGATAAAAGCTCCCATCAAAAACAAAGTAAGCCCCTCTTTGACAAAATTCAATTAGACCTAGGATATTAGGGGAATGCCTTTTTCTTTTAAAATGGAAATTGTGTTGTGGATAGGTACGTTAGTTAACAGGGATTCAACATCCAGGCTCGCTAAGATATCATTCTGGGTGGTGGTCTGATTTTTTAGTATTTATAAATTTTTCATAATATTATAGTCATAATGCTACTTTTTTAAATACAAATGTAAAATTTATTTATTATATTATATTATTATCATTTTCTTCAACTTTTGGTGCAAATCCGGAAACCGTAAGTGGTAGTATTACCGATCGACAATAGGAAGGGAAGGGTTATTTTCACACCAAATTTCCCATGAGGAGATTTTTTCGTGCATCATGCACTTTGTAGTGATTTTATCCTCGGGAAAAATCATCTTCATTATTTTTTTTTTAATTTAAAATTAGATGACGTCACCCAGCCCTTCATGACGTCACAGCCAACCCCTCCTTATATATTATAAATATGTATAATAAAATTAAAAATATTTATGTTATATTCATATCTGTTTTTATTATTATCACGTTTTACTTAAATTGTATTCTTGTCTGTGTGTATGCATCAAATCTTGCAATCGATTTTTCGACGACTTTCAATCATCGGATATTCTTAAAACTTCACCAACAGCTTTGCTCTCGATGACAATACAATATTATCATTTCTATGAGCTTCTAATTGCTACAATTTGAATGAAATAATCCAAAATTATTCCTATATATAAAAATTCAAAATGTCGGATGTAAACAAAAAAAATGTAAACAAATAAGTTGACCTGTGGCCAGGTCCGAACCGACCGACGGTTTGAAGTAAATTAATTAGCAGCTACAGAAACAATTTGAAATAATTTTAATATATCTATTAATGTAATAAAAACATATGGATACATAAATAATAAATATAAACATTTTTAATTTTATTTTATTTATAATATATATGCAAGAAAAAACTAATAAATATGATTTTCCCGAGGATAAAACCAATACAAAGTGCATGATTCGTGATGATATATAAAAAAATCCCCTCATGTGAAATTTGGTGTGAAAATAACCCTTCCCTTCCTATCGTCGATCGCTAATACTACCACTTCCGGTTTCCGGATTTGCACCAAAAGTTGATCCATTCATCCCACTGATGCATTAAGTAAATATACCAAATTTCATCAAAATCGGTTTAGCCGTTCAGGCTGTACACATCTATACGGACGGACGGACGGAGAGACATCATGCTAAAAATACTTTTTTCTGTTAAGAAAATGCATGATTCGTGGAGATATGTAAAAATCTCCACATGTGAAATTTGGTGTGAAAACAATACCTCCCTTACTATCTCGTCGGTCGGTAAAAAACATAAAATCCCCAACTTTATAAATATAAATATTTAGTACACATTCATTTCTTAAATTATACTTCAAAAATTTAATTAATATGAGTAAACTAAAATCGATTGCAAAATTTGAAGACTAAAAAGTAGAAAATAATACTTTATAAAAAAAGAATTTTAAAAAACCACGTTTTACTAACGGACTAAAAAGAAGAAAATAATTTTTTTCTGAAAATCCATACTGACATTACATACAAGAGATCTGATTTGAATCAAACTGTCCATAACGTAAAACGTGAGGCGCAAATATGTCTAAAATATCCTGTTTCTAATAAAAATATAGAAAATATATAAATCTCAAAATAAACATTAAAACCACGCATAATATAATTTGACGAATGAATATTGATCTTTATCAAAAATATTAAATTTAATGCTCGAAAGAATTTAAATTAAAAAAAATCTATTGGACTACTAATATTATTCCCTTTTACGAGTGGTCTGATAAAAAATTTGATATTTGAAAAGTTTGATAGTATAAGTTAGTATCTTAAACAATTTTTAAATATATTAAATATACGATAAATTAAGTAAATATACCAAATTCCATCAAAATCCGTTGAGCCGTTCAGGCTGTACACATCTATACGGACCGACGGACGGACAGACATCATGCTAAAAATACTTTTTTCTGTTAAGAAAATGCATGATTCGTGGAGATATGTAAAAATCTCCACATGTGAAATTTGGTGTGAAAACAATACCTCCCTTACTATCGTCGGTCGGTAATTAATAAAGGAAATCATATTTGAATAGAAAAATTATTATTTGTTGCGCCCCACTTTTTACGTTATGGACAGTTTGATTCAAATCAGATCTCTTGTATGTAATGTCAGTATGGATTTTCAGAAAAAAATTATTTTCTCCTTTTTAGTCCGTTAGTAAAACGTGGTTTTTTAAAATTCTTTTTTTATAAAGTATTTTATTGCATTAATAGATACATTTAAATTATTTGATATTGTTTCTCTAGCTGGAAATTAATTTACTTCAAACCGTCGGCCGGTTCTGCGCCTGGCCACAGGTCAACTTCTTTTTTTTTATTAAAGTTGATAAATATAAATTCAATAATTTTACATTGATTTTATTTCAAAGATTAAGTATAAAATATAATTAAAAATTTATTTGTATTTTTTTCATTTAATCACAAAGTTCTATAGCCTATAAATAGTATAAATAGTATAATATTTTATACATATACTT
Source organism: Labia minor (assembly GCA_963082975.1). Taxonomy (NCBI): domain Eukaryota; kingdom Metazoa; phylum Arthropoda; class Insecta; order Dermaptera; family Spongiphoridae; genus Labia; species Labia minor. The sequence goes on from OY720344.1 coordinate 2,671,280, forward strand.
ATACTTATATTTTAATGTCATACAAAAATATACAGATTTTTTTTCCCTTGTTTTAATGGTAATGTTTAGTGAATAAAAAGTATGAAAATTATATGAAAGAGAGACATAAAAGTAATTTGCTTAATTATTATTATTTGTTTATTCTATGGACATTTGACTTTTACTAAAATATAAAAAACAACAAACTATTTAGAGATAATAGTAGAGTTGTTGTTGTTATTGTTGTTGTTGTTCCCTTCCTTTCAAAGAAACTTAAAGAAACTAAATGATCAAATCATTTATGTACAAAATTCATTTTAATGCATTATTATGATTCCAATTTCATTCATAGAGATATACATCAATTTTACAAATTTTATTAATACACAATTTTATTTTTTTTTTTTAATACTTTATTATTATTTTTTATACTTTGTTTTAATGCTTATCCTAAAAGATACTAAAATAAACATTAGTTTAATTTTAAGCATATTTTTCTATTTTCTTATAATCTACTTATAATTATAAATAATTATCTTCGTTATTAGGATTTTTAACAAAATACCATTCATTTGTTATTCTAAAAAATCAGGTATAACAAATTTGTTCCACTAACATAGATATAAGATGATTATAAAATTTAATTTGAATGAAATAAAGTATTTGTGATATACTAATGAGAAATAATGGCATCTTAATAACGACTGTATAATTGTATAGTCTCACGATTTTATATGCAAGTACATATACATATATATTATGATTATGATTATTATTGTTATTATTATTATTATCAGATTTATCAGGGATATAATCACATATTTTTGTGAGATTGTTTTCTCGACGTTTCGGCACCCATTTTGGCGCCATTTTCAAGAGATTATTTAGGTGGGAATATTTTTGGGATTCTGGGTGTTAGTCTGTGTGACCAAGAAAGGGTTAATATCGGGATTTTGGGTTGTGATAGGTTGGATGGTTGCGTGGAGCTCCGAAGAATCCTGGGCAATCCTGAGACTGGCACACGTCCGCACTGGACAACAGCCCGAGGCCAACTGATAATAATAATAATAATAACATTTACGAAAACCTAAACCAACATATATGTATATATATATATACAAATGTGTTTATGCTTATATTTAAATGATTTATTTCATTTTCTCAATACTATTAGTATTTTAATTAAATAAAAAAATTGATAAATTTTTATTTTTATTTAAAATAAAATTAGATGATTTCTTTTTCTTTTCTCTTTTCATCCAATAATATTTGTCTATGAAGGAAATTTGACTAAATCAACATGATTATTTTTCCTCCATCATCAAATTATAATAAATTGGAAAATTGAAATATTAATAATAATAAAAAACCTTTGTAAGGGAGGGTAACATCATTTATTTATTTATATTTACTTGGATGAATTTAAACATTAATTAAGATAAATTTATTAAAATATGGAAAAGGTTTACAATAAGAAACGAATATTTATTTAAATTAAAATATTAAAGTATTTACCTAGGATTGATTGATTTGATACCATTATTATTATTATTATTATCTCAATTAGAATGACATATTAATAGTACCCTCCAAGGGCATAGTCATAGTAATTGTAATTTTTCACAGGTACAGCAACGGGATAAGGTTTTGGAAATGGGACTGGCCTGGGTACGGCATACGGCACTTTGACGGGCACCTTGACTGGTACAGGAACTGGCCGCTCGATCGGGACTGGCACTGGTTTCGGCACGTGCACTGGATAAGGTTTGTCCACGAGAAAAGGCACAGGCCGTGCCACTGGTACAGCAACAGGCACTTTAATTGGCACCGGCACTGGCTTTTCAACAGCCACCGGATACGGTGTAGCTACCGGATACGATTTTGTGATCAGCACGGTCTTCTCGTTCGTCACAGGATAAATGGGGTAGTGAAGGTGGTGGCGGCCAAAACCCCCATAATTGGCGTAATTCCCAAAAGGACCATATTGGAGGTATCTTCCGTACTTGTTGTCATTTCCATAATTGGTATAATACTTATTATTCTCATTGCGATAACCTGCATATGGCGCAAAATCAGAATCATGACGAAAGTCGTATCCAAAATTATAAATATCGCGTTTATCTGTCTTTTTTTTCATATTAGTCTCTTCTAACATTGCAGAGGTGAAGATGGCCAGATTCATGAAGACAATCTATCTCAAACAGAATATAAAAGAAAAAAAAAATCAAATTTAAATTAAATAATAAATAATTTATGTAAGTATATGAATTTATAATAATCTTATCTTATTATGCTAGCTAAAATTGTATATATATATAGCCATGGGTTCTCAAAAACCGCTCTAACGATTTTTTTGAAATTCACACTAGATATAGTATTTATAAAGAAAAATTGAGTTTTATTGATCACATCTCAGGAAAAATACATCTTCATTATTTTTTTCTTAATTTAAATTTATATATGGATCACGACAAAAATGACATCCATATTGAAATTTGATTTCCGCCTTTTTTTAAAGGTTATTGTATTAATATTTTTTTATATTTATTTAAAATATTTTAAAATTTTTTATTTAATTTCGAAATAAAATTAAAAATATATATTTTAATAATATTTTATAAGTATAAATTACGATATATATTTATCATTCTTCCAATAAAAAAAAATATTCATGCACTTAGAAACATACCTAATAATACATATTTATGTATTATTGAGGACCCCAAGTTCCATTCATTTTAATCAGATTGATGCAATGATGCAACATTTAATAATTGTAATAAATAATTAAAGAATTGTATATCAGCTCGGTGTCTCAAGTATTAATATTACCAGGCAAACCCAATAATAATGAATTATTTTTTTTTAACTTAATTACCGAGCCGAGGCTCGGGGTCCCGGTATGATCTTAATATATTGTGATAATTAGATAAATAATGTAGAGAGAAACAAATATTTAAAAATAGATATTTATTTAAATGAAATAAAATTATTTAATTTACAGAATGAAAATGTCTATAATAATGTCTAAACATTTTTTCTTTATAATTTTACATTATAATAATACTAATTACAGTAGTTATAATATATGGGGAATTTTCAACTTTGACTGCCGATTTGACCATGTTCCCAAACGAATTTTAAAAAACCAAGACCACTTTATATTTAGACATTTTAAGCTCTAATCGAATCCAAAATCAAAATTTAAAAAATCGAAAAACAGACACAGATATATAGATTTTATAAATGTGAACATTTATTCAATTTATTTTAATTAATTTGAAACATTTTAGGAAACAAATTTTTAATGGGTCATTTTTAGAAATCCCATTTAACAATTATAATAAATAATTAAAAAATTGTAAAATTTTTAAAGTATATAAAAATAAATTGTATAAATTGGTTAAAGGGTCGAGTGATAGTTCGGTGTCCCAGGTATATATTTTATATTAACACTCCTACTTTTCTGTATAATAAAGATATAAAGAATCATATTTTAATTTTTATATAACCAAGAAATCATTTTTTCACTTAAAATATAGTTGTAAAGCCCAAATCTCCGATCCATATAAAATCATCGACTGGGCCGCTACCTTAAGGAGTCTTCTCTTGCTCTGACTAGGGCCACCGGTATTTGCCATTAGTCTCGAAAAAATAATATTAAATTTTATATAAACTTAAAAATTAGAATATTTGAATTTGTTTAAATTTTAACACATGTAATCAATCATATGCATAAAGAATAGAAAATTTTGAAAATCAACTTGGTATTAAATCCAGAAAAAAAAAATACTGATATATAGAATATATCGACTATTCGAATATAATTGAAACTCTTTCTCTCCCTCTATTTTAAATTTTAAAAAACGGAGTGTTAAGACATTATTTTGCCTTATGTAACATGGATGGTTAAATGAATTGGGCTCCCTACCTCCCTGAGAAATTCCCACTAAAAATGTTTATAATATTTTAGTTTATTAAATCAAACTATTATTTTTTATTTCAATATTTTTAATGTTAATACAATAATTTTTATTTTATAATCTATAAAATAATTTAATTATTTTAAAAAACGGCGGTGTTCAATTACAATTTTTTTACTCTCTACTGACTGTTCATTTCATAACTGAAAATAGTGTCGAATAGAAATAGACGATATTACTTGGATTAATCTTATTATGCTAGCTAAAATTGTTTGTTTGTATTATTGAGGACCCCAGTTCAATTCATTTTAATCAGATTGATGCAACATTTAATAATTGTAATAAATAATTAAAGAATTGTATATTAATATTTTTTAAAGGGTCGAGCGAGAGCTCGGTGTCCCAGGTATTAATATTACCAGCCAAACCCAATAATAATGAATCTTTTTTTTTAACTTATGTACCGAGCCGAGGCTCGGGGTCCCGGTACTAATTGATAAGAGAGAGAGAGAGAGAGAGAGAGAGAGAGAGTAATTGAATAAAAGTAAAAGTAAAATAAACCATTATATATGTAGAAAAGAAAAAAGAAAGAGCTATGCAAACTTGAATGAAATATGAAATACATTTATAAAAATTAAATATTTTAGAGTTTATTAATATAATATAATATAATATTTACACACATAAATAAAAAGAAGGTGTACGTCCATAAATTATGTCACGCGGTAAGGGGGGAGAGGGGGGTTCGAATGAATGTGACGACATGTGAAGAGGGGGGGAGGGTGGTTTTCGATTTTTTTCCAAATAATAAACTTTAAACTTATTGCAACATTTTTATTAAAAAATAACATTAATTTTATTTCATTTAAAAAATAAAAGTTTTTCTTTCAATTTTCACAATTTTTTAACTACCTAGCGTTTGTGTTTGGGATTAACAAAACGTAGTGAATAAAATATTTGAGAAATTATCTATTACGCCAAAGATTATGCAAATGGAAACACAATAATATTAAATATTATTGTTTTTTTTGCCTTGAAATTAAAAAACTTAAAAACATTGAAAGAAATGAAAAAATATAAATATAAAAAATTTTTATAAAAAAGATTTTTCCAATGGACTAAAAAGAATAAAATAATTTTTCTATAAGCTCTATATGCGCCTAACGTTTTTCGTTGAATATGAAGCAATTCATCCATAAACTATGTCAGGCTTATAGAAAAATTATTTTATTCTTTTTAGTCCATTGGAAAAACGTTATTTTATAAAAAAAATTTATATTTATATTATTTTATTCTTTTTAGTGCAATTTTAATATAATAAATTTATTTAATATAACAAGAGAAATAGAAAAGATGAACTTTTATGAAAATTTACACAAATTGAATAAAATAAAAAAATATATTGAACTTCCAAAATTGATTTTATGCATTTATGTTAAGTAAATGTTATTATTGAATAATAATTTTTATATTATATTTATAAATAAATAATTTTTATTAATATGAGATTTTATAAATGTATATATACATAATATACATTAATATATATATATAAATGTATACAGTGGCGCAACCAGGATTTGATCCTGGGGGGGGGGGGGGTTTGACTAGCCGCTCCACCTTCCTATGGCGGCTTCCACCCCCCCCCCCCCCCCCGGGCTCTCTCAAAGACAAATTTTAATTAAAATTTTTTTTATATTAAATATTTAAAAACGTTTTGTAAATGAAACACTGATTTTACAAAATCTGTCAAAAAAATTTTATTTTGTATTTTATTTACTCGTATTCACAGTTTTAGAAAGAAAATATTTTTTTCCAGCTCTAAATAAATCATTTTAGCTTTCCTCATGAAATAAGGATAGCTTATACGATGATCGGAAAATTTTGAAAATTTTTGCTCCGAGATTCTTCGAGATTTCCACTTTTCAGACGATTCTGAATCCAAAACTGCAAAAAAAATTTTTTGAACCGGCTCGTTACCGAGATTATGTCTAAACAAAATGAGATATTGTCTTGAAATTTGATATTTAAATGTTTTTTTTGGGAATGATGGGCGGGGATTGGATTGTTTTTGGACAAGAACGCGCGGACCATATGTAAGGGTAGTTTAAAGAGGTGTCAATTCTCAATTAATACCGATTTTTATGAAAATTATCATACTATCGTATTAAATTTATAGGGAATCGAATTTACTAAAAGTTTCATTATATTCATTTTTACCTCAAGGAGTTATTTATAAAAAACTACTTTAAGATTTCGAAAGCTTTTCGTCCGCCCGTAGTGGCAGGATATTTTGAAAGAAATCGTGTAAAAATCCCTAAGAAAAAATCCCTAAATGCAAATATCCCTATATAAAAGAATAAATCCTTAAATAAAAAATTTCCCTAATTTTGTTTTACTTATTTAATAATGAATAGCCGAAGAGATTTGAATGAGGTAGTAGTTATACATCTTGCTTGGTGTCATCACATCTGTTCCATCTGGTTTTTTAGCGTGGTTTGCCTTCATTATGGTCAGAAGCTCATCATGCGAGTCGCTGAATCGTTTCCTTGGTGGATCAGGCTTCTTACCACGAACATCACGTCAGATTTCCAAAGAGATAAGGTTATGCTCAATATGGATTTGCTTAATCAGGTCCCATACTGATGTCTTGTAACCTCCTAAGCGTGAACGAAGAGCACTGTTGCAACCTTCCAATGAATTGTTTGTTCGAGGCAAACCCATCAAAGTGGTATCGTAGATGTTCCAATGTTCCAATGTCGAATTCGGGGTCATAAAAGCCAGCCAAAAATTGTTCACCTAACCAAGTGCGTTCGTAGTAAGAAAAAAGATCACGAAGTTTTGCCCTGTTGGTCGTCCAGCTAATGCTTGGTAGGCTACAATGACTTTTGATGGTGGTACCAAAACCAAAGCTGCAAGAGTTCGTAAATGAGTGGAGTTGTCAGGATTATCTATTAATCTATTTCATTATAGAGCTTCAAAACTTCTAGCATTGATTTGATGTGTTTCTATAAATGCATTGAGCAAAATGAAAAAGACAACCTCTGATGATAGTAAATTTCATAAATTGCGTTATATATTCCCTGGTGAAATATACGGTGCAAATGGTATATTTTGTATTTGGAATCATTAAGCTATTAAAACGTATGCTAATAAACGGAATTTGAGTAAATTCCCTTTATTTTACATACGAATTTGACACCCCTATTTTTTTTTTGGAAAAATCACGTGTGTGGGCCCTATGTATGTATTTTTTGACCTATTTTTCCCTACTTTCGGTCCAGGCCCGATTACCTCCTTGGGAGGTCGTGTCTCAGGCAACTGGGTGTCATGCTCACCTTGTGATTTAATTTTCTGAGACACAATTAAAATTAATACAAAAATGAAAAAAATTGTTTTAGTGATTTTTTATTTTAAGGATTTTTTCAGTCAGCGATATTTTTATTTAGGGATTTTCGGTTTTAAGGATTTTTGACTTTTATGGATTTTTTCCTTTAGGGATTTTTACCCGTTTCCATTTTGAAAAAATTAGTCTTCGCTTCATAATTTTTATGAAATTAGCAATGAATGTATTATTAATAAAAATTTTTTAGAATTTGTGTAATATTTTTATTTATTTTATATTTAAATAATAGTCAAATTGGAAAATTTCACAATCATCTAGTAATCTTATATTAAATCTTTTGTTTTTTATGATTTAGGAGAAATAATAAAATAATTTTTTATTTCTTATATTTAATTCTGTACGAAAAAATAAGCAATTTTTATTTTTGTTAAAATTTTTTTAAAATGAAATAAATTTACTTATTATACACTAAGTTTTATATTTTTTTCTCTCCTGGGTGATGGGGGGGGGGGGGTTAACCCTCAAACCCCCCCTAGTTGCGCCACAGAATGTATATTTTTTAAATATATATAATATATTGTCTTCATAAATAAAAGGCAGTGGCGTACCTAGGGGGTGGCGGTGGGTGCGGTCCGCACCGGGCGGCACTTATCTTGGGGCGGCATTTTTTATATTTAGTTATAGTTATAAAAAGCAACTTATTTATTTTTTTTCTTTCTTGAATAATAAATGATTATTATGATTATTATAAGTTTACTATTTGATTTATATAAATTATGATCAACTATATGATTTCGAATATTATTCCTCGGTGTATGTAAATGCATTTTAGTGTAAATTTTGAATTCTAATTCCAAGAACAGGATAATAATTTTATTTTATTGTATTCATTAAAATTCGTTGAATTCGTAAACGCATCTTTACGATTTTGTTCGGCAATTTTTCCTAACTAAAATTTTTTGATATCAGTTTATAAATGTCATTTCTTTTGAAAAGTTTATATGGTTACTTTGAAGTGATATACCAATATTTTTTTAAATCATCGATTTTTCTTTTGAAAAGCAGGGCCGGCGGAAGTCGGTCTGGTAGGTTTAAAATTTACTCTGTGTATTAATTAATATTGATTAAATAACTTAATAATTTATTTATGTGTATTAATTTATAAAAACCACTATTTGATTGACTTATAATAGAAAGGGCGGCAAACTGGAGATCGCCCTGGGCGGCAAAAGTTCTAGGTGCACCACTGATAAAAGGTTATTCTATTGTTTTGTTTCCTTTCTATTGGGGACATATACAATATACAATGTATAAAAAAAAGATATTTTCTCTATACCATCTGAGGTGAAGAAACCCCTCCTCATTGGCGAAACAAGTGATTAATAAGAATTAATTAATTATTAATTTTAATGCTATGAAATATTTTTAAATACGTTCAAAATTAAAATGAGTTAGTTTAAAGTTTATGGTAAAATAATAATAATGTGTAAATGTTATTAATGAATTAAATTAAATTGAAATATTTTATTATATTTGAACTGGGGGGGGGGTCAAAAATTTGTGACGTAATTTTAAAGGGGGTTCAAACATGGTGTGGCACATTGTGATAAGGGGGGAGGGGGTGGATAAAATACAGGAAAAATGCGTGACGTAATTTATGGACGTACCCAAAACAATTTTATTCATTATGATTTGAGAATATCTATTATTTTAAGAATAATTAAAATCTATCTAAATATAATAATAATATAAATAATAATAAATACTTAATAAATAATTATTAATTTAGAATATCAATGAAAAAATAGATTATTTTTAAAATATCATGATTAAAAATTAATCTATATACGTATATAAAAAAAGGTTTTTGTCTGCATATTGCTCAGAATTTAAAAAAAAAAAATTTTTTCCATATCTTCGTGTTTCATGATCTCTAGAATCCAAAAGAGACTTTAGAATTTTAGTAAAAGTAAAGTTTATCTGATTCATGTTACAAACAAAAAATTTTCTTGTTTTTTTTTTTTTTTTGTATAATTATATATTTTCAGAAATCGTTTTAATTTACTCCAAAACCCAATCACACTACGGGAGACTCTCCCACCACCCCAACTGCTTGATAGATACCCTAAATGTGGTCATCACAAATAGAAGACTCAAGAGGAAATGGCCCCAGGACATACTCCGAGTTTAGAAATTAACACTACGCTGAGCCCCACTGGGGGCCCTCACCTTGTACATATATTCCCTCCCCCCTCGCCCCTCGTCCATCCCCATCTCCTCACACCTCTAAGTTAAGATATGTTGACACCCCTTCTGCCCATAGAATTCGCATAATGATTGTAATGATGATTGTGATGATTGTAATTCTGATCGCAGAATAAAAAATTAAAAAAAAAAAAAAAAAAAAAAAAAAAAGAAATCGTTTCTTTTGTTGAATATATTAATAATATGGTATCTGGGTTTCTAATTGCCAGAACAAAGCATTGAAATAGAATTTCAGGCAAAAGTTGTGAATGTCGCCGGTGACTTCCAATTCGCACCTTTCTTTAAAGCTAAAAGGAAGAGCATTCTAGGAAGTTAATGTTTTATCAGAATCAAGACAATTGACGCGATCGATCTCAACAACAATTATCAATCCATGCCACTTCAAGATCGACTTGAGTTGACCGCCCCCAACTTGGCTCCCCATAGTCTGTCTCTACATTCATTTTTCATGATCTAACCCGGTGGTAGAAGATTCACTTGTGTTTTTATTAAGTGTCTGTCTGATAAAACTGATTCTCATTGAAATTGATTTGTTTCTTACGTTTATCCAATTCATTATGCCTTCTAAGACTGACACCTTTTGCTTTGCCCCCTTTGCCCCGTATATCATAATTATCATATCATACAGTGGCTGCAGCTGTTGCTGCTGCTGCTGCTGCTACTCCAGTATAAACACCGAAACTGAACTCTCAAAGTTTAAATATTCTTGGATGTATTTACCCAACAGTTTTTGTTTTGTTTCTTTTGTTTTGTTCGTTTTGGATCGAAAGAACTGTGTTTTTAGTAAAAATTAATTTAGGGAATTTTGGTCTTTGAGACGGTTCAGTTCACTTGTAAAAGACTCTGAAAGAGAGGACTGTGGAAGAGTTGACTTGGTTAAACGTCCCCCAAATGATTGCTACAATTACTTCCAGGAAATGAACAATTATTATGTGAGGTGCAAGAGATATTGACTGATATATCAGATTCAGTCTCTTTTTTTTTGTGTTAATAATTTTCCAATATCTACTTCAAATTAGTTTTAGTTTGTCATTTCTAAAATATTTATTTTTTCGTATAACAATTTTTGTTCATATAATTTGAATTCTGGGTGTAATTTGGTAAATTCCGAATGAGAAGTTTATATCTCCAGTTTGGCAGAATTCGGATTCAATTATTATTATTATTATTATTATTATTATTAGTTGAATTTAATTTAAAATTTTGAAAATAAAATTGAAACATAACATACTCGTATAGGTAACATCAATATACGTGTATACTAATCAAAATCCTTTTTGTTTGGATAATAATTCTAATATTTATTAGAATAATAAATAAATAAAATAGTAGAAATTAGAAAAATGTGACAAAGAAAATTGTTAAAAATTGAATAGATATTTCAATAAAATCTCATCATTTATCATTCATTCATGATAAACATAAACAAACGAAATGGGAAAAAGGCACAATGCTATTATCTACGATATATTAAATTATTATTTTATTATATTTTATTATTTTTATGAGAAATCCTTTCAAGGACAAAATTAATTAATGTGGGTCAAGAACTGTCAAAAATTCACACATGTTATTGAATTATTTATTATTCAATTAATTAATTAATTATGTATTATTTTGTTTAATTAAAAATAACATATTATTATTGTTATTATTAGTATTATTATATTATTATTATTATAAATTAAAATTAACATAAGTTAAAGATCGCGAATCAAAGTTGAATTTCTATTCTATTTAAAGGTTTATCTTTGAAAATAATTAAGTATTAAGTTCTTGTAAAAAAAATAAAGTCAATAACATATAATATTTATTCTAATGTATAATAAAAATATATAAATATGTAGTACATAATATATATTGATGTAGACTTGTAGACTGAGTATTATTTAAAAATTCTATACGGTCAATTTTAAATTCAATTTCATTGATTCAAATGTAAATTAATAAATAATATTCAATTTTATTTCATTTAATATTGTTCAATCAATTAATTAAACAATTTCAAAATTCAGAAAATAGAAATTTTTAAAATTGAATCCGTTTTTATCAAATTAATAATATTCATTAATATTAATATCAATAGAAAAGGTTTCTATGTTAAAAAAGATTCTGAAAATCTTCATCTTCTTGAATTTGTTTTTAAAATTGAAATTTTGAATAAAAAAACTATAATAAAATGATATTCCATTTTTTTTTTCATTAAAACATTAAATCAGTGTTTTCCAACCCCCATAGAGGGCGCAAATGTATTAGGACCAATATGTTTTTTCTAAAATCTATAATAATCTACATATAATATGTTTTTGCTTAATTGAGTGTGTGTATGTGTTATTTTGTAGCCCATTAAATAAATTACTATATTATGTGAGTATTTATGAAATTAGATTATGACAGAAATTAAGGGGGGCAAGAGAATTTTTTTTTTAAAAAAAGGGGGGGGGGGGTAGGCAGTACAGAAAGGTTGGAAACCACTCCATTAAATAGATTATTATTTATTATTCGAGATAGGATGGATTTTAAATCATATTCAATTCCAAATACAAATACAATATAATAAATAAATAAATAGATAAAGCTAATTTATTTAATTAAACAAATCAACGTATATTTAATTTTTAATTTAAATTTTTAAAAATGAAAATAGAAAAATTACAAAAATAAAATTATTATTACAAAAATTTAACTTACAGGAATATATATATATATATATATTAATTAAAATATATATTAATAAAATGAATAAAAATAAAATAAAACAAAAATATATCTCAATTAAAATTTTAAAATTTTATTATTTTTATACCATATCTATCTATCTACTTATCCTATTTATATATATATATATATATATATATATACGTTTAGTTAGTTTGATAGAAAGAGAGAGAGAGAGAGAGAAATTAATTTTATTCATTTCTCATATCACTTACCAAAAAGTATCGCATCATTAATAAATCGATCGTTGATTGGTTGATTGGTTGGTTGATAGTAAATAGAAAAAACAGACACAATCGTTCATTCAATCCAATGTTTTTGTTTCTTTTCCTTTGACAATCCAACTGCATCTGATGAAGCTTTTATAGGAAGGTAATTCAAAGGTCCTTGATTACAAGGAAGAGTTTCATTTTGCAATTGGCCATCGCCTCTATTTTCCCTCCTTTTATTTTTTTCAAACATATTTAAAATTTCATAATAAAAAAAATAAATTTATCATAATATATGAATCAAATGCTACCTGCACCCCTGAAATAATACATAATATACCCCCCCCCCCCCTCCTCAACCTCTCAAATTTTCATTTATTTTATTTCAATCTCAGTATATTAAAAAATTAATTTCTGATTATGTTCTTATATTTATAATTGTATTTTAATTTAATTATATATTTTATTGAATAATACGAGGGTGGGGTGAAAAGTTTTCGGCCTGACCAAGAAAAATGATGTTTTACAATTTTTTTTTTTTTTTTTTTTTTGTTTTATTTTTCAAAGATGAGGTCGAAAACTGTTGACATCCGTGATTACAATTGAAATAGCGTAATAGACCCGCCCCCCCCCCCCCCCTGGAACAATTAGCAAAACCAGAAAGGTTTACTAACTCCCGATCTGAACATGCAAATATAAAGAATAATTTATAAATAAATTGTAAGAAATATTAATAAAACCAATTCTTAGTGCATTTTATTCCATTTTAGGTTGATGGTCAATTACTAGAAACAAAAAAATCATTACGTTTATAAAAATATTTAAAAATACATCAAGCGGATATTTGTGTTATAGTGATAATTATAAAAATAGTTAACACTTTGTTTTGTTGTTATTCTCACTTTTGTTACAGAATTAATACTGTTTTTTTATGAAAAATTTCTCTAAAAACGATCACAAATACCTACTGCAACGTTTACACTAATATAAGTATATTAACAAGATTTGTTTGATTAATGACACAATTCTTTGTAAATAAAAAAAATATGCCAATATTAATTAATATTAAATATACATTGTAAGGGGGGAGGCCCACAGTGGATGCCAACAGGCCCCTTACAAGGAGGAGGGAAGAAGGGGGAGAGAAGGGAGGGAAAATGTGATAGAAGAGAGAAGAGGGGAAATGGGAGAGGGAAAAATGGATCTTATGTGGAGAGGGAAAAAAGGAGTTTAAGGTCTCCACAGGTAAACAGGTGGATATCTTCTTGAAGGGGGAAAATATTACCCGCAGCTGCAGAGAACAACCTGCCTTTCCTCCAGTGGTCCAGCGGAGATGAAGGTTAGATGGGCGCCATGCTATACTCAGAGGTAAAGCAGATTTTAGAGAGACTGGTCAATAAGGATGTAGTTTAAGTTAAATTGAAAAACGGTTGTTTAAAAGAAAATGTATAATTATAAGTTATAAGAAATATTATATTACTTCTCCACCATGGGAGTCACAAAAAGATCCATCCAACATGGAGGATCATCAAAACACGTCTTTATGTAAAGAACGTGGAGACAAGATAACACGTCTTTACACAAAGAACGCTGGAATCCAACTATAATATAATCTCTCCACCATGGGAGTCACAAAAGATCCATCCAGCATGGAGGATCATCAAAACACGTCTTTATATAAGAACGTGGAGACAAGATAACACGTCTTTACACAAAGAAGGTTAGCATCTGACTCAACCCCCCGACACGCAATGCTAAATTCGTGAAACAGCGTTTAGCGCTGCTGCTAAAAAGTGACCCCTATATGAACTATGATGTGAAAAAACCGGCCTGGCACCATTTTTAAAATCCATTTTGAATCATTTGAATGAGAGGAGCGGGAAGAATGAAAAAATTATGAAATTTTTCAGTTAAGTGAAAAATTATTTATTTAGAGCTAAAACTGACATTTCAGAAATAATTTTTTTTTTTTTAAAAAAATTGCTGAAATGTATGTCTTGTCCCCAAATAAATAATTTTTCACTTAACTGAAAAATTTCATAATTTGCATGTCTAGAAGAAAAGAATTATGTTGTATGTGACATATTTATTTGAAAATAGATTATTACAAAATATCATTAACAATAATGATGTGTATCTCATTTGTAAACAAATCTTTTATACATATTTTTCTTTAAACATATTATATTAAATTTCTCACTTAAATAAAAATTACACAAGGACGTTGATTTACCTAGATGATCGAGAATATAGAATGTATTTGACGAAAATGTTGATGATTTCTGTAGAAGATGTATCCTTCTTACATATCATATTGTTACACAATTTAATAAAATGTAGCAACATTTTTTTATGTAAAAGAAGGCTACATCTTTGGCTCTTCTGAGGTCATTCCAAAATCACTTGTAGTATTAACACGTGGGGCTGTAAAAATATTAAAAAAAATTATTGAAATTATTTTCTTTTATTATTAATACATTTTTAAGTCAACAACAACAGTAAATTTTAAAAGATAAATTTGCACCAAGCATATGGATACATAATATAGATTAAGAAAATTGAATTGAGTTTAAAACATTAAAAATATAATACGTACATCTACCAGAACTGGATTCAAAAATATTTGGCTCTTCTGAGGTCATTCCAAAATCACTTGTAGTATTAACACGTGTGGCTGTAAAAATATTAAAAAAAATTATTGAAATTATTTTCTTTTATTATTAATACATTTTTAAGTCAACAACAACAGTAAATTTTAAAAGATAAATTTGCACCAAGCATATGGATACATAATATAGATTAAGAAAATTGAATTGAGTTTAAAACATTAAAAATATAATACGTACATCTACCAGAACTGGATTCAAAAATATTTGGCTCCTCGAAGGCCAAGCTAACAGATGGAGTAATAGGTGTTGCTAAAAAAAATATAAAAAAAAATTATTGAAATTATTTTCTTTTATTATTAATACATTTTTTAATGAACGACAACAGTAAATTTTAAAAGATAAATTTGCACCAAGCATATGGATACATAATATAGATTAAGAAAATTGAATTGAGTTTAAAACATTAAAAATATAATACGTACATCTTCCAGAACTGGATTCAAAAAGATTTGGCTCTTCTGAGGTCATTCCAAAATCACTTGTAGTATTAACACGTGATGCTGTAAAAATATTATAAAAGATTTGTAAAATTTATACAACTCCGGCATATATTCCTCTGTTTTTCACAACCATGGATATTAAATTATTAAATATCACAAAACCTACCATCTTGATTTATATCCAAGGGTATCCTTCCACGAATTAATTTCTTCTTTTCAGGTGTGTAGAAATCATAATCATTAAAATGAAGGTTGCATACACGATATTTTGCTAGACTATTATAAGGTAGGGCAAGCAAGTCAAGCCTGCCCATTTGTTTTAACCATTTTTCTCTTAAAAAATCATTTGTTGG
Source organism: Labia minor (assembly GCA_963082975.1). Taxonomy (NCBI): domain Eukaryota; kingdom Metazoa; phylum Arthropoda; class Insecta; order Dermaptera; family Spongiphoridae; genus Labia; species Labia minor. The sequence continues at coordinate 2,687,182 of OY720344.1, forward strand.
CAACCAGAACATGTGTCCCCGTTCTTCTCCAGGCTGAGAATTTGTAACACAATTCTTATGAATACAATCTACAAACTGCAACATCAAAAATTTATTTATATGTACAGATATTATATAACTTTATCGCGAAAAATAATCATCAATAATAGTAAAATTATATTAATTATACTTACTTTACCATTATACATATTGATCGCAATTGGAGGGCGTCGGATCAGTATAAAATATTTACAATTGTTTCAAATTGTTTTAAGATGTTAGACGCTTGAAGATCAGATGGATCAGATGATCAGATGTTTACGACACTTTCACAATATTTAAAATGATTCAAATGGATTTCATGAATTTAAAAATGAGCCTGGTGCGGCATCTGTTGGTTGGTTTATGAAAAACTTTCGGATTTAAATTAGTGCCAGCAGCGCCTCTTGTGGCCCCTATGTTCTTAACATGTTTTCGAAAGCTCTGGGCCTGTGTCGGGGGGTTGATCTGACTGTCTATATAATGCCAAGTCACCAACCGTCGTCGGAATCCCCTAGACGTTGCCATTCAGTCATGCAACAGCGCCTGGGGTGACTTTGTCATATATATATATAATAAATATACATCCGTTACAACATTTTAATTCTTTTATTCATTTTTTATTTTACATTTACTTTTTTCAAAACATGTAAGTAATGTCAAATTACAATCTAAATAAATTCTTTTTATTAATATTAATATTAATAATAATAATCGCACATTTATTGTTAGATAATTAATCAAATCATAAGAAGATTTTTAATTGAAAGAAAAAAAAAATAATTATAGACTTTATTTGTTCGCTTCTAATAACAGTAAAAGAAACAAAAATCAAAAAGTATTCAAAAATAGATATTACAATAATTAGAAAAATTTCTTATTTCATTTGGTTGATATTATTATCACTCAAGAAAAATGATGAAAACCAAAAAAAAAAAAAAAAAATTGAAATAAAATAACAATTCCTTATAAAAATAATATTAATATAGATAATATAAAGTAATCTTTTATTTAATAATATATATTGTCGTATATTGAAGAATTACGATGGTTTGGGTTATTAAAAGAATATAATTGATATAATTGAATTGGTAGCAAACACTAAGATTATTATTAATAGAAAATAGGAGGGCGAATGTAGTGAAGTTTGATCAGGAAAGAGGTAAATTTTTGAATTTATTCAGATTAAAATAAAATATTAAATTATAAAAAAGTTAACATCTTTATTTATTAAAAAATCATTAAAAAAACTTTAATATTTATTTAAAGTGATATTCACAGAGATATTAACGTTGAAAGAAATGAATAAAATTATAATAAATATCATGAGAAATTATAACTTGGAGATTAACTATAAAATGAAGTTCATTTATTTTGATATCAAATTTTATAATTATTTGTTTATCAATTGCAAATTATAAAGGGTCGATCACTTTGGTTGTTCATTGTACATAACTACATAAATAAGATATAATATATAGGTAGTATAGAGTTCAAGGCAAAGGGAGATTAATATTGATTGTCCGGACGGACGGTCCCTTGCAGGCATTATCAATCTAGATGTCGAATATTGAGATATAATTCAGAGCAAGTAAGAAAAAATAAAGTTAGATCTTCACCCCCAGCATTTAATTTTATATATAAGATTAGACATTGTACTCGTATATGTAGAGTAGTAGAGTACATACAATAAGTGGGTGAAACCTATTTTCAGTCAACAACTCTTCACATTGGTCATTGTGCAGATAAAAGAAGAAGAGATTAATAAACACAAGGTCCAACGCGACCCATCCATCCGATTTGCTCCTCTACATCCAATCTTTTCCATTAAATTCAATTAGCTGGAGTGTCTCCATTCGACTATCTTGCAAATTTTAAATTGGATTAATTAACACATATATATATTATATTTAAATTAAATTTAATTTATTATAAATTAATAATTAAAATTAATAAATAATTATTTATTTATTAAATCAGCACATGTTTGGCTCATTGATGATGGCACCACGTCACGTGTTGGCCCGTGAGATTTGCAGTGATAAAAATCGATTGAATCATCAATCAAGCTGAAATTCTATATATATATATATATATATATATAGCAGTTTTATACAATATTTAATCATGTGAAAAATTATGAAACATGTATCTTTATTTTTACGGTCACTTTAGAGGAAAAAAAAATCAAAACGTTTTTAGATAATGACCCTCTTCCGGTGTTTACCAAATTTCTTGATTCTAGCACAAACCGTTTTTGCGTAATCTTGTCTACATACACACACACACACACACACATGCAAACAGAGAGAGACATTTTTCTCAACCTTAGTGAAAATGATTCAGGAACCTTCAAAACGTATAAAAACATCAAAATCTTAACATTGAAAATTTTCGTGATCGCAATACTATCTCTCTCTCTCTCTCTCTGGCGATGAGATAGTAAAAAAGGATGCGGCTCCAGAAGCATCATCCCTCATACACCAGTCCACACACCCGGAACTCATTAAATGTTTGAAAAAATCGTATAGTGAACTCATTTAATCAATTTCTTACATATTACAATTTTTTGTTCTTTATCTTTTTAATTAAATTCATATCTTAATCAGATCTTTGGTAAATTTTTGTTTACATTTTTTTAAAATTATTTATTTATATGAATATTTCTCGTCTACCGATTTTTTGTGTTTGATATTTAAAAAAAAAATATATCTATATATATCTATTATCTGTTTATCTGACTTTTTATTTATATTTTTTTAATGTTTATCAGTAAACTCTTTATATTACCTTGAGTCATAATCTTATACCTATTTTATTTATATTGTATTTAATAAATTTAATGAAATTATAAATTATACTTTATTTCTTATTATATATAATATATGTTTTAATAGGGGAAATTGTACAATTAATTATTTATGATACAAAATGAATTATTATTATGTTGTTGTTGTTCTCCTTTATCTGTTTATCTATTTCAACGTTTTTGAAGTAGTTAAAGTAAAAAGTATATTTTCTATTTTCAATTCTTATTTATGAATATTTATGTAAAATTGTGACTTTTTGTACTATTTTTTTACTTCTATCATATCAATTTAACTACTACTACTATTGACTCTATTCAATAACCACTTTCTACTACTTTCAATTAAAAACAAAATGAATTGTCTCAAGAAAATTAAAATTTTAATTTCATTCATTTATTAATTGATTTTATTTTATTTATATAATAGGATATAATAGGATATTTATAATTGCATAGATGCAGATATTTAAAATCTAAATGAATTTGGTTGAAAAATATTGTGATAATGATTTTTATATTTTTCGAAAAGGAATATAATTTAGTTTTATGATAAAATTTTGTTAAAAAGTCTCGTTTATTTCAATTTTTTAGAAAATATACCTTACTTTTTTTTTCTTTTAGAGACAATCCAAATTTATATAATATAAAAATTTGATTGAAATAAAACTACTATGAAAATAAATATAATTATTAAAATACAATACCTTCCCTTCCTATCGTCGATCGGTAAAAAGAAAAAAAAAAAAAAAATATTTTAAAAACTTGAATTAAAATGACTAAATTATATTTATTATCTTGGTTTTTATTTTTATTTTAATTACTCAATTATTAATTACTACTAAATTTTAAGGGAAATATTTTCTGACAATGAATATAAAAATTACTACTTTGTAACACACCATTTCCGGTTTCCGGATATACACCAAAAATTGATGAATTCATGTTACTGATGCATTAAGTAAATAGTATACCAAATTTTATCAAAAAGCGTTGAGCTCTGATCAAGTAATACACATTTATAAGGACACACAATGTCCAGACGGACAGACGGACAGACGGACAGATATCATTCTAAAAAAATACTTTTTTCTGTTTGATGTTTTAATCAATACCTTCCCTTCCTATCGGGTGTTAGTATTTATAGAATTTTAGAGAGAATGCTGAGTAGGTAATATTTGTAAATGTAAATGTTTTTTTGTTTTGTTTTTTTTTAATGAACAAAAACACTCCGCTCAATTAATACAATCATTATTCAATATTTTGCATTCCTTTAAATTATTTTTTAAGAAATACCTATATATAATCAATTAATTTTAAAATAAAAAATCCTGAGTTCTATTAGTTTCCAAATTTTATATATCTACTAATAAACTCAATAATAGTAATACCTGAAATTAAAATTGAATTGATATAAAATTTAAAATATTTGAAATAACAATAATAATTACAATTACTCACATATGTTTTCGACCACTCCAAATACACGAACTCTAAAATAAGAAAATAAATAAATAAATAATTTAATTAGAAGACCATTATGAGAAATGGATTAGTATTGATGGAGATTATGTTTTGAAATAATTGCAATTACATACATACATACATAATATAACCAGAACATCATTAAATGATGATTATTAATGATTGTTTGTGTGTACATAATGCGTACATAATTATGTAGATATGAGAAATGAATATTGTTATTCGAGTAAATAAGGAAGGCAAAGGAAATAAGAAATTATATAAAGTAATTGTTTGATTGATTGAGAGAGACTTACACTAAATATTTTTCTTAAAAGAGGACAATTCTTTTCATCGGAGCCATCCATACAATCTTGAATATCATCGCACACTTTGTAATCATCAATACATTGATTGCCGCTACGGCATAGAAACGTCATATAAGGATCGCACTGATATACTGATTGATGATTATCATCAAGACATAAAAATTCAAAAATCCAAAAATCCATAAAAATAAATTAGAATAAATAAAAATATTGTCGAATTAAATTTAAACTTACATGACTGAACTGAGACTATCATAATAATCATCATAACAAGAAAATAAAAATGAAAATGCAAGCCATGCATTTTGTTGTTTTGCGTTTGAATGTCGTCTTTTTACTATCAACTCTAATAACTAACACAGTAACTACTACCAACTACTACCAACGATAACATTCTGATAATAATAAATACATTGATAACAATTTTCAACATTAATAACAAAAAATAAAATAAAATTTTATTTAAATAATATATTTATCATATATTATACCCATCTATATAGTAAATAGCAGGCCCTTCCATAAGTCCGTAAAATCAGTAAGAAAAGAAAACATTTTATTATTTAAAACATATATAGCATTCTATTTAGATTTTCAAACAGGAAATATTCCCTGCAGAAAATGAGGAATAGGGAGCCAATTTATTTTGCAAATCGTACAATTTCACACACATTGTTTTGAAAATAACAAAAGTCTCGCCAATCTAATCGTCTGATCGTTGTTAAATTTTAAAATAGATCATTTGAAAGATGACGGATTCAAGAAACATTCGAGATTTTTTATAGTAACGCCATCTATTAAACATCCTAAGAGACTTGATGAATACATTGAGGGTGAATGAAATGATCTCGTTCTCTTTTAATTTTTTTTTTTTTTGTGTTTTTTATTAAATTAATTGATTTGCAAATAATAATGATAAAAATAATTTATATGTACAATATGTATATTTATTTTAATTTGCATTGACTGATTTAGTAGTACATTCATTTGGTTGAAAGAAAATAAGAGAAAAAAACAAAAAGAATAAATGTTGAGGAATTTATAAAGAAATCTATTTTTAATGAATAAACATTTTAAATTAAGTTTTTAAATTTTGATCAAGTAAAGAGAAAATAATAATCAATTGAACAAAATATTTTAAGAAATAGATGAATTATCATAATAAATAGTATTTTTTTTTTAATTATTAATTATTAATTCAAAAAAAGAAATGTTTTTTCTAATCAACAGCTCAATTATATATATTTATATCAATATATGCTTTAACTAGTATTAGTATATATAGAAAATAGAAAAAAGATAAAATAAATAAAAATTGTGAAATACAAAACATATAATATTAAAATAATAAATAAATAAAAGAACACAGTTAATATAAAATATATGGTAATATATAAAATAATAATAATAATAATAATAAGTATTAGATATATATATATATGTAGTTAATGTACAATTAAAATATTTATGCTGATCCATTGGGAAGAATATCTTGAATTGTTGATGTTAATGAAGAAGAATTATTAGATACAGACACACGTAGTGAAATACCAAAAATATCTTCATGATATCGTTTTTCTTCCTAAAAATAACATGTATTATATATACTATAATATATAATTAATTCATAATAATATATGAATGAATATTAAAAAAAAAAAAAAATAATTTCAATTTATTATCTATTAAGAGAAAGAGAGAGGTTGAATCGAAATATTTTTTTACAATATTTAATGATTGTCCCAGAAATTGTAATATCATTTACTATAAACTTGAAATTAACTGAATGCATGAATTATTATGAAATTCCACTTTAGTATTCTTATTGTATGTATATACCTCACCTATTTAATGATAGATTATAAATTTTATCAATTCAATATCTAAATAAATGAAAATAAATGAAAAACTATTATTATTTTCAAATGTTTAACAAAATAATAATGTCGTAATATTCATCAGTTTGTGGAATTAAACATGAGAATCTGAGAAGTTATTAATGATAATATAAGTAGTATGTATTATATAGGAAGGCGTCATTGGGTGCGTGGGTATCGAATCTGCCTCCCATTCACACCCATTCACATGGTCCCGGGTTCAAGTCCTGGGCCTGGCAAGGGAATTTCCCTAGCTGGGAGTCAACCCAGCCTCCGGGATCAACATTGGGGAAAAGCTACTTGATAGCGCCTCCGATCAAGAAAATCAAGGTAAAGGTGGAGAGGACTCGTTCTACTGATCATAGGACACCTCATTGATAGGCGTTGTGCTTGCGTAGGATGTACAAAAGTCAGAGGTTGGTTTTTTTTATGTATTATATAGAAACCAAATAAGAAGAAAAAAAAAAGAATAATAATTAATTATAAAGAATTCGAATTGTAATTAAAAAAAAAAGCAGATGATTTATTTTATGTGTATCTATGCATATTAATTTTTTACCTTTAACTTTTTCATAAAATCGGTGGCTTTCTCATCAGACATTTCAGGATGAAGAGCCAATACTCGTTGAAGAGTGCGATGGACATCGTCAGCCATTGAGCAATCACCACAGACATAGACATGACACTGATCTTTAAGGAGAAACTCTGCCACGGCGTTAGCCTCCTCCTCTAGAATATGTTGCACATAAGTACGTTTCTGATCGGGTTCCCGAGACAATGCCAACGATAATCGCGATAACACCCCCTGTTTTAACATCGTCTCTTTTTCAGTTCGATAATAATCGAGGATACGCAAACGACAACCAAACAGTAACCACATGGGACCAAAATTTTCACCTATTAATTAAAAAAAAAATTATAATAATAATAATAATAATAATAAAATAAAGGGAGAGAGAGATACCTAGACGTGTTTGCATTTGTGCTTGACGATGTTGCCAGAATCCACGAAATGGTGCGATACCAGTGCCTGGTCCAATCATCATTATTGGTGAACTTACATTCTGAGGCATGGAGAAATTTGCTGAACTGAAAATAAATCAAAAGCATTTAATTAATTGAACTATAACTATATCTATATCTATATCTATATATATTAATAATTTTGAAAATATACTATCTATCTATCTATCTCTGTGGTTCTACGTAACTCGAAAGTTCTTGGCCGCAGCAACCACACTTCTCCAAGTGTCCCTATCCTCTCCCATCTCTCTCACGTCCTTTCCCACATTATCCACCCACCGTGTCTGTCCTTAGTCTTCCAAGCGGACGTTTCCCAATATAAACAATGTACAAATAAATAAATCTCTAGATATAGGTTATAAAATAGAGAAGGCTGGGTTCGGCAGGGCACATGGCTAGAATGGGAGAGGAAAAATATATTGATGGGGAGTTCGATTGGAAAACGTCCGTGTGGAAGACCAATTGTGAACAGGGAGGACATTGTAGGAAGGAACGTGAGAGAAATGGGACAGGGTAGGAGTTAGATGGTTATAGCTCAGAATAGGGACACTCGGGGGGGTACAGGGGGCGGAGCCCCCGTCTAGGTGTGGAGAGCGCCGAAGGCGCTCGGAGCAGCTAGTAAATAAATATAAATTGAAGAATAAATATTTTTAATCTTTAATGATAATATTAATAGATTGTAAATAATAATAAGTAGGTAGTTATTTTATTTATATCACAACCATATATATATATATATATATATGTAATAGCACTCTATTATTTTAATATTCCCCGCGCACCGATGGTGGCGCTCTAAGTAGATAGAAAAAGAGGAATTAAAATTTATATATTTGACATTTTGTATTTGAGTATATAAATAGTTTAATTTGTGATATAATATTCCTAAAAGAATCTTAAAGAATCAATATTTAAATAAACAAAATATAATAAAAGGCTTTAAATGTTGTTTCTTTTGGTTTCAGGTAATATTATAATAAACTTTATATATTTTTTTTGTAATCTTATTTATAATAATAAAAACTTTTGGTTTCAGATTGAAACGCAATTAAGTCTTTTATTTCATATAAAATTCATTAAAATAGATAGATCATTATTATAAAACAACATTTTTGCTTAGATAAAATATAAATATGGAATATCAACAACATAAAATAAAAGTAGAATGTATAAGTGATGAAATAATTTTGAAAAAAGGTCCAGGAAGGCCAAAATTTATTAAAACAAATATGAAAGGGAGACCAAAAAAGGTACATAATTATATAAAAACAAAAAATCCCAAGAATAAAAACACTCAAAACGAGGAAAGCCTTGAAAGTCCAGATATATCAAATTTAATACTTCAAGATTCATTAGAAGGCCCCAACAAGTATAAATGGAAAAAAGGCAAATTAAAACAGAAATTAATGAAATGAACAAAAATCACACATGGGAGTTGATTGATCGTCCAAAGGTAAAAAAAAAAAAAAAAATAAAACGTTACAATTTTAGCCTTGTACGTGGACGATCTGATCTTAGCATAAAATAGTATGAAAATTATTGAAAATTTAAAAAAAAAAAAAAAAAAAAAAAATATAAACTCCCAGATTTATTTAAAATAAAATGAATAGACGCTTCCCTATTCATCTGTAATTAATTAATTTAAAATTTATAAAGAAATAAAAAAATTTAATTGATACATATAAATCAATCTTTGCTAAAGACAAATACGATATTGGAACTGTAAAAGATTACGAGGCACATATCGATCTAATGGTAGACGAATATTGTTCTAAACGTCCATACAGATGCACAATCGAAGATAAAAGAGAAAGAAGAAAATAATCATAAATTAAAGTATGAAGAATTACTTCACCAACACAATATAATTCAAGAAAATATTCAATTACTTCAAAAAAAAAAAAAAAAAAAAAAAAAAAAAAATAATGAAGAACTAAAGATTGAATTATCCTCTAAAGAAAAGAACTATTCTGTATCTATTAATAATTATGTTGCATTAAAAGATAATTTAGAACAAGAAAAAAACAACTTATTAATTAGATTAGAAGATATGAATGGTAAGTGTGAAATAATAAATGTAAATAATAAAGAACTTTCTGATTTTACAGAAAAAGTTGATGACCTTGAAAAGGAAAACACTTTATTAACTAATAAACTAGATGAATTTAAAAAATATAGTGATGAATTGGAAGAAAACTTTAAACAAAAAGTATATGATTTGCAAAGAAACCTTAAAGTGTTACAAGAAGAAAAATATTATCTAGAAAGTGAATTAAAAGAATTAGATAGCAAACATAATGATATAACTAGTAATCAAGAACAAAAAATGATTGACACTTTAAAAGAAATTGAAAAATTACAGGGTGAAATAACGCTTTTACAAAATGATCTCGAAAAGAAAGAACAATTTTCAATAGAAACAGTCAACCATTTAAAAAAAAAAAAAAAAAAAAAATTTTTGAAAGTCAAAATGTACAATTACATGATGATTTGAACAAAATTACATTAGAAAAAATTGAATTAGAAAATAAATATATCAACTTAAATAATGAAAACACAAAACATTTAGAACAAATTCAAAATAATAAAAGAAAAAATGATGATAAGTCAAATGATAACCTTAAAAAAAAAAAAAAAAAAAAAAAAAAAAAAAGAAAAAAAGGAGTGGTCTCAAAATTGATAAGAAAGAAACACAAGATTCTAAATTAAGTAAAAATAATCAAGATTCTCCAAAACAAAAACCAGCAAATACAAATCATCCAAATTTACCTGAAGGATGGACTTATAAAAAATTGATAAGAAAAAATGGACCTTCTCAAGAAAAAATAGAATTTCATGTTTTTAGCCCAGAAGGAATAAAATTTCGTACTTTAACTAAATTAAAACAATTTTTAAATAAAACACTAAAATATCAACATATTGAAGTTGAATCCTATGATTTTTTCAAACTTGGCTCAGATAAAACGAAATCATCATTAAATAAAAAACAATTAAAACCAATGAATAAAAACAAAAAAGAAGGTGAATCTTCGAAAACGCCTGTAAAGAAACAACTCGGACGAGTTTTGAGAAATCCATCTAAAATTACAATATCTAAAAGAAAATCAAACGAAGAATTTAAAAAGAAATCTTATATCCATTTCAAAAGCCACATCTAAAAGAAAGAAAATATTTTTTATTCATGCAAAAGCAGTTATAAAGAATGAAAAAGGAGAAACCATTATTAGTACATTCAAGAAAGATGGTTTATACATTATAAATCCTATATCTGATTCCACTGCTAAAAATAAAGAGAAACTTGAAGAAAATTCTGAAAATCTCTATAACCTGTTCAATGAAAATAAAAATGAAATTCAAGATGAAAACGAAAATGAAAATGAAAATCTTGAAGATGAAATTCAAGAAATGGATGACATTCTTGATTTTTCTGATCAGCTTGAGAAATTGCAACAGGTAGAAAAAAAAAAAAAAAAAAAAAGTCACCCATGAACAGGATAAAAATTGCGAAGAGGTAGAAGTTTTACATCAGCTTGAGAAAGTAGACGTGGATGAAAAAGAAAAAGAAAAGGTAGAGGTAGAAAAGAAAGAAGAGAAGATAGAAGTACCAGAAAAAGAAGAAGAGAAGATAGAAGTACCAGAAAAGGAAGAAGAAAAAGTAGATGTACTAGAAAGGGAAGAAGAAAAAGTAGATGCTGAAGCTAAAGCAAAGAAAGAAAAAGAAGAAGCCGATTCTAAGGCAAAGAAAGAAAAAGAAGAAGCTGAAGCTAAAGCAAAGAAAGAAAAAGAAGAAGCTGAAGCTAAAGCAAAGAAAGAAAAAGAAGATGCTGAAGCTAAAGCAAAGAAAGAAAAAGAAGATGCTGAAGCTAAAGCAAAGAAAGAAAAAGAAGATGCTGAAGCTAAAGCAAAGAAAGAAAAAGAAGAAGCTGAAGCTAAAGCAAAGAAAGAAAAAGAAGAAGCTGAAGTAAAGGCAAAGAAAGAAAAAGAAGAAGCCGATTCTAAGGCAAAGAAAGACAAAGAAGAAGCTGAAGCTAAAGCAAAGAAAGAAAAAGAAGAAGCTCAATTAAAAGCAAAGAAAGAAAAAGATTTCCGATTCAATTTATGAAATAAATACTGGACGAAAAACGGCAGAATCGAATTTTTCATATCACGAAACTGACCCCATTGTTAAATACACTTGATTCTTAATTCGAACTACGTTCTTCCTTAGGAGGGGAGATGTAATAGCACTCTATTATTTTAATATTCCCCGCGCACCGATGGTGGCGCTCTAAGTAGATAGAAAAAGAGGAATTAAAATTTATATATTTGACATTTTGTATTTGAGTATATAAATAGTTTAATTTGTGATATAATATTCCTAAAAGAATCTTAAAGAATCAATATTTAAATAAAGAAAAATATAATAAAAGGCTTTAAATGTTGTTTCTTTTGGTTTCAGGTAATATTATAATAAACTTTATATATTTTTTTTGTAATCTTATTTATAATAATAAAAACTTTTGGTTTCAGATTGAAACGCAATTAAGTCTTTTATTTCATATAAAATTCATTAAAATAGATAGATCATTATTATATATATATATATATATATGTAGTGGTTTGGGAGGGGTTCGATCGTTGTCTAGGGGTATATTATCTTGATAGAGTAACAACACTTCTTGTTTATTTATTTATTTACAATAAATGTACATAGGCAAATACTCTCTCATCGTCATAGCCAAGCAACCGAACAATCAAGCATCTAACTAGCATCCAAAACGAATCGTTCCAAACGAATAGAGAGTCCCTTGCGGGGTTCGAGTTCCAATTTATATACTAGTCACGCCCCCTACTGAAGCATCGGATGTGGGAGGAGAAGGGGTGGGAGTCTTTTTCCTGGCCGCCACTAAGGCGGTTTTGGCATCCCGTGGTAACCCTCGGTTACATTTTACAACCAGGGACAAGGAATTGGAGTAGGGAGGTTGAAACACTCTTATCGCCAACATCCCTTGACCTCAATTTCAACTCCCACATATATATATAAGAATTCAGGTACCATGTTGGTATGAATCTATATAAAAAAATTATGTTTTCTTTTCTCATTTGGCATAATTAATTAATCAATTAATTAATTCAGTTACTCTCATAGAATAAATTGCTTAAACAAGATTAATTTAAATTAAAAAAAATTAAATTAAAATAATCGATCGATATTTTATTGTACTTACCTTCGAATAAACAAATGAATTTTCTCACCACGTCGACAATTGTTCAGATAATTTGAACACACACCATAATGCATGGGTCCCTTTCCATCTTGATAGAAAATGAACAAATTATAAATTTAGAAATTATTTAGGGATTTATTTTTTTTTTTTATATGATAATAGATAATTATAATGAATGTGAATCATACCTTCAGTTTTATAGGTAATCAAACCTACAGTTAAATGTATTTGATCTGAATATTTTTCCGGTGAACACGAAATACTATAATATCGTGGTCTCAATGGATTTAATTGAGTAATTAGAAGAGCAGCTGTCAATTGAACGGATGGAAATTCGTCTAGGATTTCCATTAAATGTGGAAAACGTCGCGTTCTCCATTCTTCATATTGTTCAGGATCCTATAAATAGATTAATAATTCAATACAATTCAAAAAAATTATATAATAAATAAACATTCTAACTTATTTTATTAAAGTTTATCAAAAAAAAAAATCAAAAAAAAAAAAATATCATATTTTATTTACTTCATTAATCAAAATTATTAATTTTATTATTTTTAGATATATGTAATAAATAAATAAATAAATATTTATTTGTTATTGTGAGAAATATAAAAAGATAAAAAAAAGATGAATTATACCGATGCCAGTTGCATTAATCGTTTCTTTTCTTCTGGATTTGTTGCTTGAGCAGCCAAATGTTCCAATTGGATTGGCAATAACGGGTTATTAATATCAAAAAACCATGTGATAAGTGTACGAAGTGAACAACACGGCATTGAATCATGTGCCTCCCATTCCACTAGAACACCTATAAATTTTTATTTATATTATTAGTTATCTAGAGTTAATTAGTTAGAGTATAGTATTTTTGATGTTGTTGCTGTTGTTGTTGTTGTTTTTTGTTATTTACCGTTAGCTGTATGTTTATCTTTTTGAACTTCCAATTGAACAGGAATATCAGGATCAACACGAACAGTGAGACGTGCTAAAATTCTATCTACCAATTGACTATTATTTGCTGGAATAATTCCAACATGCCAACCAGGTTGATAATCATTATCTCCAGGTGAATCAGCACCCAATTCAAGAAATGATGTACACGTTAATGTACCCTGATCAGCAATATGTCGATTACGTAGAACACGCCAAGTTGTAACATTTTCATTATGATATTTACTTAAAGCTATAATAATAATAATAATAATATTAATAATAATAATATTAATGGAAATGTGGGAAAAAGAAAAAATAAATATTTTTTAAAGAAATATAATAACCACAACCTTCTGGAAGAGAGTCAGCACGTGCTTCTACAAATCGTACTTGATCTACGCTCAATTTTGTTCCAAATTCATCTTGAATGAATCCAGTATCATTTTTCAATTGAAATTGTAAACACGTAGCTGGAAATACTTTACTGACCCATTGTCGAAATGCTTTTTTTTGACCGGCTAATTCATCCCCTTCAACTACGCCAATGACTCTTTTGGCTCCCAGCCTTGCCATATCCCGGTCCAAACGATGACCATAAGCACAGAAATTCGGATATGCTGAAGAACCAAGAGCAAATACAGCATAACGTAAATTGTGAAGTGGCCGTGTTGAATCGGTGAATCGATCACAAAATTCTTGTTTTAAATTAGCAAGCCAAACATCATCTGTGTTGTCGTCATCTTTAGCGGATGCTGTGAGCCTTTCAATTACTTTACATGGATCCAGACTATCCGTTGGAAGTTGGACACGTGAATTTACTAAAGCCAATAATTCTTTACCAAACATCTAAGAAAAAAAAAAAAAAAAGAAAAATATAATATTAGTAAACTACCACCACCACCATCATCATTAATAGAGAGATAAATATAATAATATAATAATAATAATAATAATAATAATAATAATACCTCTCCATTTTCTGGTGAATCACCATTACCAAATGTGGATGTGATAATTAAAATTAATTTTTCATGTTGAAGTTGATTAAAATCATATTCATTCATACAATACACTTTCGAATTGAATGAATGTGCAAAAATATTTGCTGTTTGACGTGCAAAACTTTTAGCTTTTCCAGTTTCTGTAGCGTATAGAATTGTTGCTTTAGTACGACGTTTTAAGGCACTACCATAAAGATAACAAGCAAAAAGTGCTGCTCTAATAACAGCACGAATATGTATCTGTGGTTTTTGAAGACAAAACTCTGGTCGTTTCCATTCATGTGTTCGCCATGCAGGTACCTAAGAAATCAAAATCAAAATCAAAATTAAAAAATCAAAATAACACATACATTTCAATTTTTGTATTATATTATTATTTACTTGATAATTAAAAGAAGGATTCAAATGGTAGAGTAACATTTCTTGATGAAAAACAGGTGTAAGACTGGCCGACATTGGAGGGACTATCCATACCCAATCAGCAGGACATCCTCCACGAAGTCGTTGTTCATTCGAACAATGTTCCATGAAACTTGCAGCTGCTGTATGATGGTCTACAATTGTGGCACGTTTCTTTTGAAAACTTGAAAGTACAGCAATATTAAGTTCTACGACAGCTTTATCTTTCCATAAAGTTATTGGATTACTTGTATCCATTCCCATTTTTAATGCAACTTTCTAAAAATTTATTTATTAAATAAATTATACTTATAGTATATCTTTGTAAAAAACAAAAAAAAAAACATTTAATATTATAATTATAAAATTAATTAATAATTACTTCAAGAACGTTAAGACGTTGTTCATCTGCAAGATCTCTACATCCAATTTCAGTACTCATATACCATCCGTTAAATGGTGCAGCTGGAAATATAACACCGCCACAATCAAGTGACATTCCAGAAACGGCAGGAAGAGCATACCATCGTAATTCCAAATCTTCAAACCAATCATATCTTAAAACGAGAAAAAAAAAAAAAAAATGAAAAGTTTAATCTAATTTTATATACAGTGGTGACAGAGAGAAAGAAATGATGGCAATTGTAACAATGTGCCTTTATAACTGTTTTTTTTGCCCGATAACAGCGCCACCCTGGCGATTACTTTTTTTTTTTATTTTTTCTGTCACTATACCTATTTATTAGAATAAATTTAAATACATATGCAAAAAAACAAACAAAAAAAAAAAAAAAATATTTTACTTTGGATGTGTTAATGGAACCTGAAGAACAAGTTCATTTGGAATTTCGAAAAGATCAGGATCCGAATCATCACAGCTAAGAACAAGCGGAAGGACATCCCATGGAGTACGTCTTGGTTTCCAACCCAAACGTAAACAAATCTTAACACAAATAAATAAAATATTTTATTAAATTTAATATCAATTTTAATTTTAAAAGTAAAATTATTCTTACTTCAGTAAATTCAATGTTAATAGGATCACCAATACAACTGCCATCCGGTTGACGATATCCAGCATAACTGATAAGTTGCTGATTCCAAAGACGAACATCAGGATATCCAAATCGTCTACACGGGAATATACTGATTGTGGAACGAATATTCCCATCATTGGTTGCATAAGCAATGTGCGTTTTTAATGCATTGAACATTTGTTTAGTGGTACGAATATGACGACAATCAAAAACCTTAAAAATAAAAAATAGAAAATAGAAAATAGAAAATAGAAATAAAATGCAATCAATGAATGTTTGATAAATTAATTAATTACTTTAAGATTGGTCCATTGGATACGACCGATGCAACGGGAGGCATTTCTCCATGCTTGTTTGCATCCATAAGTGAGCTCCTCTTCTGTCAATTCATAATGGTCCCGAAAGTTTATTTCATCTTGAACATGTCTCCATCTTTCATGGAAAGAGACACTGTTTTTCCTGAAAAAAATTATTACTTTTTTTTTTTTATATTCAATAACATTTAAATAAATAGATAAATTTTATGGACTAATATTTATTTATATCGATCACATTAAAAATAATTTTTCAATTTTTACTATTTGATGTCGAGATTTTGATGTTTTGATGTTTTGATACGTTTTAAAGGTTTCTGGATCGTCGTTTTCAATAAGGTTGAGAAAAATGTCTCTCTCTCTGTGTGTGTGTGTGTGTGTGTGTGTGTGTGTGTGTATGTATGTAGACAAGATTACGTAAAAACGGTTTGAACTAGAATCAATCAAGCTGAAATTCTATATATAGCAGTTTTATACAATTTTTAATCATGGGAAAAACTATCAAACAAATATCTTTATTTTTACGGTCACTTTACAGGAAAAACAAATCAAAACGTTGTAGGTAATGACCATCTTCCGGTTGAACTACATTTCTCAAAAGTTGATAGAAAACTACGAATTGTGTATAATGCCCGTATACCAAATTTCATTTTTCTAGCTCAAATCGTTTTTGCGTGACCTTGTCTACATACACATAATCATTATGATTCAGAGGTGCCTTCAAAACATATAAAAAAAACATCAAAATCTCGACATCGAAAATTTGGCGAGATAGCGATAGTAAAAAAGAGAAACAAAGAGAGAAAGAGTTGTTTATCCATTATAATAAAATTTTTATTACTTGTTTAAGGATGCATAGAATCCTTCAAGAAATTGTTTGGCTTGTCGTAGAATCTCATCTTTAGTTCTTGGTTTCAATGATAAATCTTTTGGCTTATCTGGTTGATTCATTAAACTTCCAGTACAAAGATGAGCTGAACATCGTACCGTCTAGAAAAAAAAAAAACATTTCTCATAAATAGTATTTTTGTTCTTCTTATACGGTGAGTGAATAAATGTAGTGTAAGAGATGGGAGCAAGCAGAGATAGGAGAGAGTAGGAGTTGGATGGATGTAGCACAAGATACAAGATAGGAGGGACATTTGGAGAAATGTGGGGGTGGTTGCTGTGATCAAGAACTTTTGAGAGTTGTGTAGAGCCACACAGTGATATAAAAATATGAATTTATTAATTAATAAAGAATAAAAATCAACTCTCGTTGATATAATATGATAACGATAACTAAATATACTCTCTTTTGATACATTTTACATTTCTTTCATACAAAATTCCATGTCCAGAGGCAATAAATAACATAATAATCCTAGATATAATATATCTAAACGTAATATTATTCTAATTTAATTTCATTTTATAATAATATTATTTTATTTATTAAAATATTTGATTTAGACAGTTAGTTCCTTAATAGAAAGCAAATCTATCATCTTCTATTATATATATTATTTATTTATTATAATTTTATTCATTATATGAATAAATGAAACATAAAAGAAAAGAAAAATATGAAAATATTATATTACTGAAATAATAACTATTATTATTATTATTATTATTATTATTATTATTAGTAGTAGTAGTAGTAGTATGATTTATTTCAGGAGTGAATGAATCATTTCTATCATTATTAATTGAAAAAAAAAATCACCTGTTGCTGTTGTTGTTCTGAAGTTTGATGTAGCCGATCGGTTTGTGTATCACCATCAATAAAATTTTTCAATTTCACTGTAATTTGTGGTGGATGCATTCTTCAAGATGAGATGTTCGAATGTTAGAGAATAACCAACAACTATTAAGTCCAATTGGATTGCTTCCTTGCTCTTTTATACATCGCGATGACATAAGTAAGCGACGGGGGACCTTCCTTCTTATCAACAGACATTTACAACAAGACGCAAGACAACAACAACATCAACAACAATAATAATAATAATAATAATAATAATAATAATAATAATTAAAAGAAGAAGAAGAAGAAGAAGAAGAAGAAGAAGAGAAAAAGAAATATATATAAATGAAAGTAAGTAAGTATAATAGAGAGAGATTAATGTTATAATAACAATCCATTCATCCCTCCCTCACCTCTCTTTTGCTTTCTATCAATACCTCTCCAAATATCTCTATATCGATTTATTAGAAATATAATTGTTCAAAATATATTTTTAATCGGTGGAAAATTAATAAAAGTATAAAATTAATTTTTTTTTTTTTTTTTTTTTTTTTTTTTTTTATAATATTAATAATAAAACTATTTTTATAATTTTGTGATTCCTTCTTCTCCATCACTTTTTTTTGTCCAGTATGCGTTATTCTAGAGATTACAAAATAATTTTGAATTTAGATTATTATTGATTGGTAGTACCAACATATTTTATTTGTAAATTTTACTTTTCGATTATTTATTTACGAAAATATTAATTTTTATAGATTCAAAAAAAAAAAAAAAAATATTATATATTATAATACACTTGTATACAATAAATTGAAATGAAGTTGAAAAATATTAATTTTTTTTTATAGAAATATTTTCAATATAAAAATAAATTATTTATTATCTAGTAGGTTGAATTTAATAAAAAAATAATTAGAAATTTTTATTTTATTAAAATTTATAAAAATTTCACATAGATACAAAGATCTTTTAAATTCTTAAATAATATTGTATATACCTACAATACCAACTTGTAAAAATGTGATTGCAGCAGCCAAGCACTTTCAAGTTCCGTAGAGATACAGAAATAAATAAATAAATAAATAAATAAATATAAAATAGATAAATCATCAAACTACTTTTTAGAAATTTCTAAAAAATGAAAACAAAAAAAAAAATAAATAAAAAAAATGGAGTAAATAATAATAATTATTATTATCATCATTATTAATAGTCTAATTAAAAAAAAACATATTATCATAAAATGTAAATCTTAGTTTTTTTTCTCTATTAATTTTATGTTAATGTTCTAATGGATAATATACGATATTTTCATTAATAACGTTAGTGACCTATTAAGGACGTCTGGGGCCTCTAGGCATTTAATGTTGTTTGCTCCCCCCCCCCCCCCCCCGTCACAGACTTGATTTTGTAGATAAGATGCAATTATTTCTATTCTACCCATTTAAAATTTTTAAAAAGAAAATGATCAAATAATTGTATTTTATTTTTAAATAAACATACAGAATAGTTTTTGAAATACAAAATCAGAAATAACAAAGTGTATATACAGGGTGTCCCAAAATGAAAGAGTAGTTTGTCTGTAATATGAAATTGAAATCTGCTCTTTCATTTTGGGTCACCCTGTATATAGTCATGGAAAAAGGTAAATTCGAGGATGCCACACTGATACCGGCAATTGGCAAACAGCGCCACTCTGGCGTTTACTTTTTTCCGTTACTATACGTAAATATACGTAAATATATCCTATAAAATTCATATATAAATCAATATTCCTAATAGAATAGACTTATTTGATCAATTTAAGTCTTATTTATCTTATAGTATACATTTAACAAATTATAATCATAATCATATGAAAAATATTAATCTATAATTTTAATTCCTAGAGAGTGAATAAATACAAAATCAGAAAAAATTGATATACAATACTTATATACAAATTTAATATTTACAAAGAACGTAGGTGACCCGCCACTAAAAAATATATACTCTTACAATCAAATAATGTAATTTTTTTTCTAGCAAATTATAAGAATCCATATTTCTTGTAAGCTTTTATTAAATTATTTTTAAAATGAATTAAAATTAAAATTATAATCTACTTATATAAGATGTAAGGGGGATTGTTTTTGAAAAAAAAGAAATGATTTATTAATATTTATAAGGGAATTTTGTAAATAAAACCACATATTAATATTTCTTATTGTAAATTTATTCAAAAAAATACAAAAAATACACAACGTTTTGATTGCAGAAGTAGCAATCAAAACGTTGCTGGTTTTATTAACAAAATTCCCTTATAAATACAAACAGCCACCATCATAAATATATATTTTATATTTATATTTAAATATAGTTATAATTATTATATGTAATTATTAATCAAAAGAAATATTAATTTTAATTTCTGTTTATATAATAAAAAATTTTGATCTCTCTCTCTCTCTCTCTCACTCTCTTTGAACTTAAATAAATAAATATATCCTAGTTATGTTTATATATAAAAATACTATTATAATATGTAATGATCATTAATTAATATATAAAATATATATTTTAATTTTATCAAATCAAATGCAATAATTATCGTAATTATACTTACATTTATGTTTAATTATGATAAAATTATTATAAACATTAAAAATTTGATCAAGCAATTCTTTATATTATAATAATAAAATAAATTTAGATTTATAATATTAATAATATTTTAAATTAATAAATTAAATATAATATATATATATAATTTAAATATAGATATATATATATAGAATTTATATATAATTTTTAAATAAAATAATGAAATAAAATCAAATGAATACCAATTCAATACTAATTCAATAAATTATATTATCCATGTCAATTAATTACATATCTATTAAAATAATTAATAATTTATCGACATTTTTGCTATTTCAAAATAATTGATATAAAGGAAATCAATTTTTCAAAACGTCACAAATGACATCATGATCAACAAAAAAATAGGCAATACCTACGTCATAAATTGACTCAATGGTGTTTAATATATCCGTTTTTGTTTTTTTCTTTTTAATCAAACCTCAAGCCATTGGTTTTTTTTATGTTGATAAGTTTCCTTCCTAAAAAGATTTACAAACCTATTATATTTTTATATTAATTAATAATTTTATATAATACTTAAAATTTAAATCTTTTTTTTAATTCAATCAATTGAATACAATAGATAATAGATTAGATTAGAATTAAATATATATTTATATCAAAAATTATAAAATAACATTTAGAGAGATATAATATTAGTATTATTATTTTTTTGAAAGTACTTAAGTACTCTGGTAATTTTCTCAATCATTTTCGCTGAATATATAATAAATTTGGAAAATGTAATTCATTTATTTTAGATATTAATTAGGGAAAAATAAAAAAAAATGAAAAGTATTTTTAATACTTAAATAAATATATTGTGTGTGGTTTGTAGGTACCGATATAATAAATAATATGGTTAATGTTTAATTAATATTAACTTTTGTTGTTTTGTTGCTACAAACAATACAATTAATAATTATTACTAAAACTGAATCAAGTTTTTAAAAATATTTTAAATAATAAAATTAAAAAATATATATATATGTAAAATAAGAACAGAGAGGTGTATATTATGTTATTATACCTACAGAAAGAAGCCTACTTGTGTTTTTCAATTATCAATTTTAATTTGTAACGAAAAATAAAAATATTTCCAAGGTTGTTTTTCTTAACAATCAATTGAATAGATATTATATACTCTCTAAAATTAATTTTCTATTTTAATAGACTGATAATAATAATAATAATAATAATAATAATAATAATGTTTAAATTCTATAACATAAAAAAAGAAGATCATCAATGAATTGGAGAATTTCCTTTGACATTATAAATAAAGTAGTTTAATCGATAATATATACAAATTATTATCATCTTTTATTTATCTTAACATTTAACAATTTATTTAATTATCAAAAAGTATTACATAAACTTTATTCTTAATGTATTTATATGTATTGTATTATGTGAATGAAAAATATTGCATTTTACTTCCGATGACAAATGATCAAATCATTTCTCTCTTTCTCTCTCACATACACACATACACACACACACACACATATATATATATATAGAGAGAGAGAGAGAGAGAGAGAGAGAAAGAGATTACAATTTGAAATATCACAATTTGAACTTTATAGATAAAATAGAAATGATGACAATTCTGGTTTTATTTAAATATTATTATTATTATTATGAATTTTCATAATAATAATAATAATAATACTGATAAATTAAATATATTAATTTCAAATTTAAATTCAATAAAAGATATATATATATATATATATATAAAGTATATTATAGAAAATTGAAAGAAAAACAAGATTTTAAATTAAGTAATATGTAAGTATGATTTTACAATTGATTATGATTTATCAAATGATATAATATTTTATTATTTTAATTTTTATTATTATTCTGGAAAATGTAATATTTATTTTAATTGTATTTTGATTTAATTACAAATACATTAAAGTAAGATCAAAATCATATATAAACTAAAAATTGTTGATTTTTTTAAATTTAAAAAAAAAATAAATAAATAAATAATATTTAATTATATTTATATTAGTACCTATTTCATTAATTTTTTTGTTTTTGATTTTACTATTAGTTAAAAATTATTTTTATTTTTAGTCAAATATTGAAATAAAATTGTGTAAATATTTAATCTGACCATCATTCATTTTTGTAATTAATTATATAAAATATTTCTATTTCTATTTACATATTTATATTATAGAATGTAAAAAAAAAAAAATTGCAAAATTGATGATAATGTGATTGATATTGTAAAGAGATAAGTGAATAGTCTACAAAACTAATGTAAATGAAAAGAAGAAAACTTTGATAAGAATAAGAATCATTAATTCTTGTCAAAAATTGAACTGCGATAGCAAATGGATGTGACCCAAAAAATGCCCTCGCGTATCATCATGCAATAAGAAAACGTGATTTTGACAAGAAGAACTGTTTCAGCATTCATTTCTACAAACAAGTAAGTATGATGATTAAGGTAAAAGAAGAATAAAAGAAATTCTCTTAATTCTCTCCAGAGAGGAGAGAACATCTATCAAATCACTTATTATTTATAGCCCAGTCATATTAGGGGTTTCACCTCGGAATGAAAGATAATAAGCTGTAAGTTGGTATAAACCTTTGTTTTGTCGTTCTAAATGTTGTCTCAAAAGTCACAAATGCTATCGTGCCCGCGTCTTAAGATATTGAAGGTCAAAGGTCATATAAATCTGTTTTTCGCGAATATCTCGCGCTTTCTATTGCTTAAATAAGATTTGCACCTATTATCAAAGTTGTAGAGTATAAAATTCTCTACAACTTTTGTTTTAACTTTTTTTTTCATACGATCAACCGTTTTTGCGCAGCGCACAGTCATATATGGTCTAATGCAAGGTCAAGCGTAAGTTACGGTTATCAGTACGTTGTATAAAGTCAATTATTAAACAATGCCCATTATTTATGTACTAATTATTATTTGTTTATATTTTATTGAATTAAGTAACTTAATCATTTGTATTTAAGTATTTATATTTAACTATTTGACTATAGTATATTATTAATTCTGGAATTGCAATATCTTAATCTTAAGACGCAGGCACGATAGTATTTGTGACTTTTAAGAGAACATTTAGAATTTAGAACGACAAAACAAAGGTTTATTCCAATTTATAGCTTATCATCTCTCACTCTGAGGTTGACCCCTTTTTTTACCCAATATGACTGGGCTATTAGTTTCTTTCTTTCTTTTTTTTTATTTGTTTTTTTTTTTTTTATTCATTTTAAAATGTTTACAATTTGCATTTACGATAAGAGATATTCTATAGACATATTTTATTAATTTTATTAATTCTTTTCTCTTATGCATCTATTCTTATTACTATTATTATTCTTATACTGAAAGAGAGAGAGAGAGAGAGAAACAAAAACTCTACCATATATTTTAGTTTTAATTTTATTTCTTTCATTTTTTTATTTAAAAAAAAAAAATTAAATAAATAAAGATCGAGTATTATAAATATATAAAATAAATAAAAAACAAAAACAAATTATTTATCATTTTAAAATGGATACATTTAGATACTACTGTAGTGACTTAGTCTAAATAATTTATAATGATAAAAAGTGTCTGTAAAATGTTAAAATTTTGTATTATAGCATATATTATTATTTATTATATTATAGGTTTGGAAGATTACCGTCACAACTCAAAAATTATAATAATTGAGATTTTTATATAAAATTATTGCTTATTGTCAATATATTATATGAATGAGAGGCACAAGTTGTAACTACTGTTAAAATCACTAGATAGCATTTAAAACAATCTGTAATTCCCGCAGTTTTATACGGCCATTCTGTATTACACAGTCACATATATGAAATAGTGTCACATTTTATAAAGTGCCATGATTTTGATAGTTTCATAGTTTTGGTGAATACAGTCCTATTTTGTGTTATTGGATTATTGTGCAGTATTCAAAAGGCTAACTATTTTTTGGGCAAAACTGTTACATATTTAAATAAGGGGGGGGGGGAACGGTTCTAAAATGTAGATAAATTAGAAATTATTAGACGAAATCATAATTTAAAATGCCTGTCAATTTTATGTAGAACCGTTTGTTTCTATTATTTATCCCTGTAAAGATATAATTTTTTTTAATATTTTACAAATTTTGAAATACCTTTCCTGGAAATCTATTAATTTTGAGTTGTAACTGTATTCTTCCAAACCAACGACATATATATATTGTAATATTGTAATATAATTATAAGCATAAAAATGCATTTTAATATAAAATGGTGCGGTAACCTTCTAGAAAGATATTTTTTAACACATGTGGATGATATAAAGAATTTTGATAAATTGGAGAATGAAAGACCTTTGGTCATAAAACATCTGATCTCCAGATGTACAGACACCCATCCGTGTATCCAAAGTGGGGGAAGGGATGAAGAGTTTTCTTTATTGGTGTAACAAAAATTTTTGAATCAGTCTTGATTAGAATTGGAGAAGGAGACAACAAAAATCCCTTGCAGGAGTGACATCCCGGTCA
The DNA here is from genome assembly GCA_963082975.1 of Labia minor. Lineage (NCBI taxonomy): Eukaryota > Metazoa > Arthropoda > Insecta > Dermaptera > Spongiphoridae > Labia > Labia minor. The sequence continues at coordinate 2,712,473 of OY720344.1, forward strand.
CCCCCTTTGAGGAGAGCCGCAGCCCACGAGATGTGTTCCAGAGAAATCTGCAGGGAAGACATACAAGACTCCGTCTCTAAGAATTCTCCATTTATTTCCTATCAATCATACAGCTAAGTGGTCGACCCTTGCTAATTAATTAAATTTCATTTCATTTCTAATATTTCGAACGGTACCTTAATAAACATACAACTCTTTATCACTACTTTGTTATCAATTATTATAATACCAATTCTTTTATTTTATTAAATACATAATTTTAGTTTAATTTTATATCTGTATTTTTAATCTGAACGAATTCATCAACCTTCGCGGATTCATTCCCCATTTATTCTTCAAAATTAAACCAAAGTGCTACCAATTTAATAATTATTAATTTTCAACTAAATTTTCTCAGTAACCAATACACCTAAGTCATCCAATATATTAATTTATTTATAATCGATCAATATTTATTTATCTATCTGTCCTTTAATATGAGTGGCCAATATCTGTCATTATCCAAATATTTGCCGGCTGCTATTGAAATTTAAATGACATTGCCTATTATTCTAGTATGATTTTAATTATGTATATTCAGATAGGGAGAAAGACAGACAGACAGAGAGAGAGAGAGAGAGAGAGTTGAGAAAGAAGAATTAAATGAATCGGGAATTTATATATTTTATGTTAAAAAAAAGGACAAAAAAAGTGAGTGCATTTGAACCAGAGAGCACTGTGATTAGATAAATATTAAAAAGAAGACAAAAAAAAAAAAAAAAAGAAAGAAAGTAAGTCATTTCGTTTCTTCTCGTGTAAATAATAATTTTATTACTTACTAAATTAAATTATATACACTGGGCAATTAAGCAAAGTTGAAAATGAAAATAAAAATAAATAAATAAATAAATAAACATAAAAATAGTCAATTGAAAGGATTATTAAAGAACAGTTAAGATTAAAAAATTTAATTAAAAAAAAAAAAAAAAAAAAATACTAAACTTATATAATACTTTTTAATAATAATGTATAATTAGTTCAATGGTATCAATGAAATACACATTTAATAGAATGCTTTCTTTAATAATTCTTAATTAATTTTAAATTTTTTTTATGTTTACCTAGAAAATTTCATCTTACTTTTTTAGTAAAACCGATCGATTGAAATGACATATAAAATGTAGGAGAGATTCACTTAACCAATTGAAATTATTTTAATTTTCTGGTGCAGTTGAATTGATTATTTTATTTAAGGAATAATTCTTTTTTATTTGTCCTAAATAAATTGTTCATTAGTAACACTCGTTGGCTCCAATAACGTAATTTGTAAATAATGTTACAAAGATTTAATCTCACAAGTTTCTATCGGGAAAAACTGATTTGTTGAATTTAAACTGAAATTGTATATATAATATATATTATATATTTTTGTCTTGTTCCAATAAAGGAAGAAGATAAATTTATTTAGTGACTTTGAGGATTGTAGATTGTACACTGGTCTGTTGTTGTGTTGTATGTTATGAAATATGATTCTTGTGGAATATTGTATAGAGTTCACCATTTATTGCTCTTTTAGTGATCACGAAAATTTTCGATGTCGAGATTTTGATGTTTTTATACGTTTTGAAGGTCCCTGAGACATTTTCACTAATGTCTGTCTCTCTGTGTGTGTGTGTGTGTGTGTATGTAGACAAGATTACGTAAAAAACGGTTTGAGTTAGAAAATTGAAATTTGGTACACGGAAATTATTCAAAATTCGTAGATTTTTATCAACTTTTGAGAAATGTAGCTCTTTCGGAAGAAAGTCATTCATTACCTACCACGTTTTTATGTTTTTTTCTCTTAAACTGTTTGATAGTTTTTCTTGATGATTAAAAATTATATATATAGAATTTTAGCTTGATTGAATCGCTGAAAGTACCGGAATTAATTTTTTAACGCGCCAGCACGTGGAAATTAATGAAGCCCTCTACTGACCAAATGAATAAAATATGGTAGCTAAATTGAATGTTGATGGGTTTATATGCAAATTTTAATAATTTTTATCTTGAAAACTAATTAGAAAAAACCGTAAAATATTGTATAAGGAAAGTTTCTTTGGAATTAATAAAAGAATCCACTGGCAAAGTTTCGTCCAAATCCCTAAAGCTTCCCGTTTTGTAAACAATTAAGTACCTAATAAATTTCTATCATTAAAAGATGAATAATATATATCTTATATATAAAATTCTCGTGTCACAAAACTTGGAAATGATACTCCTCCGAAACGGCTGGACCGATTCTTATGAAATTTTTTATGCATATTCAGTAGGTCTCAGGGCATGTTAGACTTCTTTTATTAAACCGCTAATTGGTAAGGTGTGTCCAGGGGGAGGTATTTAAATCAAAATAGTTTAGTTACAATGCTAGATCATAGAGGCACTGCTGGCGATAAATTGACTTCTATATATATCGTAATAGACGACTTGCAAACAAAAGTGGTTCGTGGGTGAACCGTCTAAGGCGTTATCTTATGACTTTGCACTCTCAGTTCGAAACTCGCAAAGGCACATTTTTTTTTAAGTATTATATATTATTTTTACAAATTTATTAATTTTTATTATTTTAATATTTAATTAAATTATTTTATTTTATTAAATTAATTTTAGTAAATTAAATTTTATTATTAAATTGTATTTTATTAAATTAATAATTATGTCAATTATTTTTTTCTGCATAAATAAACATATATAAAAAACTATATATAAAATTTGAATTTTCATTCATTCATTCATTTAAAATGATATTAAAATATTCATTTAAAATGATAATTTAAGAATATCTTATTCAACATAAATTGTTGAATATATCTGATCTAAATATTTTTTTGATTTGTTCCTTTAAAATATAATAAATAATTAAATTAATCCCTACTAGGGCCTCGGAGGGGAGGTAAGAGCTTTCTTTCTTCCTTGGGAAAACCCATCCCCAGCGTCGACTATCTATATATATAAACAATACCTCCCTTACTATCGTCGGTCGGTAAAAAAGGTTTTTGTCTGCACATTGCTCAGAATTTAAAAATTATTGTAATATTTCACTTTTTATTTTAAATTCTAATATTCAAATATCAATTCAATTAAATAATTTATTCTAAAAGTTCTCATTTTAATTTATTTAATAAAATATTTAGATCATATATAACTTCATTTTTATTTATTCTTTCTATATATTTGAATATTTCTTCTTTTCTATTTGAAAGTGAAAGGTTAAAAAAACAGAATATATTATTTTTAATGTTTGTTGAATACACAAATATTTTCAAAACGTCAATTAAAATGACTAAATTATATTATTTTTGTTTTTGTTTCAATTATTAATTACAAATATATTTTAAGTGCAAAAATGATTTCTTGGTTAATTAAAATGTGTTTTTTTAGACAAATGATATAAACGAGATGTTTTAAATTTATGTCTTTTTTATATTTTTTTTATTAATAGGCTTCTTTTTTTATTTTTAATTTTTAATAAATTCTCTTTTTTGATATGATATTAATAAAAAATAATATTAAATTTTATATAAACTTAAAAATTAGAATATTTGAATTTTTTTAAATTTTAACACATGTAATCAATCATATGCTTAACGAATGGAAAATTTTGAAAATCAACTTGGTATTCAGAAGAAAATACTGATATATAGAATATAATAGACCATTCGAATATAATTTAAAACTATTTCTCTCCTTCTATTTTAAATTTAAAAAAAACGGAGTGTTACGAAATTAAGATGCCTGGATAGATAAATGGGCTGGAAGAGGAGGCAATTTATAATTTTCTTCTAATTCAGATTGAAATTAATGGTGATAAGAAAAAATATTTAGTAACAAAATCTATATACAAAATGTAGAATTTGAATATGTAGAAAAATTGAATGTAATCAGGAAGGATAATAATATTTGAGAAGAATTTAAATCGAGGTTGTAATCGGGAAACGCCTGTTATCATGCCGTAAAGAGGCTTATCTCATCAAAATTATTATCAAAAGGAATCAAAATTAAAATATATAAACCAATTATTTTGCCTGTTGTATTATATGGGTGGGACGCAAGGTCTATGACTCTGGGAGATGAGAGTAGATTCAGAGTATTCTTTCCAGCATTTATTGGCCAAAGAAAGATGAGGTCACCGGGGAATGGCGGAGACTGCATAACGAGGAATTGCATGACCTCTATGCATCTTCAGAAATAGTTAGGGTTATAAAAGCGAAAAAGCTGCGATAGGCAGGGCAGGTGGCTAGAATGGGAGACAGATAGATATAACATATATACAATAATAATATATATAATTAATTTACTGATTAAATTAAAATATATTTTAAATAAGAACACAAAAAGAAATGAATGTTTTATGTAATATACGGATTGAAACCAAATACTATGTACCACTCGGGGGGTACAGGGGGCGGAGCCCCCGTCTAGGTGTGGAGAGCGCCGAAGGCGCTCTGAGCAGCTAGTAAATATATATTATATAGAATGTGACGAAATTCAGACACCAAATCTTGTTCTATTTGCCTAAATCGGTGGTTCAAACCCTAATATTAGATGAAAACAAAATATAAATAAATAAATAAATAAATAGATATATAGATTTAGAAAATTATTTATTTATTAGTTATAAAGTTAATATAAAATGTAAATCTATTATATAATTGATAATTATTGGTATTATTACAAATATGGAGGAGGTGGGTGTTTTGTTTTTCTTAACAACGACAAGAAAAAACAAATCTCATCATAAAAGGTTCAAAGTTGCATTTTTTTTTGTCTGTCCTATTCCAATGATTAAAAATTATTTTATTATTTAATAATAAATTAATTAAAGAAATCAAAGTTTAAAAAATATGAAATATTCGAGTCTTGTGACTTTGGTAGGCACATGACTATTTTATCAATATCATGTCAGTATGTGTGACCTTCCAAGTTATGGTTCATGGAATTTTTTAGATATCAAGATCAACAAAGTAGATAAATATAATCAAACCTTCTTTATAGGGCAATACCCATTTTTTAATAAAGAAAAATCAAACATTACATCTTTGGTCTCATTTATTATTATTTTGAATATTTTTCAATTATTTAACTGCTAAAGAAATTTTTAAGTGATTATTGAAAAGCTTAACCTGCCAATTAACCTATTTTTTTATTTATTATTTTTTTATTTATTTAATTGGCATTTTTTATGGATTTGATTTAGATTTTGGAATAATGACTTTCTCCTATTTATTCGTAAGTTAATGTCCTGTTAGAATAGAAGATTGGAAGATTGTTTTGTAATACGCGTATGTATGTATGTATCTTCACTGGTCAGCGTCTGCGCAGTATTCTTAGTTCGATAGGGCTAACTTCTTTCTATTCTATTGTATACGATGGTGGTATGAAAAGATTCCGACTTAACACTGATCCAAGATTTAGTTTTCATTTTGGTTCATGTTTGTTTCTTTTGCTACAATTATTATTTATGTATATATTGCGTCTAAACTTAGCAAACTTTCAAAAAACTTTCATTACGAACAACGTTTTTGGACTAACGTTAGTAAATGCGGCACCCGACTCGTAGCCATTTTTCTCATGCCTAAACCTTGATTGAATATATGACAAGCACGTTCTTTAGACATTTTCATAACCTCTACCTTAATTCGGCGGCCATCTAAAATTATTTGGTGAACTTTAGCAATTGTATCGTCTTTCCGATGGTTCATCATCTTCCTTATTGCTCTTACGGCCACGTTTCAATTCAGTTGTTCCAAATTTAACTCTGGTAAATGTCTAGTGTAAAGTTCATCTTTCATTTACTTGCAGACGTATTCATTTTCAAAAACAAATAATTAATAACAGTCGGCACTGGACGCTCGGACAGTGCAGTCGCTTGATAACGATTGCAGAAGTTGCAATCGAAACGATGTGTTTTTTTTTTTTTTTTTTAATAAATTTACAATAAAAAATATCATTATGTGGTTTTATTTACAAAATTCCCTTATAATAACAGCTTGATAGTCAATTTTTTTATTTTTTTTTTCATTTTCACCAAAACAGTCCCATCCACTCACTCAAACGACTGTCAACTAAAAACTACGCGTTCCAAATGACTGAAACTTTGATGAATAACCGTCAACACATGCGAATTCTGATGAATCTTTCAGAACAATCACACTGTGCATTTATTTAAGATACGTCTAATTAATTTTGCATCTGTTTTGACGAACAAGCCACTTAAGACATTTGACCTCTTCTGAGACAATAACATACCGCTTTTTGTTTTTTTTTTTGTTGCATGTCGTTTGTTCCCTTTTAAAGTTTTTATGGGATACGACAATTGCAACTTACCACAACAGATGATCTCCTTTTTCCTTGCCTGTAGCAAATACTACATTGACTTGTATAGTTTTACCACCTTCCATGAATAACTGATGATAATTTAAGCAATGAATTAAATTCATTAAACTATTATCGTCCATATTATGGCGAGAACGCTGAGACCTACTGATGCTCAGAATTCACATCCAGTCTAACTGCAGCCTAAATCAAATATAAGTAAGTACATTATATTATATTATATTATATTATATTATATTATTAATTATGAAATTCATTTATTATTTTCAAAAATTAATTATTTATAAGAAAACGTTGCTGACTCCTAAAATCGAAAAAAGTTAATTAAATGTTCATAATTGATATATATATATATATATATATATACGCAAAAATTAGTAAATTCTTAGCAATGTGCAGACAAAAACCTTTTTTATATATATATAGTAGAAGAGTAGAGTTAGTATATATATATATATGTTGGTATCATTTATTTTTAAGATTCTCTTTTTCGTTCCTTTGGACGGACACACATTCACGTGAAATCGAGATCACTTATATAATATAAAAAGACGCACGCGCATTCAACTCTCCAATTCTGTATATTCACACGATCATTAGAATCTCTCATTGGGAAAATTTACTCCTTCCCTTCTTCTTTATACTCATTTACACTCATTTACATACCATCTTATTTAATCTATTATTATAGTACTATACATACCTATATCGATATGATAGAAACAAATGTATAAATCGTGCATACAATTTCACTCTCGAACATATTTTTGGAATAAAAAAAATATAATAATTGTATTTAGGTTAAAAAAAAAGACAAATTATGTTATATATAAAGTTTTTTTTTTACAAACATATCGAAATAATATGTTTTTAATTAATTTTTTTTTTTGTTTGATTTAGGTTATTAAGTTTATTTAGAATGTAAAAAGTCACTGGCAGTGACAGATTCTCTTTCAAATGATTTTAAATAATTAACCTTTATTATTAACATTAATGTAAATGATTTCCTGTTCATTCTGATACAGTAATTATATTTACAAATTAATCCAAATAAATAAATACTTATATTCTCCTACACAAATTTATCCCTCAATGATACACTTTTGCAAGATCATTAAACATTTCATAATTAAATATGTACAAATAAAGTAATAGCCAGTTATTAAATAATTTTCTGCAAAAATTATATATTAATGAAATGTATACGACATATATATATACCTACCTAAGTATATTGCTTATTAAAAATAAAATCATTTTTTTTTTTTTACATTTTACATTTTTAATTAATTTAATATTTTAAACATCAAACGATTGGTAATATTTTCGAAAAAAAAAAGAAAAAAAAAGAGAGAGAAAGAAAACAAAAATATTTATTTTCTAAAATATTAAAATACTAGCTGCTCAGAGCGCCTTCGGCGCTCTTCACACCTAGACGGGGGCTCCGCCCCCTGTACCCCCGAGTTGTACATAGTATTTGGTGGTTGAAAGTATTAAAAGGTTTTCATCCATTTTGTTTCAATCAGTATATTACATAAAACATTCATTTCTTTTTGTGTTCTTATTTAAAAAATATATTTTAATTTAATCACTATATTAATTATATATATTATTATTGTATATGTTATATCTATCTACCTATGTGGCTCAACGATACTCTAAAGTTCTTAGAAGCAACAACCACATTTCTCCAAGTGTCCCTATCCTGAGCCCTTATTCCATCTCTCTTACGTCCCTTCCTACGCGTCATTGGTTTTCCAAGCGGACGTTTTCCAATCGGTCTTCCCACCAATATCTTTTTCCTCTCCCATTCTTGCCACGTGCCCTGCCTATCGCAGCTTTTTCCCTTTTATAACCCTAACTATTTCTGAAGATGCAGAGAGGCCATGCAATTTCTTGTTATACAGTCTCCCTCATACCCGGTGACCTCATCTTTCTTTGGCCAATAAATGCAGGGAAGAATCCTATTCTCAAATACTCTGAATCTACTCTCATCTCCAAGGGTCATAGACCATGCCTCCCACCCATATAATGCAACAGGCAAAATAATCTTTTTATATATTCCCTTTGATAATAATTTTGAAGAGATAAGCCTCTTTATTGCAGATAACAGGCGTTTCCCGATTGCAACCCCGATTAAAATTCTTCTCAAATATTATTATCCTTCGTGATTACATTCAATTTTTCTACATATTCAAATTCTACATTTTGTATCTTAAGATTTTGTATGTTAATACTCTTCCTCTTTGTTACTAAATATTTTTTCTTATCACTATTAATTTCAAACCTCCATTAAATTTTCCTCGCTATCTGTAATTGCAATTGCCGAATCTCCTATTATATTTAAGTCGTCTGAGTAACCTAATATTTTACAATTGATTTCCGCATCTTATTCTTTCTTTACTACCTTCAAGAGAAATTTGAAGATTGAAAATTTGAAAAAGTTTATCCGGATCTATTGAGTTATGCGTATGTTTTACTAAAGTCTACAAATAATTAGTGAACAGAAATATTGAATTCGCGGTTTTGTTCCTAATATCTGTCATAATGAAAATATCTTAATTAATGTTGGTCGATTTGGCCTGAACCCGCAATGATATCTCCTAATATTTCCTCCGCCTATAGTTTATAAGTATTGTATATGTTATAATAGAGTATAATATTTCTTGATCATTACATTTTGGTATTTTATTTTCATTGCTAGATTATTATTGAATATTTTTAATTATAATGAAACTTGAGAAAATGCAAAAATAGAGACTTGAGACAATTTATAAAAATTAACGGTATAAAACTATAGATAAATGACCAATATATACATCATTAATAGTATTAATTTAAATTAATTGATTTATTTGTTTTTTTTATTATTAAGTTCATTTATTAATTTTTTTAGATCATAGTTATTTTCCTTAAAAGAAACTTAAATTCTGTGGTGCTAGGGGATTTGAAAATTATTAGCCGCAATATGAAGATTTCGCTTACAGTTTCTGTCATGTCCGACCTCCATCCAACAGTTATTTTCTGTTAAGTTTTTTGCTTCTCTTAATCATGTGATCTATATATTTAATTTTTTTTGATTCATTATAATAAAATTTAAACAAATAAAAATTTTTACTTTGTTAATTTATATAAATTTCAATATAAACTGATTGTGAGTGATACGCTTAGCCAATACTCTGAATAATTAGTGTACAAAAATATTGAATGTTCTTAGCGAGATTTGATATAATGTTGTACGATTTGTCCTAAATCTGAATTAGAAGAAAATTATAAATTGCATTAAAATGAGACCTTTTAGAATAAATTATTTAATTGAAATGATATTTAAATATAAGAATTTAAAAAAATATTATATTCTTTGTTTGGCAATTGTTATTTAATTATGTGCAACATGATTCGACTTGCACAGAGCATCGTTATTTTTTATTAATATCACATAATAAAAATGAATCTTTTAAACATAATAAATAAAAAAGACATTTTAATAAATTTAAAAAATATACCCAATTTAAAAATGTCAAAAATTTAAAACAACTTTATATCATCATATTTTAATTTTTATATAATATATATATATTTAGTAATTAATAATAGAGTAATTAAATTAAAATAAAAAACAAAGATAATATAATTCAGTCATTTTAATTCAGGTTAAATAATATTTTTTTTTTATTATTCAATGATAAAATTTATATATTATTATATATATATTATAGAAAAGAAGAAATATTCAATTAAATAAAAAATAATTTAAGATAAAAATATGATCTAATAAATATTTTAATTAAATTGAGAACTTTTAGAATAAATTATTTAATTGAATTGATATTTGTATATTAGAATTTAAAATAAAAAGGGAAATATTATAATAATTCTTCGATTGGGAATCTCTATGATAATTCATTGTTTGAAATGATTCCGCTAGGCCGACAGTGAGCCGCGAGCTGCTCTTGAATGAACAACACGGAGAATTATATAAACTTTAAAAAATTAATTTCTGCGGTTATTGATAAGATATTAATAAAATTTATAGCCTATGTTACTCTAGAGGTATATAAGAATATTGTGATGTAATTTCAAAGAAATCGGTTCAGCCAATTCTGAGTCTATAAAATAGTAATTTTCCGGACAGACAGACAGACAGACAGACAGACAGACAGACAGACAGACAGACAGACAGACAGACAGACAGACGTGAAAAATTCTAAAGTCACTTTTGGATTCTAGAGGTCATGAAACGCGAAGATATGCAAAAATTTTTAAATTCTGAGCAATGTGCAGACAAAAACCTTTTTTTATATATATAGAAGATAAGCTTAATCAAAATTAAAGGTACTCTCAATATATTGCAACATACATTTACATTTACATTTTGTTACATTATACCTATTATAAATATGTATATTCTTCATATACAAATAAATTTTAGATAGATGCAAATAAATAGAATTTTTCATATTTAAATAAATAAATAAATAATAAAATTTAAAAATAAAAATAAAAAAATAACTAAATAAGCTGGAGTGTCTCCATTCAATTATCTCGCAAATAAATAACATAATATATTAAGTGTATTTAAATTAAATTAAATTAATTATAAATTATAAATTAAAATTAATAAATAATTATTTATTTATTAAACCAGCGCATGTTTGGCTCTTTGTTGATGGCACCAAATCACATGTTGGCGCATGAGATTTGCAGTGTTAAGAAATGAATTCTGGTACTTTCAGCGATTCAATCAAGCTGAAATTCTATATATAGCAGTTTTCTACAATTTTTAATCATTGGAAAAACTATCAAAGATATATCTTTATTTTTACGGGCACTTTAGAGGAGAAAAAATCAATCAATCACCTCTTCAGGAACGAATTTCGAATAATTCCCGTATACCAAATTTCATGATTCTAGCTCACACCTTTTTTGCGTAATCTTGTCTACATACACACATACACACATAGACAGCCATTTTTTTCAACCTTAATGAAAATGATGGCGAGATAGTAATAAAAATATATTCGAGTTTGTCTTCTAAAATTGAAATATTAACATAATTCTAATCTATCCAAAGAGTTGTAGTAACTATTTTTAACAAAAATTATAAATTATATATTTAATATGTTCAATTAGGAAGAAGGGCCCTGACTAATGGGAAAAAATAATAATATGATATTAAAATTAATACATCGCCTAAATCGTATGCAACCAAAAGGATTAACCTAACAAAATACATAATAAAGACAAGTATTTTTGAAAGATAATTAAGTATAATAAATAAATATAAAAGGTCTCTTTCATTAAATTTGAATATTAAATTAATAAAAAAATGTTAAATTTGATAATATCTATCTATATTTCATTGATTTTAATTTAATTATATTCAATCTATAATATATATATATATATATATATATATATGAGATATTACAAGACTCCCACCGTTAATTACTCAATCGTAATAATAATAATAATAAAAAAGTGAATTAGAATTAATTTTGAAAACAAACTGTGTGTCTATTGCGAAAATTTTTCTATTAATTCGAATAGAACGAAGCACTTTATTAGTGTGTGACCCAGTTTACTATTTTTCTCTCTTTCACTCTTGATACCTTGGGGGGGGTTTAAAATGAATTTTGTATCCCCGGGAATATCTGTCATCAAAAAAAGGAAGGTGATTGGAGAAGAAGGAGATGGTGGTGGTTGGGTTGGAGGAGGAGGGGGGGGGGGGTAAGGAGACCAAAAGGGAAAGGAATCAAAGGTGTATATATATATATATATATATATATATAATGAAACAAACTTGGACAAAAGTTAAAGCTTGTCAAATGATAATCATGAAAACATTCGTAAGTAAAATCGTTTAAATTTTAATATTCATTAATTTATTTATTTATTTTTTTAAATTTTAAAATAATTTTATTCATATTAATTATTATATATGTTGGATTGATTTGAGAAATACTTTTTTATGTACCTATAAAATATACGAATGGCTATTATACTTATAAGAAAAATAAATAAAATAAATATTACATTCCGTTAAAAAATTCATTAGATTTTCATTAGAAATTTTTCTCTCTGTGGGGATGCATATGATCAGGTTAGTTTAGTTGAAATTTTATAGAATATTGTTTATTATTAGTTGACTTAATTCATTGAAAGACTAGAAATATATTAAGTATGTTCCAAATATTAATAATAATAACAAAAATAAGTTGACCTGTGGCCAGGTCCGAACCGACCGACGGTTTGAAGTAAATTAATTTCCAGCTACAGAAACAATTTCAAATAATTTTAATATCTCTATTAATGTAAAAAAAAAAAACAGATATGGATATAACATAAATATTTTTAATTTTATTTTATTTATAATATATATGTAAGATCAGGCTGTGACGTCATGAATGGCTGGATGACGTCATATAATTTTAAATCAAGAAAAAACTAATAAATATGATTTTTCTCGAAGATAAAACCAATACAAAGTGCATGATTCGTGGTGATATGTAAAAAATCTCCTCATGTGAAATTTGGTGTGAAAATAACCCTTCCCTTCCTATCGTCGATCACTAATACTGTCCGTCCGTATAGATGTGTACAGCCTGAACGGCTCAACCGATTTTGATGAACTTTGGTATATTTACTTAATGCATCAGTGGGATGAATTGATCAACTTTTGGTGTATATCCGGAAACCGGAAGTGGTAGTATTAGCGATCGACGATAGGAAGGGAAGGGTTATTTTCACACCAAATTTCACATGAGGAGATTTTTTACATATTATCACGAATCATTCACTTTGTATTTGTTTTATCTTCGAGAAAAATCATCTTTACTAGTTTTTTTCTTGATTTAAAATTATATGACGTCATCCAGCCATTCATGACGTCACAGCCTGGTCTTACATATATATTATAAATAAAATAAAATTAAAAATATTTATGTTATATTCATATCTGTTTTTTATTACATTAATAGATATATTAAAATTATTTGAAATTGTTTCTGTAGCTGAAAATTAATTTACTTCAAACCGTCGGTCGGTTCGGATCTGGCCACAGGTCAACTTATTTTTTTTATTGGAGTCTATCAATCATGATAATTTGAATAATTTTTATGATTTTAAAGAATTAAATTTTTGGATCTTTAATAAATTTCATTAAATACGTAAAAATATAGATAAGTATATTTATATAACAATAATAATAATAATGGATTTTTTTTTTAATTAGAAATAATAATTAATTAATTGTGTTAATTATTTATTATTTATTGATTTGTTTAAATGATTAATATACCTAATTATATTTATATTCCAATGTTATTCATATTATAATAAAATAAAATTGTTTATTTTTTTTTCTAATAAATATAAATAAATTTAACAAAGAAAGAAGGAAAGAAAGAAATATTAAAAATTGAAATTGGGTGACCTGCTTAATGATTAGCAAATTCATACTTACTTACTTACTACTAATACTAATACTATCTAATGAATGCGTAGACGTTGATTGCATCATACCGACTCATTAATATCTGTGTTATCTTGCAGGTGTATCTTGTAGTTGTTGTGGCGTTGGTCACTGCTGAAGAGAAACAACAAACGAAACGTGGCCTGGAGTTGGGATACGGTGGTTACGATCTCGGTGGTGGTTATGGCAGTTATGGTGGTGGTTTGGACCACGGTGGCCTCCTGTTGAGTCATCATGCGCCCGTTCTCACCCACGCCATTCATCACGAACCCACGAAAGTCATCATCAAAGAAGTGAAAGTGCCAGTGCCTCAACCGTACCCGGTTACCGTAGAAAAGAAAGTGCCAGTGCCCGTTCCAGTGAAAGTTCCCGTGCCAGTGGAACGGCCTTATCCTGTCCACGTGCCCGTCAAAGTGCCTGTACCCGTAGAAAAGCATATCCCTGTCCCGGTAGAGAAACCCGTCCCCTATCCAGTCCATGTACCCTACAAAGTGGCAGTGCCAGTTCCTCATCCTGTTGCTGTGCCAAAACCCTATCCAGTTCATGTACCCAAACCGGTAGCCGTTCCCATTCTACTTAAAGGCCATGATGATCTACTTGGAGGGGGTTACGGTGGTTACAGTGGCGGATACAGTGGCGGATACAGTGGCTATGATGGCTACAATAGTTATTCTTATCATCATTAATTCAGTCATTCATTCATTCATTCATCTTCCTCATCTCCCCTTTTTCTTCTTCTTCTTCTCATCATCATCATTCATCAACATCTTTCATTATATTATAATCCAATCTCTGTCAATTCATAAAATAAAAGTATCATTCATCATTAAGTATATATTATGTATCTGTAAATAGCTTTAATAATATATATATATATATAATTCTTTCATTAAATATATTATCGAACAATTTATTTTTCATTTTCGTTTTTAAACCTAATATATTACAATATTTATTTTCCAATTTAGTTCTTTAAAAAAAAAAAAATAAATAAATAAAATATACCTATCTATTTTTATTATAATTAAAATTGAGTACAGAATTATTATTTTACCTCTCATTTAAAATCATTAGAATAGATTATATTTTTTTCTTAATTAAAGTAAACAATTATTAACAGGTGTCAATAAATATTCAAATCACAATGATTCAAAGAGGCATTGGTAAACGTTTGGGACAAAACATTTATATGAATATAAATTTTTATATTATAAAATATTTAACATAAATATAATGTATATAATCTATTGTAGGGAATTTAATTAAAAACAATTCTCTACTTCTTAAGAGGTTTTTATTATTTCATAATACATAAACATAAACATAAACGTAATATGCGTAATAGTCAGAATGGTGGTCGAAAGCATAAAGAACAGGAAGCTAACATCAGGTCCGATCTGAGGCGTTTACGGCGCCTTGTCGAACTAAAGGCAGCACCATGCTTCCTCTTAAAATTTTAAATTTAAATTTCTCTTACAATTCGGCCTACCTGACAACATTGATCACCTGATCAACATGTCATTAAATACAAATATTATTATACATATAATTCATCACTTTTACAATCATTAGAACTTAAAACTTAATTATCAGATACATTTCATAAATACATAATTTTTTTTTCTTTCTATACTACTTACTTAACTATCTAATTACATAATTGGATCATCAAACTATTACATAAAAATATAAATCTTATAAACTTAATTAATTTTTTAAAATAACTAACTTAATTCTAGATTAACATAATTAATACATGTTTTTTTTCACGATAACCAATAACATTCATATGGTTATTTCACTATTAAAATCATTTGATAACCACGGCTTAATCCTAGATACATCATAAACACCTTTAAATGGCAATTGCGTATGCTGAAAACCAGGGATATCAATTAACAAATATCGGTCGTTTTGTAATTCAAGAAAAGATTTAAATTTATGAGAAGTAAAAGATGTTGCACGATCCGAAATAAGAAATTTTTTTTTTTTGGCTTACTATGGTATTGGAAATACATTTTTAAGTTTTTAATTACTTCTACACTACTAGTTGATTTTGTTGGGTACAATTTAGTAAATTTAGTAAACGAATCAATTATTTCAAAAATAAATTTGTTTTTACCAGGAGTCTTTTCTAATGGCCCATAATGATCAATATGAATTATAGCAAAATGATAACGGCTTAAGGCATCAACATGTTTCATTCTTTCGCCCTTTTTATGTTCTAGAGTATAATCATAATTTTGCAGAGATAAAGCCCATATAGAAATTCGAGGGTTCAAATCCTTTTTATCTAATGTCAATTTCAAACTTGCACAATCTGTTATGATTTTAAAATTGATTCTCTGAAAATAGACATGATATCGTTTAAGTGCATAATTGATAGCTAAACAATCAAGCTCATAACTATGGTATTTTGATTCATGTTCCGTAGTCCTTCTATTGAAATAAGAAATAGGATGTAATTTATTATCCGACTGCTTTTGAAGGAGAACCGCACTATAACCATCTGACGATGCATCACAGTGCAACTCTGTTTCTACAATCGGAGAGTATATTGAAAGTACAGACTGACTAACAAGACAATTCTTGAGTTTCTCAAATGTTTCTAAATGTTCAGAGCCAAATTGTAAAATATAATTTTTTTTTAATAAATCATATAATAGCTTTGCAATAACTGACAAATTTTGCTCAAAATAGGATAAACGCCTTGGAGAAAGATTAAACAGATTATGATTTGGTTTAACCAAAATATCTGCTTCATAACCTAATGGAGGTTCATATGACTTACTTTGGGGAGAATTTACAAATTTATTTATTATAGAATCTAATTTAAAACGGTCTTTTACACTTATCTCCGGGTTTACAACATACTTCATTTCTTTGCCATCAAAAGCATTTTCATCTATTAATAATAATTCATTTTTTACAGGTGAAGAAATTTCATTTAATGGGTTAACATTATCAGGAATTTTAATTGTAAAACCTAATTGAGTAAAAGTTATTTCAATTTTAGATTGGTTAATAAAATCACGTCCTAAAAGAATACCACTTGAAATGGTTTGATCCGGCACCACTAATAAATTAACATTGAAGGAATGTCCACATATACTCATAATAGTCTTGAAATTTCCTAAAATGTTTATTGGGCTGGAATTCGCACCAAAAAGTGTTGGCTTAAAAATATTTGTATGAATACATTCATTTGGAACAAATTTAGATTTGATTAAACTAGCACTACTGCCAGTATCAATTAATGTTTCAATATTATAAATTAAGTGGTCATTTGCTTGATTATTAACACTAATGGAGGAATAAATTATATAAGGATTACCTAGACAATGTATTGATGGAGTTTTTTTCTTGGGACACGTGTTCACCAGATGATCTTTTGATCCACATAAATAGCATGATCCTTTTTCCCTTTTTGGAGCTTTGCAGTCTTTGATCCTATGTCCTGGCTTATTACAATTAAAACATGTTTTAATTTTAAATGTTGAATCTGGAATTGTAGATTTACTAGAGGTACCTGAAACATTCTTGGACACTAAAGATTCTTTTGATGTAATTTTAGCAAAAATATCCAATTTCGATTTTAATTCCTTTAAAGTATTAGATTCATAGAGGCTTAATTTGTCCATGGGCTTCTCAGGTATACCATCAACAATATAACTAATTAATGAATCTTCCTCAATTTTAATTCTTGAACCAATTTCTTTCATCTCCATATAATATTGTTGAAATGATTCATTTATATTTTTTTTTCTATTACTCAACATCGAGTGTATTTCAGCTGAGCTAATTTTTCTTTTAAATTCATTTAATAAGATATTCTTAAAAATTGAATATGAAGAAATACCTTTTTCACTTAAAATAAAAAGCTTGGCAAGGCCATCTAATGATTTCCTAGCATAAATCATTTTTTCCAGATCCGTCCAATTAGCAATAGTTGCCATTTCCTCAAAATCAGAAAACCATGTCTCTATTGGATAATTATCTTCTCCTGTAAATTTTCTGATAGAGTCTTCAATATCTCTAAAAGGGATATGTTGATGAGAACTGACTTGAACAGAGCTGAAACCATGTATAAATTTTTCATCAAGAGGCTCTCGTGGAGTCTCTGAATGGCTACTTGCATTTTCTTCTTCTTCTTCTTCAATTTCTCCAGGGTTATCAAAGTTTATTAAGAATAATAAAATCATTTCAGCTGTTTTTATTGAAGTTGCTTCATGTTTTAAATTTAATAAAAAACAGCAATTCAACAACTGTTCATAATTAAAGTCTTTTGATATTTTATTAATCATTTGATGAAATACCTCTGAATCTTCTTCTATATCATCAAATCCTTGAAATGCCAGTAATTTTCTTCTATTTAATCTCAATTCATTTCCATAAATAATTGAGAAGAGTGAACGGACTTGTTTCGCATTAGCATTCAGAATTCTTCTTTTTACTTCTTCGAAATCCGCTAAGCAGGCCATATTGGATATTGGATATATGAATAAGTTAGAATATCCAGGAGTCACTATAATACCAGAGTCACTTTTATCCCACTTCTGAAATCTGTAGGGAATTTAATTAAAAACAATTCTCTACTTCTTAAGAGGTTTTTATTATTTCATAATACATAAACATAAACATAAACGTAATATGCGTAATAGTCAGAATGGTGGTCGAAAGCATAAAGAACAGGAAGCTAACATCAGGTCCGATCTGAGGCGTTTACGGCGCCTTGTCGAACTAAAGGCAGCACCATGCTTCCTCTTAAAATTTTAAATTTAAATTTCTCTTACACTATTAATATTAAATTAATAAAAAAAAAATAATTAATTAATTAAAAATTTAAAAATTAATAAATATTCTAAATTTGAATAATAAATAATAGATATTTTACAATTAAAATTTCTGGATTTTGTATAAATTAAAAAATATACTATTATAGTCAAATAAATAAATTCAAATTTTACTTGCTATTTAATTTCTAATTAAACATGCATTCCAATAGATGTCAAATAAAACACAACTTTCAAACTTACAATCTTATTTATTTATTTATTTCATTTTTATTATGCATACAGCCATTTTATTATTATTATTATTATTATTTCATTTACTTCTTTTTTTTCTTTTTGTTTTTTTTTTAATTTATTTTTAATAAACTGATTTAATCGCTTTGTGGGCCATCACGTCATTTTTAATATATATATAAATATATTTCTATAGCTTAAAATCCATATTGATTTTTTCGCAAAATATTCGCGATACATAAATTTGCGACGATCGCAAATGTTATTATTATACTTTTTCTTTTATATATATATATATATATATATATAATATTATGATCATTATTATTATTATTATTATTAATATTTTAAATAAATACAGAGAGATCTTTAAGCTTAAAATTATATATGTATATATATATATATATATATATATTATTATTATTATTTTATTTTTTTATTTTTATTTTTTTTTATTTATTTTTTTTTAAATTTTTCATATTTGCTATATATATATATATATATATATATATTATTTTTTTTCAGGAAAACATTTCATATAAATATTAATGGAATATTGATATCACATTTGCTATCCGCGCGTTTTGCCCTTTAGTATATTTTTCCTTTTTTTATATATATATATATATATATATATATAAATATAGTACATTTTTATTTATTTGTAAATTTCCCGTAGTTTTCCGGGTTATACGTTTCGCTGGAGAATAATATGAAATCTTTTTTTTTTCTCTCTCAAAAATAAAAAAAAAAAGTTTTCATTTTTACTACCAGTAAAATAAGTTCCACAGAGTGGTGACGTTTACCGACACGTCTTTCATTCATTCACATGCACCATTATATATATATATTTAATGGTGCATATATATTCGTATATTTTATATATCTAAAACACTTTAAAGACACATTCTTAGTAACAACATTTGTCGAGATGAATTGCATTGCCAATTCCAAGCACCTTAATTAATGTATGTGTTTTGAATTATATTTCTTAAATAAATCAATCATCATTGGTTTCAAATAAAAAAAAAACTCTTAGTATAAAGGCGAAAACAAGAATAATAATTAAATTATATATATACGATTGTCTGTAGTTCTATTCTTTTTACATTACAATACAAAAAAATATAAATAATTAAAAGATATATAAAATATTAATTTTTTTTTTTTTGTTTATTATTTAATTGTAAAATTTCAACATCATTTTACATTGAATCGTAAAAATATTATCTTTCAATTTAAAAGAAGGCAACAAATCGATCAAATAGATAAATTTTGGAGAAAGAAATAAGACAAGAAAACAAAAGATGTTTATGTCTTTAGAAGAAAAATGTGTCATCATCATCATCATCAACAACAACAAAAAAATCGAATATATTGAATTCGTTTTATAATCATCATCATTGAATTGATTAGAGATGGATAATAATGTACAAATATATTAATTCATCGATAGAATAGGTATTATATAACATTATTATACTATACAAATCATATATATATAATATATAGTAATAGATAGCATTGAATACAAATCCAAGATGTTTTTTGCTTTTTTAAATAAAATAATTAAATATATAATAAATAATTTTGATTTTTTATTAATTCTACAATAATCTTTTAGTCAAATGAGACAAATAATTTACTAAATATTATAAAATAATATTAAATGAATCATACAGAATATTTAATAATTATTTTTTTTGTTTTTTTTTTATAGGATTTATATATATATACATATATTATAATATTATTCACTAGATGTTATATGATTTAAATTTCAATTGATAATTTATCTAGAAATTATTTCTTTTTCCACAATAGCCTTATATATACTTTTTTTTTTGTTTGTTTATTCATTTTTGTTTTTTCTTAATTTTTATTATTTCAAAAAAGTTTTACATTTTTAATTTATTTTATATTATAATTAATATAAATATTTATTAATGTTATAAACTTATTAATGGTTGAAGAAAATTGTTTTTTGTTTCTTTGAATTATAATTTTAAATAATATATATATATATATAAAATAATTAAATGATAAATTAAATGATTGAATTGAATGGTTTTAATTTTACAATATTTTAGTTATAACATTATCCATGTTATTATTATTATTATTTGTTTTCATAAATAAATATCTCCTACCTACCCACTAAAGAAAGATTTCATTTAAGAAAAAAAAAAAAACAAATTATAAAAATATACTTTTTTCAATTATTATAGTATTATTAGTATTATGTGTTACTGATTGATAGATAATATGATGAAGAGAATCAATTCATTGATCGTTATTTTAAATAGATATATATATATATATATTCCATCATCAATTCATTGATCGTTATTTTAAATAGATATATATATATATATATTCCATCATTCTTATTCTTTTTAATGTTTCGTGTGTTTTTTTATACTATTATTTATCAATTTATATAAATATATGTATATATATATAATATTTCCAAAAATTCTTCTATAACACTATTGATTGTTTACTGATGAAATTTGAATCAGTTGTTTTATTGTTATTATTAATTTGTTATAGATTATCTATCATAATTTAGCTTATTTAATTTTAATGATCAATTTCTTAAAAATATACATTCTGAATTTAAATTAAAATAATAAATAAATAAATAAATAAATAAATATTAATTGTTAATTGTAAAATGTAACAAGTAAGTATTTGGATTAAAACAAGATAATTTAAAATTTCACTTCTCTTATAAAAGAAAAGAAAAGAAAAGAAAAAAAAAATAATTATATTATCTATAAACAAATGTAAGAGATATGTGAATCAAATGTTTGATGTTCTTCATTTGATTGAAGGTATTTTTTTTTTCAGAATTTGATAATAATAATAAAAATAAATTTAGCCATTAATAGATCAGATCAGTACAAGACTAAAAAATATAATACGTTTATTATTATTATTATTATTATTATTAAAGTTATATTAAGATGAATGATGATGTATGAAAATATGAATAATAATTTCTCGTTGTTATTATAAACATCATTAAATTGATTTCTAGGTATAATTCTATGTTATAAATAATGTTCGTACTGGTAGCTTAATGAGAATAGAATGATGGATGTGCTTGGGAAATAATTGATTCTCTAATCAGATCACTATTTAGGAGGTATCCAGTACCATCCATGTTCATTGAAAGATAGATAGATAGATAGCAATAAGAGAATTGCATCCGATTTCATCAAAGCTCGTAGCAAAAGCATATTATCTCTCTACTCATTTAATAATCATTTCATTAATAACATATTGCGATTTAATTGCTTTATAATGATATCATATTAGTTTCAATTGGATGCCAAGAAGTAAATAAAAAATAATTTCCATATCAAATTCTATGTAATATGATAACGAGATTCGATATTAAGTAAACAATTTCATTTGCAAACATTATAACACATTTTTCTTTCAAAATTTACAAATCAAAATAAAATAATAATAATAAAAAATAAAATGATTCATTTGTATTTGTTCTTTCAATTAAAATAACCATTATAACATTAATAAATTATTTTTATAATATATAATTATAATTATTGGAAATATTCATAATATATTCTACAAAAAACAAAAAAAAAAAAACCGTTTATAGTGTGTATTTTTGAATTCAATTTTATTGAATTTAGTTTTTTAACCGATTCTCTTTAAAATTTACTATAGATAATAATATATCATATATATTATATTGGTATAGATCATTATTTCTTCATTTCTTTTTACTTACTATTTTTTTATTTTATTTTATTTTTTATTTTTTTGTAAAAGATGTCATTAAAAAAAATGATTTTGAAGTTTATTTTTGACATTCAATTAATTTTAGTTTTTGTTCACAACTCATTAAAATTTATAAAAATCTTGTAATAGTAAATGATTTGTTTTTTAATACATATACAATGATCAATGATTGATTGATATACATATTAATTAATTTATTATTATTATTATTATTATTATTATTATTATTATTATTATTATTATTATTATATAAATATCTATTTAAAAGTAATTTTTATTGTTTTTCTTATCTATGCATTTAATAATTTTTTTTATTTATTTACCTTTTTCTAGTATTTAATATAATTATAAATAATGTATTATATATCAGGAAGCCCATCATTAATCTCTTTAAAATAATCATAATACTAATAATAACAATAACAATAATAATAATAATAATAATGTAATTCACATCATTGATCAATTTTATATAATAATATTATATCAGATTTACAATCGTTTTCCAATTATTAATTGTTACAAGTAGCAGTACAAAATTTATTTATATAGAGACTAAAAAAGCTGGATGATGATATAAATAATCATTTTTTTCATTTGATGGTAAGTACATTTTAAGTATAAACAGACTTAATATTAAACAGACAGTAGTTGTTTCATTTGAATTCCACCATTTTTTATTTTATATAACATTTATCTATATAATAAATATTAATAGAATAATATATCTAAAAGAATATCTTTTTTTTAATTTTTAATTTTTTATTAAAAAGTTTAAAATGTTTATGAAAAAAAAAAATATATATGACTGAATGGAAAAATAAGCTTCATCATCAAAATAAAAAAAAATAAAATAAAAATTAAATAGATTAAAATAAAACAATTCTGATAGAAAAATAACAGTAAACTTTATCCATTTCAATTCCATGATTTTCCATGATTTTTCTTTTCTGTTTTTGTTTTGTTTTTTGGTCGATTCCAATAATATAATTTTCATTTTCATATCAAAAGAGTGAGAAAGACAAAGAGAAAGAGAGAGTATTAGAAGATTAGGGAGTAGAGTGCGGGGGAGGGGGTGGAGGAGAAGGTAGGGAAATTCTTTCGAAAAATGTGATCGATAATATAAATATAAACGTATTTATTATCCAGATCACTGTGACATGTACAAATAAACATACATTCTGAATGTATGTTCGATTTTAATCTCTCGCGTACAACATAAATAAAAAATAAAGAAAAATGAGTTAATTACGTTACATCAAAATTTGCATTTAATTAACTACTATAAAGCTGTGATTTTATTATTTGTCCTATTGTGTTTGTACCTCAACAAGAGAATCTGTCTATTCTTTCAATAGACAGGGTAACAGTCAAAAAAGAGAGAGAGAGAGAGAGAGAGAGAGCATCCATGAAGGAGAAGAGACAGGCTGGCTGAGTTATCACACATTTTTCCTTTTGCTTTCCATCGCTAAGAATATTTATATATATATATAATTGATTTATCTATTTATATGTATATAGAGGCTATTCGATTTTATTTTACCAAATATATATATAAATATAAATATAATGAAGAAGTGAATAAAAATGAATAAACACACTACATGTCATATATTATGTATAATTCAACTCATTTATATTATAATGAGAATAGTTTTATCAAGTAATATAACCAAGAGAGAGAGAGAGAGAGAGAGAGAGAGAGAAAGAGAGATCCACAATTATAAATTGTCTATTATAAAAATATTTAAAAATATTTGAGTATAATGGAATGAAGAAAATTGAAATTGAAAAAAAAAAAAAATTAGAGTTTAATTTATTATTATTGTATATATTTTAGTCAATTCAAAAAAATAAAAAATAAAAAATAAAAAAAAAAAAAATTTAAATGTATATAGAAAGAGAGAAATTAAATAAAAATTTAATCTTTAAATATCTTCATTAGAAGAGTAATGATTTTATTAATTTATTTTAATAAAATTTATGAACATTCACAAATAGAATGATCGGAGAGAGAGGAGAAGAGGTCAAAATGACTATAATATAATATAAATATTTTGATATATTATAGATAAAAATCTTAATTATGTTTTTTATTTTTTATTTTTTTTTTAATGATTTTCCAAATTTCCATATTTATATTTAAAAAAATATTTCATAGGAAAATAAATAAATAAAAAATGATGTTCAATATAGAAAAAGGTGCTTGGAAATGTGGCAAAGAAACCAAATTTATAATACCTACTTAAATAGATATTTTAAAATAAATTTTCAATTTTTTTGTTTAATAAATTTACAAATAATCTTATTTGTAAGTAAATTAAAATATGAATTATTATTATTAATTTTTTTTTTTTTCGTAAAGGAGATAATATATATATATATATATTATTATTATTATAATTATATGATTATTATTGTAATTAGATAGGTAGTAGGTATGTAATAATCTTTTAATCTTTTGACTAGTCATTTATTTATTCTCTAATAAAAATACAAATTTTATTTTTCTTTAGTACTATATTATACTATTATTTATATATATATTCCTATCAAAATCGTAATATTGGAAATTTTATTGTATAATATATTTATTTATCTATTTAATAAAAAAGTATTGATTTTTTTTCTAGGTTGTATTATATAAGAAAGAAAAAAAAAACAAAATAAAAGAAAATGTATTTGTGGTATTTGTATTATTATTATTATTATTATTATTATTTCTCCGATCGGAATCCATTTGGGAAAAATTGCAATTTTCATTTTTTATTCATTCCATTCATTACACATTTAAAATATTTTTAGGTGATGGATCTCTTTTAGGTTGGTGGCCCTTTTGGAGGAAAAAAAGTTCTTTATCTATTCTTTTTTTTAATTAAGTAATATACTTGTACTTGATGTATAGTAGTAGATATTACTCGGGCACACAAACACAAAAACGCGCGAACATATCTCATCCAGTTTTCGACACTAATTAATTAAAGGAAACAACAACGCTTCTTTCTATTTTATTTATTTATTTATTTATATATTTATTTATTTATATATATATTCATATATATATATATATATATATATATATGTATTTCATTTTATATTTATTTATTTATTTATTTATTTATTCATTGTTCCATTCTATTGTCCGATGGACAGTGTTTGATAATGAAGAGATTGAGTTATCTAAATGGGAAAGACACAAGAGGGTGTGTGTGTGTGTGTTGTTGTAGTTGTGGATGGGGGGGGGGGAGGGAATAAGTGATTCGAGAGAGATGATGGATTTAGTGGATGGGGGATGGGGGTGGGAATAGGATGGAGGATGGAGGATGTAGGATAGGGATGGGTGTGTGTGTGTGTGTAGAGGAATTGAATTTTTCTGATGGCTAAAGATGATGGCAAGGTCAAATGAACCTTTTCGAGTCCGTTGCTCTTGTGGGCTGCTGCGAGGGGCCCGAGGGGACGTGACACGGCACCATAGTCAATGAGGCGAGTGCCGGCGAGTCACTCGAGTTCGGTACACCGGCACCGCCGGTGTGTCTTTCACTAAAAGCGGAGAGTCGTCGCGATGAGGAGGAGCTCCGATGCGCCACTGGGACGCTGACACTCTGACATCGGACAACACTCGATGAAAGGGATGAGGTCGATGGCGACGTTGCGCTTGTCACCTCGCCCCAAAAGTCCACGCCGCAACAGCCGCCACTGACGCCGGCGCCGTTACTGCTGCTCGTCGTCGAGGACAAGGAAAACGACCGATACGGCGGTGGGGATTCGCCATCGAAGACGGTACGGTTCGGTGGCGGTCGAATGCATTTCTGATAGATTTCCCGTTCCTAGAACAAACAAACAAACAAATTATTATTATTATTATTATTATTATTATTATTATTATTATTATTATTATTGATCGATTATATTCATCATGATAAGCTCTCTCTAACAAATTAATTAATTAAATTAAATAAATATAAATAAATAATAAAATAAAATAAAATAAAATAATAATTAATTATACATCCAATGGTCAGGAAAGTTTTTTTTTTTTTTTTTTACTTGTTTGTTTAAATGATATGAACAAGCACTTAACTTAACTTAACAAATGATAAATAAGTATATTGTTTGTATTAGCAGAGTAATGAAATGAAGAGAAAATAGATTTCGTCAAGAGGGTGTTAATGTTAAATGAAACCTAACCTCACATTTGTGATTATTTATTTATTTATAAAAAAAAAAAAATACTAGAACATTTTTTTTTTTTTGATTTTCTCATATTTATGCTTTGATCTTTTGGTCATTCTGGTATGATCTTAATATGATCTTTTGATAACAACTTTAGAAAACAACATCTTTTTTTTTTTTTTTATTAAGAAAATCGTTAAATTGTACAGGGTGGCGCAGAAGGAGGGCATTTGATGGATGTAATTTTTAAAAACTAACTTTACTAATTTTTTGTTAATAAACTTCCATTGTAATTATACGTTTTGCACTTTATTTCAATCCAATATCTTTAAAATGTACAGTTTGACAAGTAGTTTAATCGGGTGGTTTTACCCGATCCATTTGCGTCACCCTGTACATATTTAAATATTTATTTATGATACCTTGATGAATATATTATTAGTTTATGAATATGGAACGATCTCAAATTTAGTTTTACATTATAGTTTTATTAAGAAATTCCTTTTTGCTTATAGAAAAAATTATAATTGAAGTAATTAATATACATAATTTTCTTGGTTTAACTTGTAATATAATATGGAAATATAAATAGACATATATATAATTAAATAAATTGAAAAAGAGATAATAAATTCTTTATAATAAACTAAATGTATACTAATATATAATAATTAAATAAATAAAAAAATTTCATAAATAATTATATATATATATATATATATTGAAAAAAATATTTTTATTAATATTTTAAAATATACCTGAATGTTCATAATAATAATAAATAAAGTTAAAAATATTATTTATTTATGAATAAAATAAATTATTGGTTCCAAGGATGTTTTGAATAATTAAAGATTAAAAGCTACATGCCTAAACCTAAACATTCTAATTTATATTTCAAACGATTGATTTTTTTTTTTTTTTTTTTTTTTTAATCAAAATTAAGTAACTGTATATATATATATATATATATATATATATATATATATTTATTTATTTTAAATATACATAATTCTAATTAATTTTAATAGTTATAAGTAAGTGATTAAATTTTATATATAAGATTAATAAAAAGAAATGAAATGAAATCACCTGTTCGGGATCTCTGATTTGTAGCCTATTGGAGCTGCCATAGGGCAGTTCTTCGCCGTCGGGAAGTGTAATGTGTGGTGGCAGGTCGAGTTCGAGGTCGGCCTGGACGGAGGCGAGACGCACCTGGCGGTCGCGTTGCGCCGCCAATTCTCGACTCATACCCCTCGCAGCCCCCGAAATCCCCGTCTTGGACAGCAACTGCAACACATATGCCAGATATTCGTGAAACTTTAAGCAACAAGTGACCTATCATCAACGTGGAGGAGGAAATACTAGTAAAGTTTGTCTTGTATTTACAGAAAACTAATAAATTTTCATATTGCGTGTATTTGGTTGCCTAAATGGAAGGGGTTTCCATATATTTAAAAAAGTCATTTATACATTCCATTAATACTTGAACAGTTTTTTAAAATTTATTTAATTTATTATATTTAATGTTTGTTTAAGTTTTTCATTATATTTAATGTTTGTTTAAGTTTTTCATGAAAGTTTTTATATTTAGGAGAGATAAAAAATTTCCGGGTTATTTTCATGTTTTATTGATAAATTTGAGTTTCGACTCTTGGCGTCCAATTTGGCGCCAGTTTCAAGTGTTGAGACTCAAATCACACAATGAAACGTGAAAATAACTCGGAAATTATATATATATATATATATATATATATATATAGTAAATATTTATTTATTATTTAAAGGGTGGGTGAAGTATGAAATTGGAATTCTTGTTATCAATATCACAATAATTTCAAATTATTAATTAGTATTAATTAAAAAATAAAAATAACTAAATATCATTAGGAAAAAATTGTTGGACATAAAAAGAAAAATTAAATATAATATTTTTGTTAATTAAATGTTAAATATAGATTTAATATAAAATGGTTAATTATATTATAATACTCTATGTATTATTATATTAAATTAAAATTTGTACTTATCTAAAATTTTTAATCTATAATTAAGAGTAAATATTAATATAACAATAATTCAGTTATGTTTCATAGTATAATTCATAAATAGTATAATAAAATGTGATAAAATAATTAATCTATATATAATTTATATGTAATGAGAAAATGAAAAATCGTCAGATTTTTTTTCATACTAAGTTAGTAACTACTTAGTATACTAATAGAGCCAGTTGTTGCATCCTATGAGATATTCTACATTTTTAATTAAAGAAAAATGAAAAGAGCCTTGAATTGAATAAATTGCAAATATCATAGGATTAAATATTGTAAAATTTGCAAAATTTATCCTTTATTCTTAGAATAGTGATTTTAAATCAAACATTTATAAATGAATAACTATTTCAATAATTCTATGAGGAGGGGAAAGAGATACGTAAAATCATATTTAATCATAGGTTAATTAATCTTTACAATCTATTGTAAAAAAATAACTTTAATTTTTTTATTAATATATTAAGTAACTGAAAATAATTGAGATTAATAAACGATATAAATATTACTAGATGCTCAGAGCGCCTTCACACCAAAGATATTAATTATAAAGAAAAATCGATTTTTATTGATCACATCTCTGGGAAAAATCATCTTCATTAGTTTTTTCTTAATTTAAATGTATCTATTAATGCAATAAAAAACAAAATATTTTTAATTTTATTTTATTTATAATATATAGGATATAAGAAGCGGTGGCTGTGACGTCACATATAAATAAGTTGACCTGTGGCCAGATCCGAACCGACCGACGGTTTGAAATAAATTAATTTCCAGCTACAGAAACAATTTCAAATAATTTTCATATATCTATTAATGTAATAAAAAACAGATATGGATACATAAATAATAAATATAAACATTTTTAATTTTATTTTATTTATAATTTATATGCAAGACCAGGCTGTGACGTCATGAAAGGCTGAATGACGTCATATAATTTTAAATCAAGAAAAAACTAATAAATATGATTTTTTTCGAGGATAAAACCAATACAAAATGCATAATTCGTGGTGATATATAAAAAAATCTCCTTTGATGTGAAAATAACCCTTTCCTTCCTATCGTCGATCGCTAATACTACCACTTCCGGTTTCCGGAATTGCACCAAAAGTTGATCAATTCATCCCACTGATGCATTAAGTAAATATACCAAATTTCATCAAAATCGGTTGAGCCGTTCAGGCTGTACACATCTATACGGACGGACAGACGGACAGACGGACGGACGGACAGACGGACAGACATCATGCTAAAAATACTTTTTTCTGTTTAGAAAATGCATGATTCGTGGAGATATGTAAAAATCTCCACATGTGAAATTTGGTGTGAAAACAATACCTCCCTTACTATCGTCGGTCGGTAAAAATAATAAAAAGTAAGAAAAAAAAATATTTTTTCACTTTTCTCCAAAAGTATTTATTGTTTTCCAATGAATTTCACGCTATTAATAGATTAGCCCGAGGGCTATCCAATGGCATTGGTCGCATAAGTCGTTTAGGAGGAGTAGGGGATAGAGAACTGTCTTTTCAATATATAGATTTTACAATTGAATTTCAATTTGATTTATGTTATAATAATAATAATCTTTTAATCAAATGTCAATCAATATTATCAAATACCAATTTTAAATGATCCAATGAGATGGGAATTATCAATAATTCTACATTACTAGTAATAGAACCAACCAACCAACCAACCAAGACCAAATGAAGAAATTTAGATGGCTCATGCAACATGCATGGGCAAATGATTTGGACGAGACTGTTTATAAGTTTCTACTAATTTTATGAGAATATTAATGTTGGTTAAGATAAAATCGGACAATATTAAATCAAATTTAATCGCACTAAGATCATTCAATAATTCTGTGTTATAATTATAATAAAATAAAATTAAAATTAGTTATGGATAAACCAATTGAGAAACCTTCAGTTGGTAGACCAAAGATAAAGGAGAACTTAAAGAAGTTGGGAGAGAATAAGTGTTGTGTTGGATGGAGGTCGTTCAGGACAGAGACTGCCTGCTGCGACTAATAATTTACGAATCTCCAAGCGCCACAGAATTAGATAAGTTTCATCTATGAGGGAGGAAAATATTTATACTCTAGAAAAATTAATAAAAAAACAAAACAAAACAAATACTTAAATTAATTAATTTAACCTAGACAGGGGAGTCCAGGTGCGAAGAGCGCCGAAGGCGGTCTGAGTAGCTGGTAATAAATAAAATGAAAGGTAAATAAAAAAAAAAAAATAGTAAAATAAAATTTCAATTAATAAAAAAGAGGAGAATGAGAATCAATCAATCATTCTTATAAATAATCTTTATTCATATTTATATTCGTATTATACATATACCTACAATAAAAAACTAAAAGAAATTCTTATAATTATCTAAATAATTTTACATTTGTGGGTAAATAAATCACTCACACTTATACAGAGAAACGAAAAGAAATCTAAGAATATAATATAATTTCTGTCGTATGTATGTGATGTCTTATTATTATGAAGTTAGTTACAAATTGTCAAAATTATTAATTTGAAACGAACTTCATTTTATTAAAATTTTGTTTTGTTAAATTAAATAAGTGTCCAATAAAAAAGAAAATAAAAAAATTATTACGACGATTTTCAAGTTAATAATTTTCTATTCTAAGAGGAGTTTTATGATGCCGGGAACGGATAGTATATATATATAATAAATACAACAAGACAACAATAACACCTACACACCAACACATTCAACAATTCATTTAGATCAGCGGTCGGGGAACTGGGGTAAATTACCCCAAATGGGGTAAAAATGAAACTTTTGTGAGTAAAAAGTATATATTTTTAATTTGCTATTTTATAAATCTGTTAGTATTTTTACAAATTAAATTTTTAGTTATTGTTTTCTTTTCAAACGGTACATGGGCATTATTCAAAATTCGTAGTTTTCTATCCACTTTTGAGAAATGTAGCTCAACCGGAAGAGGGTCATTACTTACGTTTTGATTTTGTTTTCCTCTAAAGTGACTGTAAAAATAAAGATATAGGTTTGATCATTTTTCGCATGATTAAAAATTGTATAAAACTGCTATATATAGAATTTCAGCTGGATTGAATTTGTTGACGTGGTGCCACCAACAAAGAGTCAAACATGCGCTGGTTTAATAAATAAATAATTATTAATTAATTTTAATTTATAATTTATAATTAATTAAATTTAATTTAAATATAATATATAAATGTGTTAATTAATCCAATTCAAATTGCGAGATTGTCGAGTGGAGACACTCCAGCTAATTTTTTTTCGCTCTTCACCATGAGGTAATATCTACTAACACAAACATATTTTGGGGTAATGATTAAAAAAATTCCCCGACCGGTGATTTAGATAAATATATTTTATACATACCTAGATTAAAGTTTCTTTTTTTTAAAAAAAAATAAAATATGAAATAAATTAATAAAGTAAATAGAAATATCAAATGTTTTGAAGATACATTCTTCTATTCTTTTATTGAAAATTTTATAAATTATAGGTATTACGTTATTTTTATAGGGAAAGTGAAAGTAAAATGGAAGAGAATGTTTCAACAAACTTGAACTTTGTATTAAGGGATGACTTGTTTGTTTTCTCTTCGTCTTTTATTATTATTATTATTATTATTTAGCTTTTGTCAAATGACAAGTAAATTTCTAGGATAAACAATGAAAAAGAAAGGGTTAAGTGTGAGTGATGGAGTGTTCGAGAGTGGGTGGATGGGTGGAGGGATTGATTATGTGACCTCCCGGGGCGGAACAAGTGTCTCGGGTGAAGTGACCCAGATCGCGAGCAGACGGTCGGCGCCCTGCTTTACCCGTCTGTGACGATGGCAGTGGCGGTGGTGGCGGTGGCAGCGGCGACGTCGACCGCCATGGCGGCGGCGGTGGTGGTACACCTTCGTTCATCCGCTTCACGTTCACAATAACAGGGAGTCGAGTGGACGAAGAAAGAGCGTGAGGCCCATCTCTCTCTTTGCTGATTCAAAAAGTGGGTCAACCGTTCACCAACGCCACCACTTCGATGACAACTCAACTGCTTAACAACATTAATCCTTTTTGTCAGAGAGAGAGAGAGAGAGAGAGAGAGAGGGTGATGAGAATGAGCAAATAAATTAAGTATATCTCCTCTCATTTAATTTTTGATTCTTTATTTCATTTAAAAAACAAGTCAATATAAATATACTAGTTACCTTTAATATTGAAATATTGGAACCCTTTTATAGCCACCTCGATACAATAGAAGATAATATATCTTATATATAAATTATAGTTATAGTTAGGAAAATGTGGTTCTTTAAATAAGATACTCTCGTAGAATAAAGTTAAGAATAGTGTGACGTTCAATCTATACTGCTAATAATACAATAAGTTACTATAATTAGGGTGACCATATTTTTATTTATTTATTTATTTTTTTTTTTTGGGAAAAAAAGTACGAATTGTTCAAAATCTTAGTCCAGAAAACGTTTGGCCTTTTTACTATCTCTAAAATTTTCGATGTTGAGATTTTGATGTTTTTATACGTTTTGAAGGTTCCTGAATCATTTTCATATGTAGACAAGATTACGCAAAAACGGTTTGAGCTAGAATGATGAAATTTGGGTATTATTCAAAATTCGTAGTTTTCTATCCACTTTTGAGAAATGTAGCTTAACCGGAAGAGGGTCATTACCTACAACGTTTTGATTTTGTTTTCCTCTAAAGTGACTGTAAAAATAAAGATATAGGTTTGATCATTTTTCGCATGATTAAAAATTGTATAAAACTGCTATATATAGAATTTCAGCTGGATTGAATCGCTGAAAGTACCGGAATTAATTTTTTAACACCTCAAATCACGCACCAACACGTGACGTGGTGCCATCAACAAAGATGCGCTGATTTAATAAATAAATAATTATTTATTAATTTTAATTTATAATTTATAATTAATTAAATTTAATTTAAATATAATATTATTATAAGTTATTGAATCCAATTCAAATTTGCGAGATAGTCGAGTGGAGACACTCCAGCTAATTTATCTTTTTTCTTTTCATTTAGTATGCTTGTTCGTTTGTTTATTAAAAATGTAATGTAAACTTTTTATAGAAATATACTAGGTGGCCAGACCACCTTCGGCTCTCTTCACACTTCCTTCCTTAATCATTTCATTTTCATGTTTTATTTTCATTGTGATTTATTGAATATTTTTAATTATAATAACATTTAAGAGTGTAGTTTGTTACTGGCATTACGAAGTCAAAAAAATAACTATTTTTTTTTTATAAATAATTATCCAAAGCATGCTAGAACAGTTAATGAAAATTCACATAAGAATTTATTCAATTCAATTTAATACGAGTTAAAATTAAATAATTATAATAATGTAAAAATAAAATATTAATTGACTAGTACTCAGCTGTCGTTAAATGATATCAACTTTAAATGATTTTTAGGTTGGAATTTGAACTATAATAATAAACAATAATTAATTCAATCAAAAAGTATAACAAATATTTTTTTATATTTATTAACGTTTAATATCCTTTAATTATCACGTACTATTTATAAGTACATATATTAAAAAATATGATACTAGTTATTTATATTTGAACTGAGCGCGCTTGGTAGAGCCGCTATTTTTCCCCTCGTCGAATAAACGACAGAGATAGAAGAACACATGTGATTATATTAAAATATTAATTAAATTAAAACTATGTGGTAAATCGTTTTATATAGCACAAGACGAATATTTGAGAATATTCGGTGGTGCTTGTACAAGTTTGGCTCTTGCTCTACTCTACACATTCAGTATTTGTCTAATTGCGAATTAGTGACGTATTTTATTTACATTTTTAATATTATTTACATTAATAATATTATAAGATATATAAATATTTACAATATTACAAGATTTGACTTTAAAAAGAAATCGATTCTTAAGTTTTTATATCCACAATTTTAATAAATAATATTGTTTCTTTTTATATAATAATATAACAATTCCAATTAATTATATATATATATATAATTCATTTATATTATTAATATTAAAGGCCTCTCATTCACATGGTCCCGGGTTCAAGTCCCGGGCCTGGCAAGTGAATTTCCCTAGCTGGGGTTTATGGGACGGAGTCAACCCAGCCTCCGGGAACAACCTTGGGGAAAAGCTACTTGATAGCGCCTCCGATCAAGAAAATCAAGGTAAAGGTGGAGGGGACCCGATCTACTGATCATAGAACAGACAGAGAGAGAGAGAGAGAGAGACTTATAAATATTCTCTCCTCTCCTCAAGCCCAATTCATTTACTCATCCATGTTGCATAAGGCACCTAAATATCTTAATTTGGCTAAAACACTTTCCATGTTTTAAAAATTTAAAATAGATGAAACAGAAAAAGGTTCTAATTATATTCGAATAATGTATACTCGTACATATATTATTAATACAAGTATTTTTTCTTTTTTTTTTTTTTTAAATTTATCAATATATATATAAATAGTAGATACATTTGTTTTAAATATTCTTAAATAATACCTATATTTTTATATTATAATTAAATATTGAAAATTTTAAAGTATTATAATTAATATTATTCTATCTCTGTGACTCTACGGAACTCGAAAGTTCTTGGCCGCAGCAACCACACCCCTGCAAGTATTCCTATTCTGAGCCACTTTATAATAATTATAATTAAACCAAGTTAAAATTCTATTCTATTTTTGCATATGATTGTGATTACTTGTATTAAAATTTATACGAATTCAAATATGCTAATTTTTAAATTTATATAATAATTTAATATTATTTTTTTTATTAACATATCACATCATAAAAGAGAATTTATTAAATAATCAACTTATTATAAGACTAAACTAAAATAATAAATAATAAAAGAATATTATGATTTGGATTTAAAACAAATTTCAAAACTTTACTAAATTTTAAAAAGACAAAAATATAAAATAACCTCTCATTATCATTTGTCTAAAAAATTCTATTTTATATTTTATATAATCAATCAATCATTTTTGTCACTTAAAATATACTAGTAACTCATAATTGAGTAATCTAACTGAAAACAAAAACAGAGATAATATAATTTAGTAATTTTAATTCACGTTTGAAAAATAATTTTGACTTCATAAAACACTAAAAAAATAATTTCTGTTTTTATCTTATCTTCTTATACGAGTAAAAATTGTTTCTCTGTTTGTTTCTCTGTTTCATTGTTCTCAAAAACCGCTCTAACGATTTTTTTGAAATTCACAACAGAGATAGTATTTATAAAGAAAAATTGAGTTTTATTGATCACATCTCACGAAACTTTATTAGTTCTTCTTAATTTAAATTTATAATATATGGATGACGTCACAACCACCGCCTGTGAGATATATATATCTATTCTTAAAATAAAATTAAAAATATTTATATTATATTCATATATTTGATTTTTTAATTTCATTAATAGTTTTACATTTAAATTATTTGAAATTGTTTCACACAACGTTTAAAAGAAGATTTATCTTTATATTCGATTCGATATATAGTAGGAGAATTAAATGACGTTATCAATTTATTATACTCCGGTAAATATTATAAAATATTATTTACTAAATATTCAAACAATATCAAATATTCAATTAGATAAAACATTTATTTGTTTTTGTGTTCTTATTTAAAATACATTTTAATTTAATCAGTAAATTAATTATATATATTATTATTGTAAATGTTATATCTATCTATGTGTCCCTTCATACATTTTGAATTCACCCATAATATATCTTATATTCTTATATACTTACTTGAATATAATTTAAAAAGTTTTAAAAGTTTTTTTTTAATATTTTATGAATTCAAATCGTCAATTGAAAATGAAAAATCCAATTATGAGATCAATTATTCATATAATTTTAAATGTTTTCGTGTTTTTTATAAATAAAATATTAAAAAAATAAACTTATAAACAAAATATTCTTTGAATTATTTTGAAACATTTTAGAAAACAAATTTTTAATGGGTCATTTTTAGAAATTCCATTTAACAATTATAATAAATAATTAAAAAATTGTAAAATTTTTAAAGTATATAAAAATAAATTGTATAAATTGGTTAAAGGGTCGAGTGATAGTTCGGTGTCACAGGTATATATTTTATATCAACACGCCTACTTTTCTGTTTGTATGTTATTATTTGAATGGCGAGGAAAAATTAATGGAGGTTTGAAATTAATAGTGATAAGAAAAAAATTTAGTGATAAAGAGGAACAGTATTAATTAATATAGAAAATATAAAATTTGAATATGTAGAAAAATTGAATGTAATCACGAAGGATAATAATATTTGAGAAGAATTTAAATGGAGGTATCAATCGGGAAACGCCTGTTATCATGCAGTAAAGACCATGGACGCATAGGAAGGGACGTAAGAGAGATGGGACAAGGGCTCAGGATAGGGACATTTGGAGAAATGTAGCCAAGAACTTTCGAGTTCCTTAGAGTCACAGAGATAGATAGATATAACATATACAATAATAATATATATAATTAATTTACTGATTAAATTAAAATATATTTTAAATAAGAACACAAAAAGAAATGAATGTTTTATGTAATATAATGATTGAAACAAAATGGATGAAAACCTTTTACTACTTTTAACCAAATACGATGTACCACTCGGGGGTACAGGGGGCGGAGCCCCCGTCCGGCTCTGAAGAGCGCCGAAGGCGCTCTGACCAGCTGGTGATTATTAAACTTGGATAAAATTCATACCCTTTACTTTTTTTTTTTTTTTTTTTTTTTTAGAAATATTCAAATAAAATAAGTATAATTTAAAAAAAATAATAATTTATGATAAATATAATCTAAATATTTTTATTAAGGGAGGTATTGTTTTCACACCAAATTTCACATGTGGAGATTTTTACATATCTCCACGAATCATGCATTTTCTCAACAGAAAAAAGTATTTTTAGCATGATGTCTGTCCGTCTGTCCGTCCGTATAGATGTGTACAGCCTGAACGGCTTAACGGATTTTGATGAAATTTGGTAGCTTTACTTAATGCATCAGTGGGATGAATGGATCAACTTTTGGTGTAAATCCGGAAACCGGAAGTGGTAGTATTAGCGATCGACGATAAAAAGGGAAGGGTTATTTTCGCACCAAATTTCACATAAGGAGATTTTTTTACATATCACCACGAATGTATTGGTTTTATCCTCGGGAAAAATCATCTTCATTATGTTTTTCTTAATTTAAAATTATATGACGTCACCCAGCCCTTCATGACGTCACAGCCTCGGGTAACGCCGGCTACTTCAGCTATATATTATAAATAAAATAAAATTAAAAATATTTATGTTATGTCCATATCTGTTTTTTATTACATTAATAGATATATTAAAATTATTTGAAATTGTTTCTGTAGCTGGAAATTAATTTATTTCAAACCGTCGGTCGGTTCGGACCTGGCCACAGGTCAACTTATTATGTTTTGACAAAACGGTCTTCCCTTTCATTAATATGCAATTTTTTAATTAAATATAATTAATTAAATATAAATATAAAATTACCTGAATTACCTGAAATAAAGATGCTATTTAATTCTAATAGATTTCAAAAAATCGGAATTAAATACAATTTCTTAATTAAAATTTATTCTGAAATCAATACATTATTTTTTAGATGGCAATGAAAAAAAATGAAACGCACCAAAATTAAAGTAATTACCTTTATTCGCTCTAATTACATTTAATTAATTAATTATAATTCAAAAATATTATTTTATTTAAGGGATCCATTTAAATAAAAAAAAAAAAAATTCAGAAGCTTAACTCTATTTATAGTTGATGAAAAATCAATTACAATATTTCATTTCACCAATAGACATGAAGTCAATAAAAACATTGTAAAAACTGAAATAAATACTTGCTTACATATAATACAAATAGTACAAGAAGGTAAACTTTAATGTAGTTACATACACTTTTTATGTCCACCTCATGATTAATTTTAATTGATATATATATGTATATTTCCAATTGAAATTAACTGGAGTGTCTCCACTCGACTATCTCGCAAATTTGAATTGGATTCAATAACTTATAATAATATTATATTTAAATTAAATTTAATTAATTATAAATTATAAATTAAAATTAATAAATAATTATTTATTTATTAAATCAGCGCATGTTTGACTCTTTGTTGATGGCACCACGTCACGTGTTGGTGCGTGATTTGAGGTGTTAAAAAATTAATTCCGGTACTTTCAGCGATTCAATCCAGCTGAAATTCTATATATAGCAGTTTTATACAATTTTTAATCATGTGAAAAATTATCAAACCTATATCTTTATTTTTACAGTCACTTTAGAGGAAAACAAAATCAAAACGTTGTAGGTAATGACCCTCTTCCGGTTGAGCTACATTTCTCAAAAGTTGATAGAAAACTACGAATTTTGAATAATGCACCTGTACCAAATTTCATTTCATTCTAGCTCAAACCGTTTTTGCGTAATCTTGTCTACATACATACATACATACATACACACACACACACACACACACACACACACACACACACACACATTTTTCTCAACCTTAGTGAAAATGATTCAGGAACCATAAAAACGTATAAAAACATCAAAATCTCGACATCGAAAATTCTCTGGCGAAATAGTAAAAAAAAGAATTCATATTTTCTACTTTAAATTAATTTTTTGTCTCGAATAAGAATTTTAAAGAAATATTTGATTGAAATTTCCTTAAATTACTTAAATAATTTGAATTTTAACTAATTACTTAATAATTAAGAAAAATATTTTTAATTTTTTTTAAATTATTAAAAATAAATAAAAAAAATAAAAATAAAAATAATAAATCGATATAATAATGAAGTTGAAGTTGAAAGTAAGTCATGTTTTCATTGGTTATTAGTGAAAATAGGAATCTGGGTTAATAAAAATGGTTATTTGTCTTATTTGTCTTATTTGTCTTATCAAGTGAGCGAGAGGAGAGCAAATTTGTCGAGGACAGACATTTTTTGAGTGGCATATCCTCTTGAATGATGATGCAGTCTAGACGAGACAGACAAACATTGAGAACTAGACTAAATAAACCACGCCATAAAATGTTCCCTCTCCTTCTAATGCTGATACCAATATATGAATATCCCACTGGCGGAGGCAGACCAAAGCGCGGGGGTGGTATGGGAGAGAGGCGTGGGTGGGGGGGGGGAGGAGGAGGAGGAGGAGGAGGAGGAGGAAGGCAAGGGTAAAGGGAGAGCGCCGTTTCACTTGTTCCACTTAATTGAAATCTGCTTTTTTCATTTTACATTCAGATAAATGTCATAGATAGAAATAAAATAGTCAAGAGTGTATCACACACACACACACACACACGGTAGATATTAACAATCTACCGACACTTGGACAAGTTTCCCATTTGCCAAAATGGGTACAGTTGCATTTGGAATAACAACAACGAGGGCACAATGCAATTAGAGCGCGAAACTTTGATTTTATATAATAGTAATGGAAACAAGTTAACTTTTGCTTCTTATTTATATGGTAGAAAGAAAGGAGATTAAATTTTGGTCATTGAAAGAATTAATGTTTATACTCTTATATTATTTCATGTATTTTTAATTTGAAATAAAAAATAAATAAATATAAATGTAAAAGAAATAACGCACCTGGATTTGATTTTTTTTTTACACGCTTTTATTTAGCTTACACCCGTTTCCGTGTCGTCAAATATTGCAACGTTAATTTGACTTCCACTTCCCAATGTTCGAATGAGCTGAAATTTCGCATACCTATGTAACTCCGATGACAATGCAATATATTCTGATTCAACTTAGGTCATAGGTGACCTAGGAGGTATTATATTTATCAATTAGTAATTACATATTGCATAATACTAATAATAATAATCAGGCCCTTATAACCACCGATTTGATATTATAGTATTTTGAGATGAAGAATCGACTTGAATTAGATTCTTTCAACATTCACACAATTACCTCAAATAAAAAACCGGGCGAAATTTCTATCAAGACTAAAAATTAGGAAATAAAAAAAAATATAAAAAAAAAACGTTTTAAAAACACGCTTTTATTTAAATGCACTAAAAGGAGAAAATATTTCTCCACACACACCACAATTTCCTTACAATAATTTATCATATCTAAATAATGAAAGCGTTGGCACCAAAACGTAAATTCTACTTCAAATAGACATAGTTGTCAATTTTGGTAGAAAAGGAAAAAAACAGAAAGGATTGTGGATATACAATGAAATGTCCTTCGTATTCTTTTCCTTTCTCTGCATGTTTGGCGTCCAAGCTTTCATTTTTTAGATATGATAAATTATTGTAAGGAAATTGTGGTGTGTGTGTGGAGAAATTATTTTCTCCTTTTTAGTGTATTTAAATAAAAGCGTGTTTTTAAAACGTTTTTTTTTTATATTTTCTTCATTTATTATAAAATAGATTTATCTATAATTCAAAAATAATAAAAAGTGGAGGGATCCTCTGATCAGCATTCAACCGGGTGACTTTTATAAAGAAATCTTCAAGCTGAGGAATAAAAAATAATTTGATTTTCTGTTTTCGTTAATTCTTTAATACAAAATAGAATCGAGAAAAAAAAATGCTTTTGCAGAGGATATTTAATAAAAATAAATAATTGAATAGTCATTTAAAAATATCCTAAATACCTAATAGCTACAATTCAATAAAATTGAAAATAATTCAGTTCATTCATTATTTCTATATCATTTCATACATAATTCATTCATCAGTCATTTAAATATAAACATTTGTTTTTTGTTTGTGAAGAGATAAAAAATTTGTTAATAGGTTACAAGAGATTGTGAGAAGAAGAAAGAAATAAGAAAACAGAGACTTTAAAGATGAATAACAAAAAATAAAAAAATTATATTAATTTTTTATAATTTTATTATAATAAATCACAGAATAATTATTGATT
Source organism: Labia minor (assembly GCA_963082975.1). Classification (NCBI taxonomy): domain Eukaryota; kingdom Metazoa; phylum Arthropoda; class Insecta; order Dermaptera; family Spongiphoridae; genus Labia; species Labia minor. The sequence continues at coordinate 2,754,342 of OY720344.1, forward strand.
TGATTCATAAGTAACAATATTAAAATGAAAATAATAAATAAATATTTAATTAAATTGAATCTTTTGAAACTTTTTTTTTTACTACTACTACTACTACTACTACTACTACTACTACTTTACAGTTGTCAACAGTCACCAATGTTAATGTTCTTCAGTGCTAGTTAGTTTAAAGTAGAGTGTATAATTCCTTTCAAATCCGATTTCTAAAAAGCTGTCCGCAACATCCAAAATAACTTTCCTTGGTAATTCAATTTCATTCAATCCCCTCTGATTAGATGGATGTCGTTATTAGTCATTTTCTTTGACTTATTTATTAATCAAACATCCTAAGTATATATATATATATATATATATATATATACTAGTTTAATATAAAAACATACCCGTGGATATGTATGTTCAAATCTTTTGTTTTTTACTATGTAGACAAGATTACGCAAAAACGGTTTGAGCTAGAATGAAATGAAATTTGGTACAGGGGCATTATTCAAAATTCGTAGTTTTCTTTCAACTTTTGAGAAATGTAGCTCAACCGGAAGAGGACCATTACCTACAACGTTTTGATTTTGTTTTCCTTTAAAGTGACCGTAATAAATAAAGATATAGGTTTGATAATTTTTCACATGATTAATAATTGTATAAAACTGCTATATATAGAATTTCAACTTGATTGAATCGCTGAAAATACCGGCTTGAATGGCAATCACGCGTAAGCAAGGGACGTGGTGCCATCAACAAAGAGCCAAACACGCATTGGTATGATAAATATTATTTATTAATTTTAATTTATAATTTATAATTAATTAAATTTAAATTAAATATAATATATTATGTTATTTAATCCAATTCAAATTGCGAGATAGTCGAGTGGAGACACTCCAGCTAATTTATTCTTATTATAATTTTGCTTACTTGTGTTTCTGTTTTGAATATAATTAGGAATAAGTTGTATTGACCTAATGTCGTGAGAGATGTATAGTAATTCATTCTCAACAATAAAAACAAAATCTTGATCATGGATCTACAAGAAGTAACAAAAATTTTAATACGAAATTAAAAATTTAATTATTATCACAACCTTACGATTTGAATATTTTATGAAAAAATAAGCAAATTCCATGTCAAATTGAATTTTCTTACTTGTTCACATTACTATTTTAATATTGTTTTATGTTTAAAAGAGATAAGATGGCCATGACTAATATCAATAAAATTATTATCTAATATAATAATGCGTAGCGATAGAATTTGTTGATTAAGGTAGACATGTACTCGTATCAATTTGAAATGAAATATTATTGATTAATTGTGATGTTGAGAATGGGCATTCGAAATGGCATTTTTAGTCAATTCGTGTGGTTGCCATTTTCTCTCCTCTAGAATCTTTCCCATTGCCTGTAAACGTCTCGAAACAGTTGATGAATCAACTGCTACTAAGCTATCTGAAATTGCTGTTCTTGTTCTTTGAGAGTTTGAGTTGGGTTCTCGTCCAATAAGTCTTGGAATTCATTATCTTCGAGCTTTTTTGGACCTACAGATCGTTCTTTGTCATTGGCTTCGGAAGCAGACTTTCTTCAAATCAAACAACAAAAATAATGAATATTTGACCGATCCATAATTAACCTCTCAATACACTGAATAACCCAATAATACTAAAAACTGGGAAAAGAGTTATTTTATGTTGAGAAATGTCGAAACCATTTAATTTAATATATTAGTTAGATTAGTTGTTTGCATTGATACTTCGCGTCTCCACCAAAAGATGTCGCCCATCATAAAATACATACAAGCACCGATTATATGAAAAAAATAAAATTTATATTGAGATGAACTCAATTATTTTAATATACAGCTAAAAAACAATTCTATTCTATTCTATTTGTATTCATTTTTTAATATTGAATTCAGGTAGTAGTAGTAGTTGTATAATACTAGTATATGATAAATGTGAAAATATCATTGGATAATAATAACGAGAAAGCTATTTTCTTTTATGAATACTTACATCTGAACTTCATTTAAACAATTATAAAGAGTGTTCTTGTTAATGTCAAAAGTGTATGATTAGTATGTGTGTGTGAATTATGTAATATTATAATTTCTATTCCTAATTCTTTAATAAAATTGCTGGTTTTTTGTACGAATGAAATTAAATTGAAAATAGAGAATTTAATTACCGAATAATTGCATTGAGTCTATAGGGTTTACAAATAAAACACTATGTCGAGATAGAAATAGATTTATTTATCGCAAATTGTAGTGGTATGTGAGCAAGTCGAACTGCACAGTTGAATGATCTCGTGACGACGAGATCTCTTGCCTAAGTCCCGCGCGAAGCTGGCACACAAAACATTTTTGGAAAGTCGCGTGAGTCGTCATATGTGGTCTATGTCGTGTGTGTTTTGTGCTTGCTGCCACAAGTCTTTCTATCAATTTATCTCTGTGCAATTCGAAAGTTCTTGGCCTCACATTTCTCAAAGTGTCCCTATACTAAGCCACGACCATCCAACTCTTACTCTCTCCTATCTCCCTCACGTTCCTTCTTAAATTGTCCACCCACTGCGTCCTAGTATCCTTGCTCTTCCAGGTGGACGTTTCCTAATCGGTCGGTAAAAAATAAAATTGGTAAATAAAATGAAGAAATATGCTATCTACATTCACAAATTCGTTAGATTTAATTCTATTGATCTATTATCAAGTATATTCAAGTACTAAATTAAATAAAATTTCAAAAGTGTCTGATACGAGTGTTTCCCGCATCTTACTCTTTCATTCACTACCTTCAAGACAAATTTGAATCCTACGTACTAGTTTTTTCGCAATTTCCATTATGATCAAAATTTGTAACTCTTGGTTGATAAAGTCAATGAATTTCAAATATTGAAAATTTGCGGGTTTTTTTCCTAATATTTGTTTTATTGATAATATTTGATTTTGTTTTAATCAATTTGGCCTGAATACGCATTGATAATCTCCTAAAACGATTTCCTCTTCATATGGTTGAAGTTATACTAAAATAATATTCAAGAGAATCTTATACAATTTCGTCCAAAAAGACATTCCCCTGTAATTATTGCAGATGATCGAAAGAACTCATTTGTGCACTAACTAATTTGTCTACTAAATTAATTAATTCTACAGGTATTCCATCAATTCTCGGTGCTTTATTATTTTTCCTCTTAATTAATTTCTGCTAAGATTCTGCTGTTCTATTATTATACTTACTTCTTTTCAGTTTAATAATTTTCAAATTAGTCCCTCCCTTCATCTATTTTTAAAATCACTCACCTTTGTTAATGAATTATGAATTATTCTTATCATCTCTAATTAAGTTTAAGTGTGCCTGTGATAACCCTTTTGGATTATTTTTTTATTCCTAAATATAAATCTCTCCTATTCTTGTTACGGCTTCTTTTTACTATCTCGCCAGATGCAAATCTCACGCGCCAACACGTGACGTGGTGCCATCAACAAAGAGTCAAACATGCGCTGGTTTAATAAATAAATAATTGCGAGATATAGTCGAGTGGAGACACTCCAGCTAATTTCTATTTCTAATATTATTTTTTAAGATTACCCCCTTTTTTTTTTTTTTTTTTTTTTTGCTTTTGTCGACTTTGGTTACTAATATCCTAACATTAATTTATTCAAACCTATTCACCACTTCGCGTTTACTACTAATACATTGGATAATATTACGTTCATAGCAGTGAAAGGGTTAATATTTTTTTTTAATCCTATTTTCTATTAATTTTAAACATTCCTCATCGAATCATGGTTTCTATTTTTTTGTTATTTTTATAACCTATACTATTTGATGCTGCTGTTTTTAATTAAATTGAGTCTTGTTTAGATAATTTTTCATACATTCCATTAACTTTTAAAAGGTTAGGAATCGTTTTTTAAAGAAGATCAAAAGTTGAGATTTCAATCATTTTTTTTTTTAAGTCTAAAGATTGAATGTACACCTATATAATAAATCAATTGATTTGAAAAATGAAAATTCTCAAGATAGATAAAAAAAAATGTCATTTGATAAAATTGTGTTATATTGAAAAATAAATGATCTTTCATTGATCTGTTTCTAAGTTCTGTGTAAACATTATTTATAATATCTAATAAGAAGAAGAAAAAGAGTGAAAAGAGGAAACATATTAGTTTATGAATTTTTAAGTAAAAATAGAAGTTTTTTTTCAATAGACATAATATTTACAAGAGACTAGTTTAAAATTATAAGTGCATGAAACATAAAAGATTAGAGGTAGACTAAATATTATGTCTGACTTAAAAAAAAAAGATAATAATATTAACAATAAATATCAATAAATAGTCGATGATTATATTAATAAAGAGAGAGAGAGAGAGAGAGAGAGAGAATTAGATATCAACTTTATCTATAGCAATTAGTATAAATAATAATAATAATAATAATAATAATTTATCCTATTAATTGATAAGATAACATATTTATTTATAAAGGACTTTTAGAATGCGATAAAAACAAATTCTACAATAAATTCGATTGTATAGTAATGTTTTTTGTTTTTTTTTTTTTTTTTTTGGGTTAGGGGGGGAAAATCTTTTCAGACCATACAATAATCGTCATTACTGCGTGTGTGGTGTAACCACTAAAAACCCCTCCTTCACTTCAGAGCCCTCTACCCTGGAACCGCGTTAGCATTACTTCGGGGTAGGGGCCTATTTTATATTTTTCATAGAAATTTCTACTTATACGCCTGCGTCCAGGCGCGCCCTTATATCTGTTTTATAATATATTTATTTTTCTGTGTCTAGATCAATTTTTTTCTCTTTCAATATTTGTTCGGTGTAATTAGTCACCTTATACCAGATCTCTTCGTTTTCTAACATTTTTGTTCTCACATTTTCAATTGTTAGAACGCCAATCGACTCTTCTAATTTAGATCTCAGCCCTTGCCAACGCTGGCACCCGAAAAAGGTGTGCTCAGAATTGTCTACGTCTGAATCTCCGTATATACAATCAGGAGTCCTGCGTTTTCCCATTTTGTATAGATAGCTACAGAAGTAGCCGTGTCCAGATAATAGCTGCGTTAAGTAGTAGTTTACTTCTCCATGTTTCCGTTTTATCCAGCTACGTATGTTTGGTATTAATCTAGCTGTCCATCTGCCGCTTTTTTCATTATTCCATCTCTCCTGCCATTTGTTTAAAGTATCTTCCTCTATTTCTGCTTCCGTTCGTGAGATGGTGCTTCGACCTGTTTTCATTAAGTATTTAGCTTGCCGCTTTTCCGCTAGCAAATCAATAGGTGTTACCCCCGCTATAACTAGTGCTGCCGCCCTCGACACTGTGCGATATGCGCACACAATTCTTAGCGCCATTGTTGCCTGGACTCTCATCAGAGATTTCCTTCTAGTGTGGAGTCTTAAGGCGTCCGCCCATACTTCGCAGCCATAAAGCATGATAGAATGGCTAACTTCCATCAACAATCTACGTTTACTTGGCAATGGTCCGCCAATATTTGTCATAAGTCTACTTAAGTGGGCTGTCACTTGAGCAGCTTTCACTGAAGCGTAATTCAGTTGTTCTTTAAAACTTAGTTTAGGGTCGAGTCTAACACCAAGATATTTGATCGTGCTTTTGGTCAGTATTTCTCTCCCATTTACTTTCATCTCTATTTCAGTAGGGATTCGTCGCCGGGTAAAGAGTAATAGTTCCGTCTTCTCCGTAGCCAGTTGAAGCCCTCGTGAACTCAACCATGTTTGCGTACGAATCATGACTTGGTTTAATCTACTTTGTGCTTCGGTTGTATTCCTGGCAGTAATGACAGCCGCTATATCATCAGCATAACCTACTAAAAAGACATCTTCAGGCATTTCAATGCTGAGTAATTCATCGTAGCTGATGTTCCAGAGGTCGGGTCCCAGAATAGATCCCTGGGCTGCTCCTGCTGTTATTTGTTTTGTCTTAGAGCCACTACTGGTTTCGTATATAAGCTCCCGATCCCTCAGATAACTCCGTATCAGTCTATTGAGGTACGCCGGAATATGAAAATGATTTTCTAATGCATCCAGTATGCTTGTCCAACTAAGACTGTTAAAAGCATTTTTAATGTCAAGTGTCACTAAAAGTACAACAGGTCTTGAATAGTTATTTCCTCGCTGTGTTAGGGCGGCTGCTTCCACCACCTCTTGTATAGCTCCTATTGTAGACTTTCCTTTCCTAAAGCCATGTTGTCTTTCGTTTAGTCCACCTGCGGCTTGAATCGCTTCTATTAGCCGTATCTTTATTAGTTTTTCAAACAACTTTCCAGCTACATCTAACATGCAGAGTGGGCGGTAAGCACTTGGTGTCATAGGATCGCCCCTACCCTTGCTTATAAGTACAAGCCTCTGCTTCTTCCATATCTCGGGAAAGACGCCTTCTTTTGTACACCTATTGTACATCTCGAGAATTTTTCGCGATCTATGGGTAACAAGAACCTTAATTACTTCGGATGGTACTCTATCGGGCCCAGGCGATTTTTTGTTTTTTAGAGTATCTGCAGCGCTTCGAAGCTCACTCTCTGTGAAAGCAACAGTCTCTATTTCTTCGACTGTGTCGTCAGCTGGTCGAGTGGCATGACTTGGGAACAATGTGTTAACAATACTTTCTGTTAACTTTTCGTCGAGCTCTTTCGCAGCTGATCTTGCGCCAAGCTTCTTCATTACTATCTTATAGCCAAGACCCCATGGATCATTGTTTACCTCAGCGCAGAGATCGGCCCATTTCTGTTTCTTGCTGCGAGTAATGGCAAACTTTAAATCTCTTTTTGCTCTTTTATATGCTTCGGTTTGCTCTTCGAATGATTCTCCTCGTCTTGCTCGTGTCAGCTGCCGTCTATAGCGGAGACAAATTTTTCTCAGATTTGATATCTCTTCGTTCCACCAATAAACGGGATTTTTATGCCTATGGTCGTTTTTAGGCATGGAGGCATTACAGGCTTCTCTGATGGCATGCATTGTTTTATTGGCTGCATCTCTTGCGCTTGTAGGTCTTTTTATTGTACCTAAAATCCTGTCGAACTCCCTGATGAGGCGCTCTGTGTTTAATTTATTTACATTCCATCTTCGGTCTTCTCGGGTTTTTCTGTGTTGATTCTGTTGAGTCTTTGCTATGGTGAAGAAAATATATTGGTGATCACTAGCAGTGTAGTCCTCTAATACTCTCCACTTCTGTACCATTCGGTTTGTATTTTCAGATACCAGGGTTATATCTGGGATTGTCCCCTCGCAGCCAGGTCTTCTAAAAGTTGGTATATTGCCCGTATTTGCTACAATAAGATTAAGTCTTGCAACCATTTCCATTACTCTTCTGCCTCTGGAGTTTACGGTTCGCATACCCCACTCGGGTGCTTTGGAGTTAAAGTCGCCTGCTATTAAAAGTGGTCCTACATGCTCTCTTGCTTTATCTTCGATGTCGTTTAATTTGGTACGAAAGGTCTGGATATCATCACTTGGGGTCAAGTAGCAACTAATCAACTTAAGATTGTCTATATTGGCGTATACAAAGCCGCATCCGCTGCCACTCGATTTGATTTGAATTTTGCTTCTCCCTGGAATCCAGATAGCTGCCGTAGCAGTATCATCCTCAAGCCATGTACCATTTTCTTTCTTTTTGTATTGTTCACTAATAAGAATAAGATCAGCTTTGTATTCTTCTATTATCTGTGCGAGCAAAGAATCGGCGGTTTTGCTTCTGTGTATATTTGCTTGAATTATATTCATACTTTAGTATTTTCTGCTAGAGCCACATCTATTAGACCCCGGAATGTGATCAACCTTCTCTAAGCCTTTGTCCCTGCACAAACAGCAGTTTGGTTCGTTTTTACATTCTCGCATTTTGTGTCCCCTTTCTCCACAGCGGATACATATATTTTGTCCTTTCCTGTCTGGGCCCTCACAATTTGCTTGAACATGTCTTACGCCAAAGCATCTATAGCAGCGTTTCACTTCTTCTTTGAGTCGAACCCTACAACTAGTCCATCCAATCTTTAAATGTCCTAGCTTCAGGATATTATTTGCTGCATCAGTAGGTAGTGTCACAAAAGCCCGGCGTTGTTCTCTGTTATTTGAGTTGGTCACATGGACTTTGATTTCATCTTCGTTTATCTTCTGATCCGCTTTCTTAATTGCCGCTATCACTTCGCTGTCCTCCGTTAGAGTGTCCATATCGCGAATTTCTATCGTAGCCCTCGGTTTGAGTTCTTCCACAGTGGCTAGCTCTCCTAAAGTTTCTTTAATAGCTTCGCGAAACATTTCTATTCTACCTCCCTTTACCAATTCCACTAATATATAGCCAGCTTTTGTTCTTCTTACAGAGCGAATAGCTACATCAGCTTCTTCTGGTTTGACTTTACTTCTCATATCTCTCAGGACTTCTGCGTAGGTCAGTTGTCCGGATGGTTTAACCAAAACTGCGTCTGGCCTCTCCTTCGGTGTTTTGAATTTTCTTTTTCTTTTCTTCATCTCTATGTCCTCTTTCTCTTGAAGAGGTGCTTGAAAATTGCTATCTGATTTAGATCTTGCTTTTTTTCGGGTAACTACTTGCCATTTTTCCGGATCTTTATTTCTTCGTCTCTTATCCATTTCGGGAGCGGTTGGACTTGTGGCCGCTCTCTTGGGTCGAGATGTTTTTGGTGTAATTTCGTGTAGTTCTGTTGTAGGATCAGCAAAATGCTCTTTTTGTTTTTCACTGGATTTTTCAATCTCAATTTTTTTCCAGCTTCTTCTATAATTTTCCATGACATCAAAGATTTCTGACAATTTAGAAACTCCAACTTTAACGTCCATACTCACGTTCTTTTGTCGTAACATAGCTAGTCTCATCTTCTTTAGAATCTCTTTACATTGATCTAAGCTTTCCTCTTCGAGTGTTCTCATTTTTTCAATGGACTCCTGACGTGAGCCCTCTTCCAAGGGGATGCTTGTTTTATTTTTGTCGACTATAGGTGTATCTCCATCACTCGCCTCTGCAGATTCCCTTATTACGGGTGTGGTGTTAACCGGTGTGCTCACTGGGGACCGGGGCGTTTTTGAGCTTTTCCTAAAAGACATCTCAGCGCTTCCGTTTTGGAGATTAGCACGACTCTCTCCTACTATTCCACTATTATGTGCGACGATTGTATTTTTATTTTTATTCATTGTTTATGGGTCCCCGCTTCAGGCCGCTATCCTCGTCGTGTGTATAGTTACTCAATTTGTCCCCATGGTTATCTATACAGATGCAGGGAGGCCACGCTAGGGTTGATACAGTACCTTATGAGTAACTGTATTCAGTGCCAGGACGAGTGCTAATCAGGAATAGTCTCAACTGAACTTATACGGCCAACTCAATGGCAACGTGCGAAGAACGTACCTTATTAACTTATATTAAGTATTTCTAAGTATTAAAATAAATATATAGTTAGTCTAATTTATTTAGATTCTCTATTAACTACTTGAATTGTCGAAATGTCGAGCAGTTTCAAGTAATAATTTTCAAAAATTGTGCCCTATGCAGTGATGCCAACTCAAGATTGGAGAATTAATTTTTCACCAACTTAAAGTTAGTGAGATTTGCAGCACTGACCTGCTCCAAGCGGCCGTTATCGTAAACTCTATTTTTGATACTTATAATTAATATAAATTTAAAATAGAGATATTTAATTAAATAATTATCAGAATATTATAATTTATATCTCAAATGAGAGATAAATTATTATTAAATGTTATTCTACTAGTTAGGTGGCTTGGATAGAATAGTTGCTTTACCACTTTGTAGCAGTTTGGAGACTCGCAAGGATGCTCAATCGCTCAAATATCCACCATTCATATAGTAATAGAAAGTATAATAATAATAATAATGAAGAATAGTAATGTCCAGGAAAAATATTTCTTTTAATATTTATTCCACTTGTATTTTTATAACGATTTGTTGTCTAAGCAATCAATTGGACAAGATTTTCCCATTGGAATTAATAAAAAATTATTTATTAAATTAGGTTTATTAATTCTAATTTATATTCTCTTAATGAAGTGATGAGTGCTTAATGATATCAGTTATATTAATACAATTGTAATTTAATTCATTAAGAAAATAAAATAATAATTATCAATATTATTATTATTATTATTATTATATTAAGGTATAATTAAATCGATAGTTTATATTAATTTCATATAAATTTAATAGAAAAATGATATTTTTTTTTTTTTTTTTTTTTTTTTAAAAACATAAGCGATGCTTATATTGAATAATAAGCGGGAGTGTCCTCCCCTAGACTTTCCCGCATATAAATAGGTATAAAGAGTTGTGAATGAATATTTAGAATGTGTAAACTTGGTATTGATAAAGAGCCAGTTCGTATTAGTTTATTGGTGTCAAATTTGATATTTGGTAACATTTATATATATATATATATAAAGAATAAAGTGCTACTTCCGGTTAACTGATATTTTAAATATAAAAAAAAACAGATATGGATATAATATAAATATTTTTAATTTTATTTTATTTATAATATATAAGGGCTGGCTGTGACGTCATGAAATGCTGGGTGACGTCATATAATTTTAAATTAAGAAAAAACTAATGAAGATGATTTTTCTCGAGGATAAAACCAATACAAAGTGCATAACACGTGGAGATATGTCCTCACGTGAAATTTAATATGAAAATAACCCTTCACTTCCTCTCTTCGATCGGCAATACTAGCACTTTCGGTTTCCGGATTTGCACCAAAAGTTGATCAATTCATCCTACTGATGTATTAAGTAAATATTCCAAATTTCATCAAAATCCGTTGAGCCGTTCAGGCTGTACACATCTATACGGACGGACGGACAGACATCATGCTAAAAATACTTTTTTCTGTTAAGAAAATGCATGATTCGTGGAGATATGTACCTAAAAATATCCATAGGTGAAATTTGGTGTGAAAACAATACCTCCCTTACTATCGTCGGTCGGTAAAAAAGAAACGCTACTTGTATAGGTAAAATGTCACTTCCGGTAGTCAGATCATGATGAAATTTGGTATCTGAATTTTTTTCATATTTTTAAATCTATATACAAAATAGGAAGCAAATATCTCGAAGCAAACTGGTACTTTACTTGAAAGGTAAACGCAACCAGTGTAGGTAAAGTACCACTTCCGGTTAACCGATTTTGACGAAATTTTGATAGAAATCTACAAACTGTGAATAATATCGGTGTACCAAATTTCGAAGTCCTAGCTTGATTAGTTTTTGAGCAAATTTGCTTACAGACATTACATACATACATACATACATACATACACACAGACATAATTCGAAAAATGGTATTTTCCGACTCAGGGAGGTCTAAAACGTCAAGATCTATCGAAATCTCGAAGTCGAAATTTTTGACGATTCCAATACTTCCCTTATACGAAGTATGCGGGAAAGTAAAAAGATATTTTCTCTATACCATCTGAGGGGAAGAAACCCCTCCTCATTGGCGAAACAAGTGATTAATAAGAATTAATTAATTATTAATTTTAATGCTATGAAATATTTTTAAATACGTTGAAAATTAAAATGAGTTAGTTTAAAGTTTATGGTAAAATAATAATAATGTAAATGTTATTAATGAATTAAATTAAATTGAAATACTTTATTATATTTGAACTGGGGGGGGGGGGGTCAAAAATTCCAATACTTCCCTTATACGAAGTATGCGGGAAAGTAAAAATGAGCTCGAGTGTCTCCACTCGACTATCTCGCAAATTTGAATTAAAAAAATAAATATTTGAATTTATTTAAGTTTTGTATGATTATGGGGGACTAAATGAATTAAAAAGGTCAGTTTTCGTTTTATAAATCAATTATGTAAATAAAAAATACAGAATTTCAATGAAATAATAGATATAATTTCGGGGTGTAGTCGTCCGAGTCCACTCCCTGTCTCAAGGTGAGAAGAAAAAATAAACTGGAGTGTCTCCACTCGACGATCTCACAAATTTGAATTGGATTAATTAACATATATTATATTTAAATTAAATTTAATTAATTATAAATTATTAATTAAAATTAATAGATAATATTAATAACATGAACAAGGACAAAGGCCTCTTAATAAATCAAATTTGGGATCTTGTGAATTGAAAATTATTAAAATTATTTATTAATCAACATTTTTATTATTTTTTAGGACTTAGAAATTTTATTGTTTAGATAATTATATTTCATCACTTTCCATTTGTTGTGAATCATCTTTTGGCAACACTGGTTTGAATTCCCGCCAAATACAACTGGCTTGCTTCCCGCCAAAATCTTTTGCTTAACTTAATATTAATATAATAAATAATGTAAAATTAAAGAACTCAATTTATTCATAAAATAATTGTTGATCACGTTTTGTTTATAATTTTTTAATTTAATTGTTTAAGAATAATTATTTTTTCTCCTGTAATTTTGAAATTGTAAGCACGTTCAGAGCGCCATCTGGTTGGTGACTTTGGTCTTATATTAATGATCATTGGTCACTTGTCACTGGACGCTCGAACAGTGCAGTCGCTTGATAACGATTGCAGAAGTAGCAATCGTAACGTTGTGTATATGTTTGTATTTTTTGAATAAATTTACAATAACAAATATCAATATGTGGTTTAATTTACAAAATTCCGTTATAATAGATAATATTTATTAAATCAGCGCATGTTTGATTCTTTGTTGATGGCACCACGTCACGTGTTGCCGCGTGAAATTTGAAGTGTTAAAAAATTAATTCTGGTACTTTCAACAAATTCAATCAAGCTGAAATTGTATATATATAGCAGTTTTATACAATTTTTAATCATGTAAAAAACTATCAAACAAAATATCTTTTTTTTACGGTCACTTTAGACTAGAGGAAAAAAAAAATCAAAACGTTGTAGGTCAGAGGTTCTTAAACTGTGGTCCGCGGACCCCTGGGGGTCCGCGAAGCCTTTACTGGGGGTCCGCAAAGCCATCGTACAGGTGCACGAGAAAATGATGAGTCGGTTAAAACTTTATTTAATATAAAAGAAGCGATGGCATGGCTTTGTGAGGAAACAGAGATCTAATACCCAAATTCAACGAAATGTGCAAGAAAACTATTGCTACCGTTTCCATCTTCATATTTAGCAGAATTTTCTTTCTTCAATATTATAATTTCTAATAAAATGTGTTCTACAATATGCAAAAAAATCGTTATTCACCAATCACTGTTAGAAATATTCATCATATATCCTTGTTCTTATGAGATCGTAAGCCAGAAATTAACTAATAAAATGACGTAAAGTACCTAAAGTTGGAATGGGGTCCGTCAAAAAAAATTTTTTCAAGTGGGGGTCCGCAGAGTACATAAGATTAAGAACCTCTGTTGTAGGTAATGACACTCTTCCGGTTGAGCTACATTTCTCAAAAGTGGATAGAAAACTACGAATTTTGAATAATTCCCGTATACCAAATTTCATTGTTCTAGCTCAAACCGTTTTTGCGTAGTCTTGTCTACATACATACACACATACACAGACATTTTTCCCAACCTTAGTGAAAATGATTCAGGAACCTTGAAAACGTATAAAAACATCAAAATCTCGACATGGAAAATTTTCGTGATCGCAATACTATCATCTCTGGCGAGGTAGTAATAATTGAATTCTAAATGCGTCCAGACAATTTGTTCTATTCAAGGTCAATATCAACTTAACATCGATGATCTTATGGGTGTCATGCATTCATTCCAACCAAAACCAAGGCCAAGGACTTGTCAATCCAAAACTATTAAGATTTGATTGGATTTATTTTATACCTATTCATAGAGAGAATAGAGACAATGATTTGATAAAATTGATATCCTCCTATTCCAATGGGAAGAAAAATACACAATAAATCAATGTTGGTATATATTCTTATTTATTATTTATTTATTAATTTATAATAAATGTAGCAAAAAATTTTTTGTTTTTTTATTTTCTTTTCTTCTATCTCTTAAGCCCAATTTACATTGGCTTAGTACTTGTCATTAGTTCAGGGGTGGGCAAATACTTTTAAGCGCGGGCCAAAATGAAATTTTCAAAATGTATTCCGGACTGGAGGTCCATATTTCGAAAGCTAATGTAAATTGGGCTTTAAATGTATTTAGCAAATAATATGTTAAGTAAATGAACAAAATTTACTCAGAAAAAAGAAGAGAACCTGCTAAGAGGGTGCTAAGCAGTGATGTATTGGTAAAATAAGAAGTAAGGGAACGCATAGTGGGAGCAAAAAAAAAGTCCTATATTCAGCAAACTAGTAGATTTAAGTGGGAGTTGTCGGGATATGAAAAAGTATGGGAACGCGTTCCGGTTCTGAAAAAAGGTAAGGGAACGTCGTTCCACCGAGTTCCCCTCCCACTACACCACTGGTGCTAAGAGGATGCAAATTCATCTTTACATAGGAATATGGAATTGGAATTGGATACCTAAAAGAGGGAGTGAGAATCGAATCAGACCGACCATCCATCATCCATCACCATCTTCCATTTATATCGTTCATTTACCAATCGTTGAAATTTATGCAAATATACAATTTCACATTTACTCAATAAGATGAGATATTAATAGATTGGTGATTGAATAAGAGAGAGAGAGAGAGAGTAAGAGAAACTGTGGCAGCAACTCAGTATCGCTTTCCTATAATAATTTGGATTTAGATAATTGAAATTATATAACTATATTTACTGATAATAATTAATATATATTGACACTAGATATTTTTTTTATTAAGTACTTATATGCTGATTAATTATAATTAATAAAATAATATTGGAAAGAGTTAGTTGCAAAAGTTATTTTAGGACAGGTACACATTTAATTTACTTTGTGTAACGAAAAAAAAAATAAAATAAAATATTATAAATTAATTGATAAATAATTACTGAAACAATCAACTGGTATGAAGATATAATATAATATTTAAATTATTAGGTATTAGTACATAGTATATATATAATTTTATATAAAAATTCTTGAAAATGATATTATATGTTATTTAATTTTACATTTATGCACCCTCCATACCAAAAGAAACCGAACTTTTAAAAAAAATAGTACCACTAATGCCATCATGATGCGTTTGCTTGCAAGAATTAGTCGTATTCGGCCAGAATATCGAGAAATCGGCAGTTGGACTCTTTTACACGATAATGCACCATCACATCGTTGGCGACTTGTAACTGAATTTTTGGTCAAAAATCACGTTATTCCTTTGCATCATTCGCCCTATTCACCAGATCTGGCTCCGTGCGACTTCTATCTGTTCTCTAAACTGCATTTGGCGATGAAAAGAAAGTGGCACGCATCGATTAAAGCCATTGAGAAGGCGACGACCATTCCAATAAAGGACATGGAGAAGTCATTTGACAACTTGTTGGAGCGTGCAAATTTGTGTATCGATGCAGAAGGGGAATACATTGATTAATAAAAATGAAATGTTCCAAAATGTACATTGTTTTTTTTTTTTTTTTGTTTTTTTTTAAAGTTTGGTTTCTTTTGGAATGGAGGGTGTATAAATAAAATAAAATAATAATAATAATAATATAATACATCATTTACTTCTTTAATTTATGCAAACAAACATATAGTACCTCATCTACTTATTATATTTTATTATAAATTATAATATAATAAATAGAGCATCTTTATCATTTATAGAAAAGAAAATTGGTTAATTTTAGTTTTTTGCAGTTATTTTTAGAATTTAAAATGAATATGAATATATCAAACTTGTCAAGATGACTTGTCAACCATGAAGTAAGCAACGCTTCTTTCTACTAATAGAGTAAGTACCATAACTACTCATGAAATATGTAAGAGATAAACTAAGAAATAAATAAGTACTTATATAAATCTTTTACTCAAGTGTCATTTACCAAATATATATAGATTAGAATTTTTTTTTTGATTCTTTAGGTATCAACACCACACTTGAAAATAAAAATGATTCATTATTATATTAATAATATAGGATATAAGTACCGGGACCCCGAGCCTCGGCTCGGTACTTAAGTTAAAAAAAATGATTCATTATTATTGGATTTGGATGGTAATATTAATACCTGGGACACCGAGCTCTCGCTCTACCCTTTAAAAAATATTGATATACAATTCTTTAATTATTTATTACAATTATTAAATGTTACACATTTGCATCAATCTGATTAAAATGAATGAACTTGTGCTCCTCAATAATACATAAATATATAATATATAGGTACATATATTTTTTTTCTATAGTGTTTTTTTGAAAAACTGTTTAGCGCCCCAAGTGGTTATAAAACAAACTAAAGACAAAAAAACGTGCTTTGCAGCTTTTCGGAATTAAAAAAGCAAAATTGGCAGTCGTGGGACTGGCCGACAGAAGTGAAAACTTCTGCGTAAGAAATTTTAAAACAGACGAAATTCGCGCTATTTCACGAGAAAGATGAATTTCATATGCATGTATATATATATAACTTATATATTATTTTAAACATATATTTTAAACAAATTTGTAACTTATATTTATATATATATAAATACACAACTTTGTTTAAAATATTGCAATACGAACTGTTTTATAATTCTTATCTCTAACATAAAATATATATTTATTATGTGAAGTTCATTTCGTATAATTTTGATTATATATGTATATATGAAATGAACTTTACATAATAAATATATATTTATATGTTAGAGATAATTTATAAAACAGTTCTAATGACAATTCAAATTTCGCGCTCTGTTATAAGAAATTTGAAAGCAGACGTAATGTGCGCTAGCTTCATGGTGTTGGTCACGATCACGCGAGTTCTATACTTTTTCCCCATCCCGCAAAAGTGCTCAACGCCGCTAAAGAAGTTTTCACTTCAAAAATTATTTAATATTTGGAAATATATCTGACTTATAGAAAAAATGAATATTAATTAAAGAAAGAAATTGTTTTTAAAATATCCTGAATAATATGTAACAATTTTCAAGATAGAAATTTATTACAATATTACAATTATTAACTGTTGCATCATTGCATCAATCTGATTAAAATGAATGGAACTTCGGGTACTCAATAATAATAAATAAAATAATATTAATAAATATATTGAATAATATTTTATTGAAAAAATATTAAAAATTATAAAACTATCTAAAACTTAATTAATAAAAGAACAATGAATAAATAAATATAAAATAGTAATTTATTAAAAAGTAAACAATAGATAAAAAGAAAAAAAAATAACAAAATCATTATTTTCATTTTTAAATAACGATTCACCCGGCGAGTTTCGAACCGACGAAATCCACTCGTTAAAACATCACTCTAACCTCTGGACTATATATATTTAGATAAAAAATTGTCATTTTTTTACTGTCTTAGTATTTGAGGTTTTTTATTTTTTTTTTTTTTTTTTTTGAGAGAGATTAATAAATATCTATATATATTTTATTAACAATAAATATTTTTAATTTTATTTCGAAATTAAATAATAAATTTTAAAATATTTTAAATAAAAAAAAATATTAATACAATTTCAGTTAAAAAATAAGTTGACCTGTGGCCAGGTCTGAACCGACCGACAGTTTGAAATAAATTAATTTCCAGCTACAGAAACAATTTCAAATAATTTTAATATATCTATTAATGTAATAAATGATTTTAATATATCTATTAATACAATAAAAAACAGATATGGATATAACATAAATATTTTTAATTTTATTTTATTTATAATATATATGTAAGAACAGGCTGTGACGTCATGCATGGCTGGATGACGTCATATAATTTTAAATTAAGAAAAAAACTAATATAGATGATTTTTCTCGAAGATAAAACAAATACAAAGTGAATGATTCGTGATAATATGTAAAAAATCTCCTCATGTGAAATTTGGTGTGAAAATAACCCTTCCCTTCCTATCGTCGAGCGCTAATACTACCACTTCCGGTTTCCGGATTTGCACCAAAAGTTGATCAATTCATCCCACTGATGCATTAAGTAAATATACCAAATTTCATCAAAATCGGTTGAGCCGTTCAGGCTGTACACATCTATACGGACGGACGGACGGACAGACATCATGCTAAAAATACTTTTTTCTGTTTAGAAAATGCATGATTCGTGGAGATATGTAAAAATCTCCACATGTGAAATTTGGTGTGAAAACAATACCTCCCTTACTATCGTCGGTCGGTAATAAAAATGGATGCCAATTTTGACGTTTTCCATATATAATTTTCAATTAAGAAATTAATAATGAAGCTGTATGTTTCAAGAGATATCATCAATAAAACTTAATTTTTCTTTATAAATACTATATCTAGTGTGAATTTGAAAAAAATCGTTAGAGCGGTTTTTGACAACCAATGGCTATAGATAAATAGATAGATAGATAGATATATACAATTTTAGCTAGCATAATAAGATAAGATATGTACCCCTATGCTAGTAAAGTAGGTTGTGATTATTATAAATAAAAAAATTATATAATATATAGAAAATATTATTATCTATTTTAATTGTAATTTTTCTTTAAGATGACAGTCCATTTTTGACTTTGGACAGTTATTAACAATTATTATAGTTTTAATTTTTAATTTATTATTTTTTTTATTATATTTCTTACTCACAGACAAAGGGGTGATTTGCAGCTTACCTGAAACAAAAAGAAAATTAAAAATTATAAATAAATAAAATAAAAAAATGAAATTCAAATAATATTTTTTATATACATAAGAGTTTATATTGTATATATCATCAATCTATTTAATCTATCTACCAAATTATTTAAAAAAAAAAAAAAAAAAAAAAAAAATAGAAATAAAAATAAAAATAACTCAATTTTTAAGAAAAAATAATATAATATTTAAATTGTTATTTACCTAAATATGTATATTATATTTAAATAAGAATATAATATTAAAAACAATTCTATCACACAGGTCACAATATTATATGTATTATTATTGTTAACAACAAACAACAAACACATCAACATTACTCCACTGTGGAATTTCTCTGGGATTCCAATCAGGACGTTAAAGATTAATAGTAGTCATAAATTACGAAATTTTTTAAAAGGAATCCAAAATTTCAAGTGATAACTAACCAACCAATAATTTAAACAGTGCGTTAGGTGTAAACTTTTTCTAGATTTATTTAAACAAGATGCATGTGTAGTAACATTAACATAAAAGGTAACATTATCAGCTGTAATGTCCCAATTCGAAATAATTTTATAACAATCCGAAAGCATGTCGCTTGGAAACCGCCTGACGCCAAAGGAATTGAAGAATTTGATTGGCTATTCATTTTATTAAAAAATTTTCAGGGTAACAACCAAAAACAAGCATTGTAACGGCCTCCCTTTGTTTAAGCCACCGTGGCATGGAAACTTTCCGTTCACGACATCCGTTGGATATTAATATAACGGAAAATGTGACAAGTCAAGTCATTGGCTCAAATAAGGGATGACACCACCATTATTTGGCCAATGAGAGGCATCAAAACAGACAGGAAGTGTACATACTGGTGTCAAGAAAAACAGTCGTCTAGAAGCTTTGGAAAAGGAAAGACGTGACGAACCGACCGCCTCCCTCGCCATTTTTCAAACGCTCTCTAAATTTCTCTCTTCGCCTTCACCTGTACAATAGGGATTAAACTATTCCCTAATGCCGAGGTAGTTTGATTTGAACGAAAATCTGCTAGTTCTTCATTCTATTCTCCCACAGTTCTTTTTCTTTTCCTTTTCCTTTTCCTAGAAATTATCTTCGGGTGAAACCTTGATAATTTCCCCTCCCCTGCAATTATATCTAATCTAAGATTGTACCTCAATCAACCTCTCTGTATATAATATTGTAAATATAAAATATATGTATATAGAAGACTTCTTTTTTCTTACCCTTTCTCCTAGATATTCTTTTAAACCTAATTTTTCCCTCTTTATTCTTATTTCACTTATTCCCTTTTCTATCTTTCCTTTTATGAGTTTAGTAAAACTCTTTGGCGCTCAACCCTTTCATCACTCTCACCTTCCATTGTAAAGGAGACCTGAAACCTCTCACTACAAGTCCCCCTTTCCCGAGGCGGTGGTAAGCCTGAAAGCCCCTCCCCTCACCCCTCAATCCCTCTCCTTGTAAGCGTGGATCGCTGGACTGCCGTCACCTCCCCTCCATCGCTGGCACCCAACGTAAAGGCTTACTACAGCATGACCAACCTCCTCAATCAGAAAATCCCGAAGAAGAGGAGAATAAGAATAAATAATAAGGAAAGGAAAAAATCCTTTAAAAGGGCCAATCTATAACAAAAAAAGTGAGAATTTAATTTTTATATCGACAAACCGGTGATTTATTTAAAATAAAATTCATTATTTACATCATAAGAGATTATTATTTATTTTGAATATATATCTTTATCTTATATATAAAATTCTCGTGTCACAAAACTTTGAAATGATACTCCTCCGAAACGGCTGGACCGATTCTCTTGAAATTTTTTATGCATATTCAGTAGGTCTCAGGGCATGTCAGACTTCTTTTATTAAACCGCTAATTGGTAAGGTGTGTCCAGGGGGTGGTATTTAAGTAAAAATAGTTTAGTTACAATGCTAGATCATAGAGGCACTGCTGGCGATAATTTGACATCTATATATATCGTATTAGGAGACTTGCAAACAAGAATAGTTGGTGGCTAAATCAGCAAGGGCGTCATCTTATGACTTTGCACCATCAGTTCTTTTTTTTTTTAAGTATTATATATTTTTTTTACAAATTCATTAATTTTTATTATTTTAATATTTTATTAAATTATGTTATTTTATTAAATTAATTTTATTATTAAATTTTATTTTATTAAATTAATTTTATTATTAAATTAATTTTATTATTAAATTAATTTTATTATTAAATTAATTTTATTATTAAATTAATTTTATTATTAAATTTTATTTTATTAAATTAGTAATTATGTCAATTAATTTTTTTTTGCATAAATAAACATATATAAAAAACTATATATAAAATTTGAATATTTTTCAGATTTGTTCCTTTAAAATATAATAAATAATTAAATTAATCACTACTAGGGGCTCGAAGGGGAGGCCATGTAGGGGAATCTGCTTTCTCTTATATATATTGATATTTACAATATCTCAATTGATCTTATTGGCCTTTTAAACTTTGAAAACATTCACATTACGGCTATAATTTAATACTATTAATTTTTAAGATTATGTGAGTAAATTATTTTAATTAAGAAAATTTGATCTCATAATTGGATTTTCACGTAAGATTTTAATATATAATATATTTTTTAATATTATTTTTATAGTAGTTTAGTGTTATGCTAATTTTATATTTTATTTTTATTTTGTTTACTCTGATTTTTTTTTAAATAAATTAATAACATTTAAAGTAGCATAAAAAAATTAATTGAGGCAGGAAAAGTGATGGGGTTTGAAATTAATAGTGATAAGACAAAATAATTAGTATCAGAGAGAATAATATTTGCAAAGAATTTAAATGGAGGTTGCAATCGGGAAATTATTCTCAAAGGGGATCAAAATTAAAATATATAAAACAATTATTTTTTCTGTTGTATTATATGGGTGGGAGGCATGGTCTATAACCCTGGGAGATGAGAGTAGATTCAGAGTATTTTGGAAGACCAATTGTGAACAGGGTGGACAATGTAGGAAGGAACGTGAGAGAGATGGGACAGGGTAGGAGTTAGATGGTTATAGCTCAGATTAGGGACACTCGGGGGGGTACAGGGGGCGGAGCCCCCGTCTAGGTATGGAGAGCGCCGAAGGCGCTCGGAGCAGCTAGTATATATATATATATATATATATTTCTAAATAATGTATTAAATAAACATGTTACTTTACTCGTAGATTACTTTTAGAATTTGGATACGTCGATATCTCTCGGAACGTGTAAAAATCAGAAAAATATATGAATTTTAAATAAAGAGAAAATCAATAGATGGTCCTTTATATATCGTATTCGTGAATGATATTCTTCTTCTTCTTCTTCTTAATAGGCCTTTGGTCCCTGTTCTTTTCATATCTGGCTAAGCTGAAGTAAAGGATTGTATTCATTTTATTTTTGGTCTTCCTCTGCTTCTTTCTTGTTCTTTGTGGACGATCCTTGGTAGGCGATCAGAAGACATCCTTTCAAATGTGATACGGCCCAACATTTTCTTCGACTGCCCACCCATTCATTCTGTTACATCTTTGAGCTTGTTTCATTCTCTAAGGTCTTTACTGCAGATCTTGTCACGAATTGTTTTACCATGCGATGATTCACATTTCTGTCGTACTAAGAAGTGAGTTTAGTGAGGATGGTGTCTGGTCTTGATTCAGTATATGTATTATATATTTATATATATTTTTAATTTTCATTCTGTAGATAGGAATTTATTTTTCCAGATAAGGTTGTATAAAAATTCTTGCATCTTTCACTACTTGGGCCTTAACCTCCTCTCTCATAGTTCTCATGCATGATATTTCAACTCCCACATTGTTGATTTTTGAAAGTTGTTCTATCGGGATGTTATTTATCTGCAGATTACATGGCAGAGGTGTATTTTTGCTATGACCATAGATTTCGTTTTGATGGTTGAAATTTTCATGTTGAAGGTGAAGGGTTTGAACATCTTCTTCATTTCATCAGTAAGTACTGCGTCGTCTGCATTAGCTTACTATAGAAATTCGGTTCTCTTTCATTTTGTATCCAACATGTTTGGGTATTCGCTCGATTATTTTGTCCATTATTGTGTTGAAAAGTATTGGGCTGAGCCAATCACCCTGTCTATAACCCCTGATATATTAATTAGTAGTATAGAAGACGCATTGAAGGTTCTGATTATTGTGGTGTTATCCGAATTTACCTCTTGTGTAATATTTTTAATATTCCAAAAGGGACGCTTCTCTCTTCCAAACATCCGATTACATCGTCCAATCGTACTCGATCAAAAGCCTTAGTGAGGTCCACGAAGCATAAGTATGTTGGTTTGTTATATTCTATAATATATTGTTATATATAATAGTAAATTGTTTCCATTTTAATATGCAAAGAAAATAGAAAATTTTGAAAATCAACTTGCTATTAAATTAAGAAACATGAATTCAATTTGAATATGTACTTTAAAATTTGTGTATTTAATTAGAAAATAAAAATAAAGGTATTCTTTGAGAATATTTAGAATAAAATTATAGTTTTATAAATTTTTATAAAAATAATCTTCATATTAATAATAATATCGTACATTATCTTACACGTATTTAGTATAATTATAATTTTTATCTCTGTCTCTATTTTAAAATTTAAAAAAAGGAAATTGTTCTAGCCAAATTTAAAAATTTAGGTGTCTCATACAACATGAATGGGTAAATGAATTTATAAGTTTTTGCGGATGAATATCAAATCATACAATATTAGTTTGAAACGAATCTAGCAATGAAAATTCAATATTTCTATACACCACTTCTTATTACTGATTTTAAATTAAATATTAATTAAATTAAAAAAATAAATATTTGTATTTATTTAAGTTTTGTATGATTATGGGCGAGTGAATGAGTTAAAAAGGTCAGTTTTCGTTTTATAAATCAATTATGTAAATAAAAAATACAGACTTTTAACATTTTTCACATTTTTCTCAACTTTAAAGAATATGATTGAGGAACCTTCGAAACTTATAAAAACATTAAAATCTCAACATTTAAAATATTTATCTTAGGCGAGATAGTAAAAATTAAAATATTCTCTCGATTGGGATGAGGGAATGTTTTTAAAAATATTTTAAAATTATTTCTTGATTTGATTAGATTTGATGCAATGGTAAAAGTTGTTGCACATTTCGTTTGGCGTTTGTTTCCAAAGGGAGCGAGCGACCCGGAAAAGCGGGAAGGGGTAGTTTGGAGGGTTTGTGAATTTTAGGTAATATGCACATGATCGAGAGGGAGAGGGAAGTGAAAGGGAAAGCATCGTCGAGAGTGAGATTGGCGAGGGGTGGCGGGGCGGCGAGGGGGAGCAGCAGAGCGACTCCCCGGGCAATCGATACTCGAGACGAGACGGCGGCCGAAGGACAAAGCACACCACCACCACCGACAAGGGACAAGGACCTTGACTTGCCGACAATCAATTCCGGATTGCAACGCCCGGCTGGAACCCTCGAGCAACATGCACCATGGTGCAACCCGTGCAACCAACATTTCCCCCACCTGCATTACCACTTTCTTTCTCTCTCATCATCATTCATTCTTTGCGTGCAATTCGATTGGAAATTTTAAAAATTGCCAAGCCATCCTCAAGAAGAAGAAGATAAACGATGGGGGGGGGGGCGTACGTTATCTTGTATTCGATTCCTTGTGCACATTGGAATCGGATAAGAAAATGATAAGATTATTAATAGGTAAGCTTGTTAAGTTGTTACCCATTTTTACTGATTATCAAAAAAAATTTAAAAAGATTTACTATTTATTTTATTTTATTTTTAATATCTCGCCAGAGATAGTATTGCGATCACGTAAATTTTCGATGTTGAGATTTTAATGTTTTTATACGTTTTGAAGGTTCCTCAATCATTTTCACTAAGGTTGAGTAAAATGTCTGTGTGTGTATGTGTGTGTGTGAATGTAGACAAGATAATGCAAAAAACGGTTTGAGCTAGAATCATGAAATTTGGTACACGGGCATCATTCCAAATTCGTAGTTTTCTATCAACTTTGGATAAATGATGAGGGTCATTACCTACAACGTTTTGATTTTTTTCCTCTAAAGTGACCGTAAAAATAATGATACATGTTTCATAATTTTTCACATGATTAATAATTGTATCAAACTGCTATATATAGAATTTCAGCTTGATGGAATCGCTGAAAGTACCGGAATTCATTTTTTAACACTGCAAATCTCACGCGCCAACACGTGACGTGGTGCCATCAATAAAGAGGCAAACATGCGCTGGTTGAATAAATAAATAATTATTTATTAATTTAAATTTATAATTTATAATTAATTAAATTTAATTTAAATATAATATATACATGTGATAATTAATCCAATTGAAATTGCGAGATAGTCAAGTGGAGACACTCCAGCTAATTATATTATTATTACCATGAAGAAAAGAATCATCCTCCAAGAAAAACAAAATACCCCTAAAATTAAACTACCTACTACTAAACTAGTAAATTAAAAACATTTTCTTTTTTCAGTTATACAATTATACTATTTTACTATTACAGTGATTCTCAACCTTTTTTTTTTTTACCGCGGCACACTTTTAACGGTTTAAACATTTGACGTTAAGTGTAAAAGTTTACCATATTGAAAAAAGTGGTCCGAAAAACGGTCTACCTTTTTTTTTTAGAAAAAATTTAGAAAAAAAAGTTTAAGAGCCTCGTAATCTCGCGGCACACTAAAGTGCCGCGGCACAGTGGTTGAGAATCACTGTACTATTACATACTGTTTCTTCAAATGTAAGAGATTGTAAGATTTGCATTCAACTAATTTCGAAGTAATGCTGCTCTTGTCCAAGCAAAATAATAAGAGGAATTTCAACCCTAAAATTGAATTCACCTGAAAGTGTAAATGGAGGGAATATTTATATATATATATATACAAGATTGAAATCAAAATGTTTCATCCAATTATTTCCTAAACAAGTTGGAAAAGATCACAAGCGGCATTATTTTTCATTTGAATAATGAAAATTTATTCGAGTTATTTTTTTTTCCTTTGTAAAACCATTTTTAGGTTATGGAGCCTACGCCCCTAGAAAAGAGAATAAAAGAATTTCATTTAGCCCATTTAATCAAATTAGACAAAGATAATAAAATATGGATATTAACTGCAATTATACACATACCAGAGTATAAGATATATTATATAATGTATAATTAAACATATAATATATATAAGATATATATATATATATATATAAGTATTTTACAACATTATTGCGATCACGAAAATTTTCGATGTTGAGATTTTAATGTTTTTATACGTTTTCACGGTTCCTGAATCATTTTCACTAAGGTTGAGAAAAATGTCTGTGTGTATGTAGACAGAATTAAACAAAATCGGTTTGAGCTAAAACAATGAAATTTGGTATACGGGCATTATTCAAAATTCATAGTTTTCTATCCACTTTTGAGAAATGTAGCTCATCCGGAAGAGAATCATTACCTACATTTTCAGTTTTTTTCCTCTAAAGTGCCCGTAAAAATAAAGATATTTGTTTGATAGTTTTTCACATGATTAAAAATGGTATAAAACTGCTATATATAGAATTTCAGTTTGATTGAATAGCTGAAAGTACCGAAATTAATTTTTTAACACATTGACTGACAATCACGTGCCAACACGTGACGTGGTGCCATCAATAAAGAGTCAAACATGCGCTGATTTAATAAATATTATTTATTAATTTTAATTTATAATTTATAATTAATTAAATTTTATTTATAAATATTGTAAGAGAAATTTAAATTTAAAATTTTAAGAGGAAGTATGGTGCTGCCTTTAGTTCGACAAGGCGCCGTAAACGCCTCAGATCGGACCTGATGTTAGCTTCCTGTTCATTATGCTTTCGACCACCATTCTGACTATTACGCATATTACGTTTATGTTTATGTTTATGTATTATGAAATAATAAAAACCTCTTAAGAAGTAGAGAATTGTTTTTAATTAAATTCCCTACAGATTTCAGAAGTGGGATAAAAGTGACTCTGGTATTATAGTGACTCCTGGATATTCTAACTTATTCATATATCCAATATCCAATATGGCCTGCTTAGCGGATTTCGAAGAAGTAAAAAGAAGAATTCTGAATGCTGATGCGAAACAAGTCCGTTCACTCTTCTCAATTATTTATGGAAATGAATTGAGATTAAATAGAAGAAAATTACTGGCATTTCAAGGATTTGATGATATAGAAGAAGATTCAGAGGTATTTCATCAAATGATTAATAAAATATTAGAAGACTTTAATTATGAACAGTTGTTGAATTGCTGTTTTTTATTAAATTTAAAACATGAAGCAACTTCAATAAAAACAGCTGAAATTATTTTATTATTCTTAATAAATTTTGATAACCCTGAAGAAATTGAAGAAGAAGAAGAAGAAAATGCAAGTAGCCATACAGAGACTCCACGTGAGCCTCTTGATGAAAAATTTATACATGGTTTCAGCTCTGTTCAAGTCAGTTCTCATCAACATATCCCTTTTAGAGATATTGAAGACTCTATCAGAAAATTTACAGGAGAAGATAATTATCCAATAGAGACATGGTTTTCTGATTTTGAGGAAATGGCAACTATTGCTAATTGGACGGATCTGGAAAAAATGATTTATGCTAGGAAATCATTAGATGGCCTTGCCAAGCTTTTTATTTCAAGTGAAAAAGGTATTTCTTCATATTCAATTTTTAAGAATATCTTATTAAATGAATTTAAAAGAAAAATTAGCTCAGCTGAAATACATTCGATGTTGAGTAATAGAAAAAAAAATATAAATGAATCATTTCAACAATATTATATGGAGATGAAAGAAATTGGTTCAAGAATTAAAATTGAGGAAGATTCATTAATTAGTTATATTGTTGATGGTATACCTGGGAAGCACATGGACAAATTAAGCCTCTATGAATCTAAAACTTTAAAAGAATTAAAATCGAAATTGGATATTTTTGCTAAAATTAAATCAAAAGAATCTTTAGTGTCCAAGAATGTTTCAGGTACCTCCAGTAAATCCACAATTCCAGATTCAACATTTATAATTAAAACATGTATTCTTTTGGGACGTGATTTTATTAATCAATCTAAAATTGAAATAACTTTTACTCAATTAGGTTTTACAATTAAAATTCCTGATAATGTTAGCCCATTAAATGAAATTTCTTCACCTGTAAAAAATGAATTATTATTAATAGATGAAAATGCTTTTGATGGCAAAGAAATGAAGTATGTTGTAAACCCGGAGATAAGTGTAAAAGACTGTTTTAAATTAGATTCTATAATAAATAAATTTGTAAATACTCCCCAAAGTAAGTCATATGAACCTCCATTAGGTTATGAAGCAGATATTTTGGTTAAACCAAATCATAATCTGTTTAATCTTTCTCCAAGGCGTTTATCCTATTTTGAGCAAAATTTTTCAGTTATTGCAAAGCTATTATATGATTTATTAAAAAAAAATTATATTTTACAATTTGGCTCTGAACATTTAGAAACATTTGAGAAACTCAAGAATTGTCTTGTTAGTCAGTCTGTACTTTCAATATACTCTCCGATTGTAGAAACAGAGTTGCACTGTGATGCATCGTCAGATGGTTATGGTGCGGTTCTCCTTCAAAAGCAGTCGGATAATAAATTACATCCTATTTCTTATTTCAGTAGAAGGACTACGGAACATGAATCAAAATACCATAGTTATGAACTTGAATGTTTAGCTATCATTTATGCACTTAAACGATATCATGTCTATTTACAGGGAATCAATTTTAAAAACATAACAGATTGTGCAAGTTTGAAATTGACATTTGATAAAAAGGATTTGAACCCTCGAATTGCTAGATGGGCTTTATCTCTCCAAAATTATGATTATATTCTAGAACATCGAAAGGGCGAAAGAATGAAACATGTTGATGCCTTAAGCCGTTATCATATTTTAGTCTTAGACCAAAATACATTTGAACAAAATTTATCCCTTAAACAAACTCAAGACAGCGGTATTAGTAAAATTTGTAAAATTCTAGAAGAACAAGAGCACCCCAAATATGAATTAAGAAATGGTTTAGTATATGTAAAAAATAGAGGCAAACTATTATTCTATGTTCCTAAGGCAATGGAAAATCACATAATTAGAATGTATCATGATGATTTTGGCCACTTAGGCGTTGATAAAGTGGTTGAGTTAATAACACGCTTTTATTGGTTTCCTAAATTGTATAATTTAGTTAAAGAACATATAGAAAATTGTCTAAAATGCATTTCTTTTTCTCTTCAATATGGTAAAAAGGAGGGTGAGTTGCACAATATTCCTAAAGGGGAGGAGCCATTTGCTATAATTCATATTGATCATTATGGGCCATTAGAAAAGACTCCTGGTAAAAACAAATTTATTTTTGAAATAATCGATTCGTTTACTAAATTTATTAAATTGTATCCAACAAAATCAACTAGTAGTGAAGAAGTAATTAAAAACTTAAAAATGTATTTCCAATACTATAGTAAGCCAAAAAAATTTCTTATTTCGGATCGTGCAACCTCTTTTACTTCTCATAAATTTAAATCATTTCTTGAATTACAGGACGTTAGCCATATCTTAATAGCAACAGGAGCACCACAAGCCAATGGTCAAATCGAGAGAATCAACCGAACATTAACACCCATGATTGCTAAACTTACGCCGGAAACGAATAAGTGGGACAAAATTTTAGGAAAAGTAGAATCAATAATAAATAATACTGTAAATAAATCAATAGGCAATACCCCATCAAAATTATTATTTGGAGTAAGTCAAAAGATTCTCGAAGATGATAACGTAAAGACATATTTGGAAAATTTATTTGAGGAAAAGCGAGATCTTTTAGCAATTAGAGCAGATGCAGGAATAAAAATAAACTCGACTGCTAATTATAATAAATCCTATTATGATAGAAAGCATAAAAACCCAAGAAAATATAAAGAAGGTGATTATGTCGTTATAAAGAATACGGACGTAACTGTAGGAGCAAACAAAAAACTGATTCCTAAATATAGAGGTCCATATGTTATAGAAAAAATATTACAAAATGACAGATATTTGTTAATTGATATCCCTGGTTTTCAGCATACGCAATTGCCATTTAAAGGTGTTTATGATGTATCTAGGATTAAGCCGTGGTTATCAAATGATTTTAATAGTGAAATAACCATATGAATGTTATTGGTTATCGTGAAAAAAAACATGTATTAATTATGTTAATCTAGAATTAAGTTAGTTATTTTAAAAAATTAATTAAGTTTATAAGATTTATATTTTTATGTAATAGTTTGATGATCCAATTATGTAATTAGATAGTTAAGTAAGTAGTATAGAAAGAAAAAAAAAATATGTATTTATGAAATGTATCTGATAATTAAGTTTTAAGTTCTAATGATTGTAAAAGTGATGAATTATATGTATAATAATATTTGTATTTGATGACATGTTGATCAGGTGATCAATGTTGTCAGGTAGGCCGAATTGTAAGAGAAATTTAAATTTAAAATTTTAAGAGGAAGTATGGTGCTGCCTTTAGTTCGACAAGGCGCCGTAAACGCCTCAGATCGGACCTGATGTTAGCTTCCTGTTCATTATGCTTTCGACCACCATTCTGACTATTACGCATATTACGTTTATGTTTATGTTTATGTATTATGAAATAATAAAAACCTCTTAAGAAGTAGAGAATTGTTTTTAATTAAATTCCCTACAATATGTTAATTAATCCAATTCAAATTTGCGAGATAGTCGAGTGAAGACACTCCAGCTTTTTTATATTGAATCCGAATAAAATTGGTAATTATATGAATGTACATTGTAATACATATAATAATTCAATATTAAATTTTTATCTATCTAAACATATTATATATTATAAAGAAAGCAGTTGAATCCAGTTATAAAAATTTACAAAGCATTCTATATTAATCGACAGATTATTTCGTGGCTTATCATTAAAGTGAAATACTTGCAATCAGAAATTTCATATCATACATTAAACTTGAAAGAAATAAAAATAAAATATGATTTAATGAGAAAAAAATTTGATAAGCATTTGTTGTAATATTGATATAAATATAAATGTAGGTATAATGATGATAGGTACGATATATTCAATGATTATTTAATATAATAATTACATAATATATATTATATTCAAATTGGAGAATTTATTTAATACTAGAATAAATAAACATCAATTAAGCATTTTTTTTTATGAATGATTATACTTGTTGCATGTGAAAATTGTGAATTGGAAAAATTTAATAATTCAATTTTAAATTATTAAAGCTTTGGTGGCTTTTTTTATTTATAAAGGAATTTTGTAAATAAATCCACATATTGATATTTGTTATTGTAAATTTATTCAAAAAATACAAAAAATATACACAACGTTTCGATTGCTACTTCTGCAGTGATTATATTATAATGATAACGATTGCAGAAGTAGCAATTTCCTATCATAAATTTACAATAACAAATATCAATATGTGGATTTATTTACAAAATTCCCTTATAAATCCAATTTTAATTTGTTAATCAAAAAATAAAAGGATTGGATAATGATTCGAAATGGTATAAAATGGTATAAAATATTTCCAAAAGTGGGAGATCAGAGTTGCAATGTGTAAATGGGCCAATTGTAGTTGAGATTAAGGCGGTGATTTACGGAAAAAGATAAGGTGGACTTTGCCAAATTCACAGGGAAGAGATAAGAGTGTGGAATTTGTTTTTACGACGAGCCAACGAGATTTACATGAGGGGCACTAATCCAAGGAATTGGAAAATAAATGAAAAGAAAACTTAACAAAATTGAAATAATTTAATTTTTTATAAGAATAATAATAAATAAATGTTTAATATAAATTTGAATTAAAAAAAAATTAGCTGGAGTGTCTCCACTCGACTATCTCGCAATTTGAATTGGATTCAATAACATTTATAATTAAATTTAATTAATTATAAATTCCGGTATTTTCAGCGATTCTGAAATTCTATATTTAGCAGTTTTATACAATATTTAATCATGTGAAAAATTATCCAAAATATATCTTTATTTTTATGGTCACTTTAGAGGGAAAAAAAATCAAAACGTTGTAGGCAATGAACCTCTTCTGGTTGAGCTACATTTCTCAAAAGTTGATAGAAAACTACGAATTTGGAATAATGCTCATGTACCAAATTTCCTGATTCTAGCTCAAACCATTTTTGAGTAATCTTGTCTACATACACACATACATACGTACACATACATACAGGCACATACATACGCAGACATTTTTCTAAACCTTAGTGAAAAAGATTCAGAAACCTTCAAAACGTATAAAAACATCAAAATCTCAACATTAAAAATTTTCGTGATCGCAATACTATCTCTGGTCTAGTAAAAAATGAATGCAAAATTTTTCAAATTTTAATTTAATGAATATTCTTAAGTAAAAGTATAAAAATGATGTAAATGCCTAAATATACACGAGTAT